>ML986588.1:257022-369719 GCA_010094045.1 Lojkania enalia
CGATGTGGCTGCTTTTTTTTTTAGCGTGGCGTTTCGACTGATCGCGAAAACGCGACAGCGTCGCAGGTTCTCCTTTCCATCGCCCATTGCCTCAACAAGAGTCGTCAAGAGCCGTTCTGCAACACGCCTCTATTGTGCAATACAGCGCAACTTTTTATATGTCTCACATGTCGGTTTTGCAAAGGCTCGGGCCGTCTGCAGTGCATACCAACACGCCATCCGGTTACTACCTGCAGCTTATCGCATCCGGCAAGACTGACTAAGGAGGAATCCAAGCTGCATATCTCCAAGCAAGAGTATCAAAGGCCATTAGCTCACTCTCGAACTTGGAAAGGCAACCCGACGGGACGTTCAATAGGCGCCACTTTTTTTTTTTCATTCTATTAGGGACGGAGACGGTAATCATGGAAGCTGCAGTTATCGGATATGCCACCCCAAAAGACTGGCAGGATGCTATGAGAAATAACTCCCGATATAAAATGCACGAGATAATAGAAAGATTGGGGCTGAAGGCGAACTGGTCCTCCAACAAACGCGGTAAAACAAATTTTGACAGCCCTCTAGTCAAGCAGCTGGTTGCAGACATGGGCGACGTTGTTGCCGGTCTCCCTAAGGAACACCACGAGCTTCATGCACACCTTTCCGCCCCAGGGAGTTTGAGGACCGAAGTGGAAGATCTCTTGAAAAAACATGGCTCTGAAATCTGGGGGCGTACGGGTCCTAGGGAACATCTCGTCAAAGCGGGATCTGCTGACGTTGAGCCACTCTTTTATCCAAAGGACCTCTATTTTGAAAACGAAGAAGATCGTTCACTGTAAGAGAATCTACATCAAGCACCTTTCCGATATGGATGTTGATCATTTGTAGCATACGGGTCTTGTTACATTGGTGGCTCGGTCAAAAGGCTTTCAATGTAATACTTGCCCGTGATCGCATGGCTCGAGAGAGGAAGAGGAAAGAAATGTTTAGGAAAGCTAGGGCCAACGGTCAAGGCCCTCACGACACGGCTTCGCCTCTAGACGTATCTCAGATCCCGGGCATACTGTCTAACGAGCCACCACGTCATGCACAGATTTTACAGCTTGATACAGGGGTAGGAAGTCGGCCCATGTCTGCAGCGAGCCTCACTCCACCAGCATCAAGCGAAAGTCCAATAGTGCAACCGCGGCCAAGTATAAGTGCGAGTACCAATGGCTTCACCGCGATAAATGCGAAAATTCACCGGCAAGAAGATGCATTTGCTCGACCTGTATCTGTACCGCGCCAATCAACATCACGGCAAGTGGCTGCGGAACTAGAGAACTTAGTATCGAACTTTCTCTGGGATATGGGCACCGCTGCAAAAGGACACGAATATCGAACAGCATCACCTGCGACTCCGCAATTTGCACCGGGCGAAGCGTCACGTAATGGAACAGCTCATCGAGGTCTGGATATAGATACGCTACGCGCCTTTCGCAGGTATATCTACCCTAACCAGGACGGACCAGAATGCGAGGAGGAGCTGCTGCTACGCCGCCTTGAGACAGCTTGGCGAGATACAGTAAGAAGCTGCCACAAAGCAAACTATGGAAACACGACGCTCTTTGCCGCGAGAGACAGGGCATTCCTAACCTGGATCGAATTAAAGCGGCATCTGGCCGAGCTAGAGCGCGTAGATAAATGTACGTATAGGGCCTTATGTCTTACCTCGCGTAGTCGCAATCTTTTATCGCGGGCTGACGGATATTAGGCTGGAGAGAAGCACCCAGTTCGGCGCGAGAAACCGAAACGCGCATTAAGCACCACATAGCGTTGATGAGTGGCAGCCGCGAGATTATTCGGAGTTGGGAAAGTATTGGGCAGGGCGTAGACGTGCTCTGGGCGCCAAGGCTATCAGCCGATGATCTATTAGTTCAGGCATTTGTGCTGCTGGCAGGCGAGACTAACACGCCGGATATGCTTTGGGCGCCTGTTAATGTGGCGGATATTATTCGGTGGCTAAGCGAGAACCTGCGGCATTTCGACGAGGACGAGGAGTTTGGGGAGCGGCGGGATCAGCTGTTTTACGTGCGCTGACGCTACTTGTTACTGGTACTGGCAAGGCTTGATAGGGGACCGCGTACATATTTTCTTGTTCGAGTAAGCTTGGGGTGGGATGGCGGCAGTGGCAGGGGTATCTGAGTCAACCGGCGCGCTGGCGAGACATAGTGTGATGGTACTGTATAGCAGAGTAATACCCTCGTAATTCGATAAGTTGCCAATTTGTCATTTTTCGTATCTGGCCAGAGTGGCATTGGCTACTGGGAAAGGGCCGGGGAGTACGTGCCACACGACGGCAGCAGTAGTCGCGCTTGAAGTAATATAGTCATCATGGATGGCCCCGGCTAGACGGGCGAGGGGCAGGAGGACGAGGAGAAGTTTATTGACGGACGCATGTAGTTGTGATCTAATCTATGCACAGATACATAGATAGCATAACGAGTAATGATCCAAACGTTGCACAGCTGGGACGGGGGAGGGAGCAGGGAGAGTGGGCCGCAATCCGCAGCCAATCGCTAGAGCTGCCCGTGTAATCCGCCGAGCCGTATTCGGCGCGTTCATGCAAGCCGCCGCCGCCGCCACGACTGGTGCTTCTGCTCTGGAAGAAAAAAAATTCGGTCCTTGTCATGCTGCTGATGCTGTGTATCATCCATCTATCCATCCTTCCATCCTTCCAGCTATCCATCCATCTACATGCCCCTCTCGACGACGGTTCGCACAGCCGGCCGACAGACGCACGACGACGATCGGGCTGTCTCTGACGCAATCGCAAATTCTCCGAAGACTGCAGCATTTGGATACGGCACAGTGCTCCGTACGTACATAGAGCGTACAGTACATACCGAACTTGGCACTTGTAGTCCGCCTGATCGAGGACGGAGGGCTGCAAGGGAGGCGGCCTAGGTGTACGTGTTAAGATTTATCGAATACGCTAGCAGCGGCGCTCGTAGGAAGATTTCCCTCCAGCGCGCGCGCCCCCCTTACTACGGTACCGAGACTTCCACGGTTGCTCCTACCCCCAACAAAACCTAAACTACTCTCCCATCTCGACTCACCTCCACCTCACCACAGTCTGTGCCTGCGCTCCCTCTCTTCCCCCTTCGCCCCTCCCCCTCTCCTCTCTCCCCCCTCCCTGCTCTGCCCTGGCGGCACCGACGCATCTGCCGACATGGACGAGTCGATTCCCGTGCGCTGGAACCGGCAGCAATGGCTGTGTGTGTTCAGCAGCCACAGCCCGACCATTCGGAAGGTGACCGAGTATCTGGGGCTAGGCCTTTCCGCGTCGAGCTCCAACACCAACAGAGGCATCCCTAAATTCGACGCGCCCGAGTACCGCCGCCTCTCCGCGGAGGTCACGCGCCTGTCCAAGGACCTGCCCAAGGACCGAGACGCTTTGCTGGACGTCGCCACCGATGGCAGCTCGCTCGAGGACGAGCTCGACGACCTGCTGGGAATGCTGGGCCCGCAGATTTGGGGTAGGAATGCCGACCGTTCTCGGCTACTAACACCTGATCCGTCCAGTAAGACCTATACCAAGGACCTTTTTTACGAGGATCCCGAGGACAGAGAAATGTAAGGCCTCTCGTACTCTTGCGCGCACGAAATTAGATTTTTTTTTTTTTTAAAAAAAAATAAATTTGTTCTTAAATTTTTATTTTTAACAATATTTTTTTTTATTGGCTTTTTTTTTAAAATTATTTTTTAAAAGCACGCCGCTGACGGCCCCATGGAATTAAAACACACATCCATCGCTGGATTATTATCAAGGCATGCTACTACATCCGCAACCAAAAGCTTAAGCGGTCGTCGGCTCCCGGCGACTACGAGACCCTCGCCGACCTTGATGCAGCGGATGGCGCGCCGAGCCCAACAAAGCCGCAGTTACTGGTGAAACTTCCACTCCAATCACCGCGCCTATCAAAATTTCTAAGTCCCCCACAGTCCCCAGAGGAGACGTTGCCGTCGACCTCCTTGCAACTCCAGGATTCATCCTCTGCACTTCCAATCAATGTGCGGAAACGGAAGAGCGAGGCTTCGTTCGATCAATCCGATGATGAGGATGATGCGTCTCGAGGAGCCGCTTCCGCTCCGCCCATGAAGCGTTCTTATTCAAGCGCAACAATGCCACTCCCGAGAAAAAGCCCTCGGAAGTCGCTTGCCGCAGTGAGACTTAGTCCCGAAAATCTGCCACCCATTGCAAGCCAATCCGATCAGCGCCGCTCACCGGCTAGTTCGGTGGCACCATCTGAGGCCTCGCGTCCTCTACTTAGCCCACTATCAAGTAATGCGCTGAACGGTGCACCGAGGGTAGCGAACCCTGCGCCGAATGGTTTCACTGCCGTCAACGCTCCTGCGGCGCCTGCAGCTGCACCCTCTCCACCAAAAGTTCCTATCGCGCCTGGCAACGGGTATAACAGCCCGTATGGAGCTCCCCATGCCGCTCAGAATGAATCAAGTACACCCAATGGCGCCAGTGTTCACGTGACACCTGCTGTCCAGAATGGAACAAGTGCTCGCAACTCACCAGGCGTTCCAAATACCTCGCACGCAAACATCGCACCAAAACCTCCGCTAGCGTCTAGTACACCTCCTCTTCCTATACATTCTCATACGCCTCCCCATTCTATGAATACTCAGAATTTCCATTCGATTAATTCTCAAAACCCTCCCCCCCCGGCTAATGTACACAACCCTTCTTCCGTCAATGCTCAGACTATTTCCTATGGGGCGAATCCAGTAAATCAACAACATGCATATCACAATCATAGCATCCCGAATGGCCCGGCTGCTGTCAAAGCCCACCATTCTCCGCAAATGTACAGCTCTCCAAATTTTAGCCCTCACCTAACTATACTTCCATCTAATGCTCCGCTGCAATCTAATGGTCCGCTCACAACGAATACTCAGCCCCAATCCGATGGCCCGCCTCCAAACGGCCGGATCAAAGAAATGTCGAATGACAATGTTCAGGCTGTCAACCCCCACGACATAGACATGCTTCAATTTGAACTCCTTCCATCGCTGATGAAATATTTCTTTCCTAAGAACGGTCCACAGACTGACGAATATACCCTTCTCCACATGCTCGAGCAAGTGTGGGCTCGGAATGAATCGACGTTCCGTCGACAAATGGGCTCGTTGTATGATGCCCAGGGCAAGGTGCTCCAAGCATGGATCGAAGAGCGACGCAAAATTAGCCAGCTTCAGCGCTCGATGGAGGGACAGCCCGGTGTGCCACACTCCGAGATGATTGACCGCCTTCTTGCAATGAATGATTTGCGCGTCATGCGGTTGAAGTGGAAAGCCATGACAACATACGACGGCAGCCAGGGCGTTTCGCCCGAGGAATTGCTCTGCAGAACTTTCGCTACTATGACGAAGACTGAGGGTACGGAACACTTGTTTCAGGGCGGTCTGGAGAAGCTGAATGAAAGCATCTTCGAATTTTTGAGGTCGGAAGATATGAAGATTTCAATGGCTCGGCGGTGAAGAGAACCTTGTTCTAAATGTTTTGTCTTTGTAATTGGTAAGTGGCATCCGGGCGATACAAGCATGATATTGGCTGACGCCGTGTTGCAGTAAGAGTACTATCCCGTTGGATTATTTGGGTCTATCCTTTCTTTATGATAAGGCGGATTTAATGTCGAAATTTCTCACTTTGCAACCCATAGTCCTCGGCCTCGGCCTTACGTTTTCTTGTACGTTAGCGATGGCGTTGGAGGAGAAAAGTGTATTTTTTGTTTTTGTTTTTGTTTTTGGATTATTGGCGAGCGAGCGCTCTCGCCGCATAGTCTATGTGTCTGAATATTCAGACGCTTTGGCGTTGTTTAGGGCTGGCGGGTGGTGCGGCGTCTCTGGAAATTTTTTTTTTTATTTTACTTTATCTTAATACCAGGATGTAATCGGGCTAGGCGAGTGGACTTGTGTAAATTGTGAGAATTTGTGGTTTTCTTGTGGCATGCGCTTTGCTAGGTTTTGGGCTGAGGGCTTGGACGGCACGGATCTTGGTGGAGGTGAGAAGTATTTTAGTCGGTGACGCGATGTACATTTGTTCGATTTGCGATCAATCTTTATTAGAACCGGATTCTAAGGCTAGTAAATATATGCTAAAAGACCAATAACTTCCACATAGTCCGCATGCGCAGCCGTGCTTGCGCAGATTGTTGACCCGTTTTCGCCATGCATGACGTACCTTCCTCGTGCATTCCATGTTCATACGAGTACTGGTGTAGATGAGCCTTGCATCCGATTTTCAGAATCATACATAGACTTAATCATATATATCCGTCATGGCCGTCTGATTCCAGAATTCAGACGTGGGAGCTAGGAGCTTCCGTTCGGCGGGCTTCCGTCAGCTCCTTCCCCAACCGCGTCTTTGGTTCAAAGACGGTGTTGGGAAGGTCAAAGCCATACTGCTAGGGCTCTCGCTCTCATTTAGATTATGAAAAAGAACCCTGATGATTGACTAATTTCTCATATCGGGCATTTGAACTAATGCAGCTATATATATATATATACACTAATGGACTGAAACTTACAACCAGTAAGTCCACTTCATAATAACCCTGCAGCTATATAGCCATCATTGAAACATTTAAATCCTGATGATACATCTGCTGCATCCGAAAGAAAGTTGAACCCTAAGTAATTAGGGAACCATAAATGTGTCCTTAAACCCTAAGACTCATCACTCTCAATTTCCCGCGCCGGCGAAGCCCATCACTCGCACCCTTTAACATACCCAAAGTCCGAGTTCCAGGAAAACAGCTGTTTATTGAAGCGCACCACCGCCTCAGTATAGCGTCCCGGACCCATAAGATGCCCGCTAAGGCTCGCAAAGACCTCAGACAACATCTCCGAGATAGATTCCAGTTTCCCCAACCTCGCGTACAACACTTGGCATTTCGTGATGTAGTACTCCGTTGTATCAAAAGCCTTTGTACTGAGAATCCGCCTCCATTCTTCTGGCGTATGCTGCGGGAGATTGCCGTCCGACGGATGGAGACCGACTGTCCTCCCGATTACCTCCGCGTTATCGCGCCACGATATCCAAATCCTGAGTGTGTGGTCTCGATAATTGAAAATCTCCAGGCCCATGCTCTGCAGATTGTTCTCCTTTTCCGCGTCCCACAGTTCTAGGATGAGTTTGTTGAGTTCTTTGGATTTGTCCCATTGCTCGTTGACGTCAGTGTAATTGGCGTGGCTGAAGTGGCCGGTGCCAAATTCGCCGAGGAGGAGCGTTCGGAGTTCTAGGCGCTTTAATTTTATATCGTTTTCAGCGTCTCGTTGGGAAGTGCCGGAGGGAGAGTCGGAGCAAGTAGTTTCCCGTTCGTCTTCACGGTCATTCGCTTGATTATTTTCTTGTTCAATGTTCTCTCCGTCTCTGGGATGTACATTATCATCGTAGTTTGTTTCGCTCGGTGCATTATGTGAAGGATGGACCCCGCCACTTTGCAGGCTCCTCTCTTGACTTCCTTCAATATTGTATAGAGCGTCTCCCATTTCGGAAAGGCCATCGGGCGGATCTGAAAAGGGGGAATCTTCCTCATCCTCGTGGTCTGAATGATTGGCAGGTGTAATGTTTGGAACAGCCTCGCCAACGGTCAGGTCCGGGTGTCTAGAGTTTGTATGTCTAGAGACATTTTCGTTATGCACCGGGCCTAGACGAGGGGTAGAGTTTGAAAAATCCTTGCTATGTACTGGGTCTAGATGAAGTCAGTGTCCGGATAGACAATCAAATTAAGTGAACTTGCCTGTATCAAAAGGTTCTGGACTATCTGGGTTCAACTCAGGAATATAATAGGACAAGGGTCGGTTGTTGAGGCGAAGGCGGAAGCGTTTCGGTTCAGGACCTAGCAGTTCTTCATCGCTATCTTCCCTGCCCGCGTCTACCCTTTGTGATCGATAAATATGTCCCGAGGGCTTATATGGCATGTCCTTGTCAATATTGCGTTTGGTAGGCTTACTCATAGTACTTCGTTCCTCCCCCTTGGGGGCGGTACTAGTGGGTGTGTTTCCTGGAACACGGTCTGTTTGCTCGACATGGTTGTAGTGGTAATGGGCTGCTTTGGCGTAGGCCAGATGTTCGAGTTGCAGTTTTATATACTCTCTATGGACGGGGTTCTCAATAAATAGATCCTTAGCGTAGTACTGGTCCTCCCCTGCTCGGATCAAGTGAGGCCTTGGCCTCGATGGACCGGAATTGTCACTGGCCGATTCGTTCCAGATTTTCGGACCAAACCTATCAACAAGCCTTCCGATGGCGTCTTGGAGTAGCCTACCGGTCTGCCATTCTTGGGAGAGTTTGACCAGATTATCGTAAGGGAGCGTCTTTGACAGCTTATCGATTGCCTGGTACAAGTCGCGAACATGCTGTGACTCGAAGATCGGTACGCCACGGCCTTTCTTCACCTCACGAAACCCCAAAGCGCGGCGAATCGCCCTGTTTTCCGGGGGCTTCCTGTTGAGGTTTACCGCGAGGATGACCTCACGAGTGGCCGTCTGAATGTTAAAGGCGTCCGCGAGCGGCATCGTTTAGAAAATGCTGGCGCGGATGGATAAAGAAAATAAGGGGGAATTGAAAAGACTTTGGTCGTCTGCAGCCTCTGCCTGTCTTGCGTGTTCACACTTGTTGGTGTAGGCGCGAGTGGACAAGGAGCGGTGGAAGACTGGCGGGGGACGAGAAAGTGCGTTACCCAGGTAGGTAGGAGCGCCCGCATGTAGTGCGCGACACAACCTCCACAGTCTCGGCGCCGTTTATCTATCTTAGCACGCAAGAAAGAAGCCCTGTCGTGCTCTTGAATTGCTGTTGATCGAACGTACTTCCGTCCAAGATGCTGTCGTGGGAGTTCGTGGGTGCGCGGGGGCTAGTCAAAAGGAAGGGCATATTTAGAAGCCTTCCAATGCCAAAACCTCGTTAGGTGAGCTAGCCCAAAATGAACGTCGCTCACTATTTCGGCAACAAAGACGGGGTGGTGAGAGGATATTGTCTCACAGCACGAACACTGACATTAGCCCCATATGGACCAGAGCCAGGGCTTAGAAAAAGCGACAGATCACTTTTCGCGGAAAGGGCCAGTAGTATCGTCTTCCCCAAAGAAAGAGCGATACATGGTGATAGGATCTTGGGATAAACTTGTATGCTCACTGGCCCTTGTTTTGATTAATTAATTGAAAACATTCGGCCATGAATGTCGACGCCGTTTCTCGATGTTGTCTTAGCAACTACACTGTAATCCTCGCAATTAGTGATATCTTGTGCTGGACCAAGGCTGCTTGCACTTATCGTAATAAGAACTACCCTAGTATTGAGTCAATAAGCACGTGATACTAGGAATAGAAGTGAAACAAACTTCGAGACGAGCACACTCCAAAGAGCAGCTTTAGTACGAATAAGCATCTAACAGTATGTTGGAGAACTATATCTACTTATTGTGTCTCCAGAGATCAGAGACGATTGTATCGTAATGATTGTCAGCATACTCTAATGACTACAGGCAATTTAAATGTTGCCGGCGCGAAACTGAGTTGATTCCAAGGCTTGTCAAGAAAGCTAGAGCAATCTGCTATGGGCATGCACCGCAAAATGTGGTTTGCGAACAATTCGTTGCTACACTTTAAACATCCCAATGTAGAAACTCCCAATTTAACGTCTTTGAAGCTCATGAGGAACCTGTGGATCTTCCTCTTCCTCGCACCTAAAGATCGCATCGTTCCTCAAAGGAAGTTAACCCCTTGTTGCTGAACTGAAAAAGGTGGTAATTTCACGGCTTCGAGTTGTCTCTGGTCATATACCGAAGAACCCGGCCTAAGTCATCCGCGATATGTTTTAGATTTTATCCACCCCTGGAGATCCAAAATAGATTACCGCATTATTTGATATTGCCCTTTGTGGTTTGGAAGTGCCCCTCATTGCTGGAGCGAGGCCTCCAGTTGGATTTTGTTAGGAAGGGCAACTGCTTTTGACTAGGATGCGTGCACGCTTTGGTTCCCAAGGCGCTCGTCGTAATACGCTAGACATTCTATATGTATGCTAGATCGTTCAAGTCTTCATGGCTGATTCGAATATGCCTCGTATTCTAATCAGTCTACATCTTTTAGAAGATCTCGTTGATAGCGTTCGAGATGGGCCACATGTTCTCGACAGTATTCTCAGTAGTGATTGGGCGGCGGAATTCGACTGCTGACCGTGATCTAAGCATTTATTTTTCTGGTATTGGAGTTGCAATGAGACGCCCGATTCTAAATGCAATTAAAGGGTCATTAATGTGGCGGCCTCTGCTCTTGGGTTGATCGTCTTCACTATTGTCGGCACTTTGCGGCGGCTTTTTTGACGCGAGCTATCCACTAAGCCATTAATGTCTTCCGTAACAGCTCGAATAGGCTCGTCGCTCGTTTCATGAAAACAATCGCGGCATCTATTCCTGTCCGCATTTTTTCAAGTCGATCCTTGACCTCAGGCAATCTGACTCTGCTGCTGTGTCAACAAAACATATCTTCTTGACCAATATTGAGCCTAGGAGATCCATCAATTTGCATCTCCGAGGATCGATACGCCCAACAAGAAAGTCTAGGATTGTATAGGATATGTCCGCTAAATGATTTTCAGGCTTTCCCGACGATATGCTTTGTGGATTATGGTCGGTTACGCCTGCGTCGAAACTGCGCACAGGCGAAAGAGAAAGGCGACTCTCCGGCAGTTGTTCCTATAATTCACCGTCCCTGTTGGTCTCGGTCTCGGATTCTTGTAGACTAAGATGCACATCCTCGCTCGACGCCAAGAATGGGTAATGCCATAAATGGACAATAATGACTTTGTGGCAAACGTGTGGTTACACCAGGAGCACTACTTTCGGGAAACCTTGATACATAGGGAAAGTGTACAGTGGATTGGCACCAAAGTGACCAATTTCATGCAAACATCCCCAGACCCATAGGTGCAAATGCATAAACTCAATAACAGCAGGTACTTTGTGCTAAACACTTGTTTAACTCGCAATCTGTAAGATTCGTAGAGAACCTTTGAAGCCGTTGCTAATAGCCTTCGCTTATATTACTCGTCTCTATTCCTCTTTACCTCATGACGGCACAGTTGGTTATATTAAGAGATGACGTATTAATTTTCTCTAGATTATAGCCAAGAATCCAGGAAAAGTAGTCCTAGGTGATTTAAACGCACAAAAATAGTCTTTCCGGAATGGCCACACTAGCTGCCCGTACAATCATTCATGAGACAGTGCTGTGTCTCATCATATTCTGCCTTGAAGCATAGTTTAAATACCAATCCGTCCAATGAATTACATCAAGTCCAGTCCACATTCTACTTCGCACGCTCGGGGAGCGCCTTGATAGAGTGGAGATTCGCGAAAGATGTTAAGAACTCTCTGGAACATGGCTTCTGACCCTCTGGTTCCTCGCTCGACCCGAATCGTTGCATTTTCGGACATATCCTCGGGTAATTGGAAGATAATCCAACTGCAGTCGGACTGAATTTCGTCACTAATGGCCGAAAAGCATTCATCCGACGTATAATCGTCGGTGAGAAGAAGTGATCCCCGGGGGGATATGTGGCCACTCGCTAGAGAGGAAGCCCGGTATAAACGAAGTTCCATCTGAAAGTAGCCTGGATTTCGATCAGAATTTTCAGGTGCGTCCCTTTGAACCTGTTTTCCCCGCGTTCGGGCACCGATCACAGAAGTCGGAGAATTCGAGCTGATATACTCATGAGAAGCACTTGGAGAGCCGGTACCGCGAACACGATCGGATGTTAACTTGGGAGCTTTCCCAGAACAGCCCTTTCCAGAAGGCTTATTCTGGGGCGTGGCTGGTGCGGGCTTGCTAGACCTTGATATGTGTCGCTCGCCTTTCTTATTAATGAGACCATCTACATCGACGTCGGGGCGAGCTTGCTTAGACAAGATCATGTTGCGCAGGTGTTTTTTCAGTCTTTCCTATAGTTAGTTTCAATATTTTTGTTATATTCAAAGCCACTCACATTGCTTGATCTCTAGGATATACAAGGTTTGAAGGGTATAGCGTGCCTTTTGCTGGTTTCCGCAGGTGGGACCTGTCACCACGTCCTGGCTGGGGCCAGATTTGCGGGCCAAATTCTACTAATAGTTTATCGAGTTCGCTATTAAAGAGGCTCGGGTCCTCTCGGTCCAAAGATGCCCCTTCATCACGAAGCAATCGTCCGAACAAGGAAGGAATCTCGGTCTTGTAGAGCTGTAACACAGCTTTATTGGTGAAAACTGGGCGCTTGACGATGATTCTCGGATCCTCAACTTCCTTTCCAAATGTTCTTAGACCGAGGGCTTCGACATGTTCGATTACGCCGCTAGGCATGCCGCTAGCCGTCAGGCGGTGAACTTCAGTAAATTATTGAAGTCGTGAAATATTGAGAGATGGATGAGATCGTGGTAGTAAGCGTATTCAAAGGCTTCAGCTAGGATAATACGATATGCCTTTTAAGTTGTTGTGGGTAGCGGCAAGGGTGGGACGCGGGGGTGGGATTGTGGCCTGAAGCTAGTCGCTAAATGGGTTTAGCGCGGATTTGAATGCCTGAATTGCTCAGGAGCTGGCAGTGCCGCATTTACCTTCACTTCGAGCCACGAAGGGCAGCATGTCTTCGCATGGTGGTGAACGCTTTCGTGACTCACACGCTGACTCGCTTATTATCTTTACGCCTTGTTTTTATCCATTCTATTGTAAGCAGAGTGCATCGTTACAACAGCCTACCAGCCTCCCTAAATATTCAACGCCCTACCTCTCAACACCTTCATCCGATCCTGTCGAGGATATATTAAAACAACCCTTTCATTAAAGGCTCGATAACTACTAATATTTTGCTTTAATCACATATTCCATTTCAAATTTTCGGTTGCAATACGCCTCCTTTTCAAGACTAAAATTTGCACGCGGATGATATGCCCTTCGTACTCGTGTTTCTATCCTCTAATTGCTCAGCGATTTTCCTTCCACCCAACTCAACGCTACCAAGCTACTCCCATAGTCTATTCCGAATCCATCGATCCTTAGCTCAGTCACCAATCTTTCCTCGCACGCCTTCCGCCTATCAAGCTACTCAATAAAGTGAGTCTTACGTCCCAATTATCGTCCGAATTACAGCATATCATCTAAATCCCATAAGCTCAGGTCTCTCCTCCTAGGTTTTGACCTTGCCATTTCAAATTAATCGCAATAGCTACAACTTCCAGAGAGGCCACCATAGTGACAATTTCGTAGAGAACCCCTCAGCAATCATTAGTTCTAATCTTCAACCGCTTCTCATGAGTACTACAACAGTCGGCCGGTTCGTCTGCATCAGCAAGCACACCGGATCTCAAAAGCACTTTTTTGCTGCTGAGGAGCTGTATGTAGCAGGTGTGTGGATTGGCTACCTTGCTCCGGACAGTCAGGGCGAGTCGTACCGAGGACTACCATCTTTCTCGCAACTAAAGTCCAACTGCAAAAATTTCAATCCACCTTTCCCGCTGCAAACTCAAGGTGTTGCTGGGGAGGAACGACATGCCATATGCCGGGGCTGTGTCGGAGATGAATCCCGCCTGATCACTCTCCGGGAGATCACGTATCTGAACGGAACCGTGAGTCTTATCAGCGCTGGATTGTGGGTGAGATGCTGAATAATTGTAGAAACTTGTTGTTATGCCCATACGTGGCGACTACGAGCAAGGGCTGTTCTGTATCTTAATCCCACAACCAAATGACCGCTCGCTGCCAATGCTCCAGACTTATCGCCCCTACGAGTTGCGCGGAGATGGTCAGGGGAGAACTTTCTCTAATTCCTTCATGCTTCTGACGCTACGCAACACAAGTCACGTCAATGGCACACTGGAAACGATCCGGGCCGCATTGAGACCGCCTGAGGAACTTAATGATGAGCACTTGAACTCGTCATCCAATGCGTTCACAGATGTGAGCTTGGATGCGTCCGTTAGGAACGAAATCGATATAGGCGAGAGTTCTACTATTGGATTAGGACGTACTGCTTCTGCTAAGCGAGGGCCCACCGGTAGAAGCTCAGACGCACGGGCTAGGAACGAAATCGATGTAGGCGAAAGTTCTACTGCTGGAATGGAACGTGTTTCTTCTGCCAAACGGGATTTGTCCGATGTAGATGGCGGAGAATATCCGGTGGTGAAACGTCATCGCCGGGTTGATGTCCCTGTATCTCGGACACAGCAGCCAACACCTGCTTCGCGCGACGATTCTCCTCGCTCCTCAGAAGCTACAGTCTATGCAGTTACGCCGAACGCACGCTCTCAAAGCAGGAAAGAGTCCGCGACCGTCGAACGCGGAAGTAGCAGCGAGCAACGGGGCTCAATGGCTCAACCAAGTGGTAACCAGGCTAGGCTCAGAGGTGCCCAACCCCCTGCCATGACTCTCGGCCTTACCCCAGAACAATGTAGACGTGTCCATTTCAATTGGACGATCGCAGTCGAGGGAATCGAGTATGAGTTCAGTCATGCTCTCGATGAATGTCAATCATTCTCGGAACTTCTCTTCCTTATACGAGAAGACACTGAAATGGACCCCGAAGTAACGGCAATCCTAGAAGGAACAAGTCTTTGGCGAATGACGTATCAGCTCCCAGGGAATGGGGCTGGTATTAAGAAAGCTTTCACTATCCGCGGCGGCAATGAAACCGCCTTTGATCGCCTTCAAACATCCCTTGTGCAGTCATCCGCATGGGACGATCATCCAGGCCTCGTTGTCAACGTAGATCTTCGAAGGCTCAAATAGAACAGAAGAGTTTGGCCAAGGTTGATGATGCTAATGGATTCGGTGAGCGTGAGCGACGGCGGCATTTCCAGTGTTCTAAGCCTATTGCACAGCTATTATGGTATCACTTTATTACATGCGGCTTTGACTGTATGGCGTCGTGGTTATGGTGGTCCCCTTACGGAGATACTATATATTATGTAGAAATCACGCAAGAATTGTACGCCATTCGTCTTCGACTCAAGGGGAATATGACTCTAAATAGTGTAGATACCTGGTTGAACTGAGCGCAATTCATATCGCTAAGACCTTTTCACTAGAAACGAACAAATCAATATTTCATTTGCTGATGCTTGTCTGACACGCAAGGGAGGCCGTAATCACATGCCGTCATCAATTGGATCGCTCTAGCACAGATCTCTCGGCTTTATCAAAAAAAGACTAAACAAAAAGCTTCTTCACACCACACATTTCCTACATTCCTCGTCTATACTCCTATTACGCTGTCAGCTTGTGGTTTTAGAGCTGCAGAATCCCGCGATTTGTGCAACCTGTTCCTGCAGCAACCTTCGGGTTTTTAGCCCCCAATCCTCGCCAAATGGCTGCTGCTTGGCCGTAACCAGCCAAGAGAAGCGAACTGCGATGGGGCTGTGTCGTATTTTTAGTTTAGACTTTCACCAGCCTGATTATTCCGGAGAAGCATGGCTAGCGAATCGAGCTGGAGGAAAAGCATACCTCCCGAGCCTCTCAACATTCGCCCTCGCTTCATCGTCCTCCCTTCCCCGTACAGTGTGCTACTAAACTGTCCCTGACGCCGTCGACCTGGTTCGCGGAAGCAACAGGGCCCTCGTTAATCTACCGCTAGCTGTCAGCTCGGCTCTCTTAGGGCCGATTCGGTGGGCTGAACCCACTCTCTCGAAGTGCCCGCGCCGCGTTTCTACGGATAATCTCTCTGCCCTAGGACGTCTCTCTCTCGAAAGCAACGTCGGGCCGTCATGTTGATGGTACCGCGGTATATGGCTCCTTAATCTGCCTTACACTCGTTTGCTGTGAGTGTATTGCGGTTGGTAGGTGGAACTCGAATGCGGCAAGGCTGAAGCTTGCTAACAGACAGGCTACAAGGCGCCCCAAGCCCTCTAGGCTGCATATCCTTTCGCTGCGAGTTTCTGGTCTCTCCTAGTGTTTCTATATTACGCTGCATTATACTACTCAATCGCATACCTTTTTCTCGGATCGAGCGTTTGTATCCTTTTATCCGAATATCTTGCTTGGACACTGGCTATTCGGGAAGTTCAGGTGGATATCTGCGCGTAAGGGGCAGCAATGGAGGGTTTCCCCTCTCCACTTCAAATTAGCTCTCCTGTCACAGCGAGGAAGTCCTCTGTCGAACAATTTCCCTCTGCGCTCCGTGTTGGCTCACCGGTCGTAGAGCATGGGATCGAAGGTCGCCCACCACTGACGCGGCAGGGCACTTCTGGAGCATCAGATAAACTCTCACAGCTGTTCCCGTCCCGACCTCCGTCAGTTGCCTCGCCCATTTCCGATCCATCTACTTCAAGAAGGACCTCACACCCTTCGCCCCTCACACCCGGCCCCGATCCCTATCAGATACCACGCGCCCCCGCCCCTCCTGTATTCCCCGAGGATACGTCATACAATTCTTCCCCCGACCCGTTTGATCAACAGCAATCTCCGCCGGCGTTCCCCAGGAGCGGAACAAAACGCCTCCTCAGCAGGCTCACGACCCTTCGGAGCGCAGGCAAGGGGGGCGCATATAATAGGTTGGAGGACGAGGAATCTGGACGCGGGAAAGGGCGATTAAAGCAAGTTGACGAAGTAGACGAGCCGATTAGTTATGATCTTAGTGGATATGATGGCCTCCCCATGAAGAATTTCGAGCCTAAGAAGATTAGTGCCGCGGATGCGATGGCGCAAGAGAGGGAATTAAATGAAGCCGGATATGCTGCTGAGTACGAAAGGTTGGAGGCGCAACTCGGCGCTGGCATGAGCGCAATTCATGAGGTGCCTTTCTCCTACAGTGCCCCAACTGAATCGAAAGTAAACCACAAACGTGGTTTGTCAAATGTAGATGTAGCAGATGCAGCGGCTCGCGAAGGAGGGCAAAGAGAGGCTGAGAAAACTGGCGGAATCGTTGCAGTATCAGGTAAGAGCTCATGATGTTTCCATGTACCCTCATCAGTTTCTCTGACCTTGATCCAGAGGTTCCAATTGATATCAGCGAGTCATTCGGAGGGGCCGACTTCGACAGTCGAAGTGTGCTCACCACCAATGTTGCTGATGAAGGGTCAAAGACGAGTTATTACTTCCCCGAAGGTACGGATGCCGCACTTAACCCGATGATTGCAACTGACTTAGGTTTAGATCCCGATATGCCGTCATGGCGACCATTCTCGATGGGATGGCCTTGGTTATTCATGCTCGTTATTATTGCTCTGGCGTTAGCCGGTCTCCAGGAATTCCTTTGCCAATTGTCCATGAAAAAATCAAAACATGAGCCATCAGCAGAAAACGACGGCGGATTGGTTAACTTCAAAAGGCCGGGTGATCTGTCCCTTATAGCGTATTTTACATGGAAGTACTCGCCTGTCCTCCTCTTTGTCATTTACGGTATTTTATGGCAAATATCCGATTTTGAGGTTAAACGTTTGGAACCGTACTATCAGCTATCCAAGAAAAGCGGGGCAACGGCCGCTGAATCACTCAATATGGACTATCTTACCTTTCTGTCGTGGCTAGTACCGCTACGAGCTTTACGACATAAGCAATACGCGGTCATATACGTCTCGATTGCTACTCTTGTTGCTAGTAGCTTGGTTCCTATTCTGCAGTCGGCATCGGTCAATATGTACCCCCCTAAGAAGGATCGCAAATCGGACGAATGGAAGGCCATTCGCATTGACCCTGCATGGTCTAGGGCTGTCACGGCATGCCTCATTGTCGTCGCTGTTTGTGGAAGCGTCCTCATGTACGAAATGCGCCGCAAAAGCGGGCTCCTATCCGATCCGAAAGGGATCGCCGGTGTCGCAGCCATGGCTACAAGAAGCCATATTCTGACAGATTTTCACGGTTTAGATACAGCACCTCTGAGCAAAATTCATAAGCAGTTGCGCCATCGACGTTATATTCTCCATAAGAGCTCCTTGTGGCAGGGAGAATATATTCGGAACAGCACCGAAAAGATATACGAGCACGGATCAGATCCCCGACCGCTCATGCTTCGTCTCCGGGCGGGTATACCCTTCATGTTCTATATGGTTCTGTTCCTCGTAGCCATTCCAGTCTTTATGTTTGTTCCCGGCGCGGACATTGTTACCGACGAATTGCCATGGCTTCTTACCGCTCTTGCCATTATTGTCAAGCTCCTATTTGGAACATTAAACTGCGACGTCCGCATGCTTGAACCTTTCTACATCCTATCCAATCGAAAGGCCCCGGCCAAGACTCTAACATTGGATTACAATGGCACAAATCCTATATTTCTCCCTTTTAAGGCCCTACTGAACAAACACTACATGGTAGCCATGGTGGGCGTCGGCTCTATCCTCGCTGAACTTCTCACAGTCGTCGTGTCCTCTTTATCCGTCAATGGAAGGATGTTTTTTCCTGGTCATGGGCATGGCGGTGATGATGACAAAGACGATGACCATAGTAAACTTTTCCGACGCGACGATATGGAAAAGGATCGATATAACACTGAAGAGACCTTTCTCTCCTTTTGGGTATCTTTCAGCCTTTCCGCTAGCATTCTCCTTGTTCTCATCGCCATGACAATTATCGTGTACATGCGCCGCTCTCAGAAGTTCATGCCACGCCAAGTAGGTAGCATGGCGTCCATCCTCGCTTTTATCCACCAGTCCAAAATGCTTGTTAATTTCGTCGATACAGAGGAGCTCAATAGCCATCAAATGACAAAGCATTTAGAGAGGCAAGGGAAGACATACGCTCTGGGGTGGTTTAGTGGAAGAGATAGTGATGACCACTGTGGAATCGATGAGGAGCCTATTTTGGCGCCGTACAAGTATGGAGTTGATTGGACGAAGACTAGAGTTCTAGGTAACCAGATTGGGACTTGGGAGCATTATTAAGCGCGCGAGAGGCGTTGATTTAGTTCAAGAGTCGAATTTCTGGTTGATGGAATGGGAATTCATTTAACGTCCTTTATGATACCTATGTCTTGCATTTTAGGCTTTGGATTAATAGATGGGTAGAAATAATCTCTGTGGTCTTAGTATAATAAGAACAAGATTACCAATAATATGTTCAAAACTCGCTTCTGTATTGAATCTTGTAGACGCCCGAACTCCGCCATGCTGGTATAACAAACATGCGCTTGTGGCCCCTTCCATAAAAGATAGCCCACCCTTTGCACCATATCTGATCTATTAAGTGTCTTGACTAACGGTTTGCTGTTCTCAATGTTAGCCTCAATCCTTCATCGTTGCACCTGAGGTCTACTCACAACTAGCCAGTCCATACCCTCATCTACACCCCTACCGTCGATTGCGCTGCAAGCTACAATGCTCCAATTTCGATCCTTGAGCTCGCCCAGCCTCAGTGCCTCGGATATCTCCCCTGCACCCTTAGCGCCAGGTTGGTCCTGCTTATTTGCGAAGACAAGGAGGGCTGCGTCCCGTAGTTCTTCTTCGTTCAGCATAGCGGAGAGCTCTTCGGAGGCAGTGGACAGCCGGTCGATGTCGGTGGAGTCAATGACGAAGATTACGGCGGCGGTGTTCGCGTAGTAGCAGCGCCAGTAGGGCCGGATGGATGTCTGGCCTCCTAAATCCTATGTCAAATTGTTAGAGACTAGAGTTTAGATACGAAGAGTAAGGTAGAGGTTCAAAAAAGACATGTATAGGGGCAACATACCCAGACGTTTAGGTTGAGATTCTTATATGTTACGGACTCGACATTGAAGCCTATTGTCGGTATTGTTGTGACGACCTCGCCAATCTAAGAGATGTTGTCAGCGCCATACTCGGGATCGTAGTACCTTGCGCGATCAATCATACCTTTAGTCTATATAAAAGAGTTGTCTTGCCAGCATTGTCCTATTCAAATTTGTCATCAGTATCCGCGCCGCTATTAAGTCCACGTAGTGTTCATACAAGACCCAAAATCAATATTCTGGTTTCCTTCTTCACCAGGCCCGCCCAGGTCTTTAATGATGATATAAACCCTCCCATACTGACTCTCCCACTCGCTCGGCTTTGTCAGGTACTCAATTACGGAGGTCCACCACCAGTTGCAATTCTGAACTAGACGGTCGTGGATGAGGCTACGAATTCTTAGGCTCGGTTGATGAGAGTGAAATGAACTTGCAGAGGCACAAAAGAATCTATAAAGTATAAGGGGGGACGTTGATGTCGTGTGTTCGCGTTGTAGTTTGCCTTTAGCGCCAGAAGTATGGAAGTTTGGAGATGTGGCTGATTAAACGCCTCAAACCCCAAACCATTCCCGTCCATGGCGAAACATTTCTCCGGTCCGGTTATGGCCTCTACCGTTTGCGGTCCACTAATCAACATCAGATACGGGTCAAAGTACTCTCTACCACATCCTGGATAAAATCTTATGTTTACACCATTGGAAAGGTGCTCAATGGCGCTTTGCCTCTTGATGTGACCTCTGGAAATTTATTGATTCGAGATGTTGTCGGAGGGAAACCCTTTGCAAAATATCGTCGGAGGTTTCTACTCCTTTGGTCTCCTTGGTGAAGGCTTCCTGGTGCGGACAACAGAGTAATATAGTCCCGATCTCAAGTCTGCTTGCCCCCAATCTCGCATACCAGAGTCGAAATATACATTTGTGCTGACTATAGAAAGCGCCTAATTTAGGTAACCCATGTAATAATGAAGAAAATCTTCCTACAGTTCAACTCCGTATTCACCGCGATGTTCCCTTTTTTCTAACACGAGATTCTTTAGCAAGTATAACAAAATATTATTAGGTCGTATAGGACGGTGATGCACTATTTGGCTGGTTCCGGAAACTCTATGAACTCCGTCTAACCTGAGACTTTAATCACATTTTCCAAATCAGTTATAACTGTAGGTTTATACTCCTGGTATTGCAACATTATTCACTTCCAAAGATTTATCGTCTTGTGCTCTCTTTTTAAGTGTGGTTCAAGCTTGCTATTCAATGGTTGCGTACCACGAGTGAGGTATGACTCCATTGCACCAATGTAATGCCTGTCGAATAATGTATATGGTTTCTCGGAAAGATATAAGAGCCCCAATTCCCATTTCTTTATTTCTTTTTTCCTTCATCAGAACAACTCACTGCATCCAACTCCGAGCTACTTTCACGCATAACCAGCTCCTATCTACTCGCTCGCCTTCAAACTTAAGTCTCTATATCTCAAGTCTCTTTCCCCCGAGATACATCATGTCTCTCTCTATAACTTCCAGCCTCGCTTTGCGCTCTAGTATGGTCACTTTAGTCTCAACTCCAGCGCCATCAAAACGGCCCTCAGCTTCTCGCAAGCGAGAGCGAACCGACGACGATGACGAAAGTAGCCCAGTCTCCGACCCAAACAGAAGGCTAAAGTTAGACTCGAATGAAGAAGACTCCAGGAAAAAAAGACTGTTTCTTCCAACTCCTCCTATCGCTTCAGTGGAGGAGTACAATGCAGATTATTTCTCTAATTCGGAAAGCAAAACGAGCGATTGGAGCTCAGATGACAATTCTCATGAAGCCGCTCCTCCAAATTCTGATCAATCAGCCCCGGGCAATAACGCGAACGAGTCCGAGGTTTCCGACGAGGAGAAATCCAAAGATGGCGAAGAAGGACTTGGGTCAGAGTACGAAAGCCAACCGTCCAACCAGGACAGGTGTTCCTACTGCCCAGGCCGGAAACACATATATATAACAAAGCTGGTCAACGGCAAATGGGTCAAATTCGCCTATTAATAGTAGGCCGGTTTTCAGACCATGAGGCACATTGCTTGTGTATCATGGTGGGGAAAGGACCGCTTGCTTCATGAGAAAATTTCTTTCGCATTATGGGATTAGGGAGGTTTGGGGCTATACCTTGGTTGTTTAGGCCGTGCATAGGGAACTGGAGCTGGCACTGGTTTTTTTTTTTTTATTTTTTTTTAATGTTTTTTTGTAGGCGGGGACACGTCGGAGCTACCATCATTAAAAGCAAACTGTAATTTACTTAACTATTTCTATGGGATTTAAGTATTGTGACTTCTTTCACTACTTCTAGGAAATTCAAATATTTTGAAAGTGAGAATATAAACAATACGCTCATAGCCACGCATACACTCCTTTTTCTCTCCGTATACCTTCTTCAGCTTTCCAAATACTTATGCATGCGCATACCTTTCTTCAACCGCGTAGAAATCTGTTTCTAGCGGTGTCTCAGCGTCTCGACTATGGAGATTGAATTATGTCTCGTTATATAGCAAATAATCAAGTTAGTACATTCAGCCCGCTTCCAATACAACTGCTGAGCTTGAAAGGCACTCTTGACTAAGGTTCAACTAACCGTCTTCTACACTTCACAAACTCACTAGGGCAATAAAGTGGCCTAAAAATAGAGGTATGTTTATTAGGAGTAATGGAGGATGCTCACTCTCAATAGTTACATGGAGAGGACGCCATCACCGGAATTTGATTTCGAAGCCCTTTATGTTGACGAGAAAGAAGTGCCGTTCTTTCTCAACCCACAGCAAAAATCGGCACCAGCAGGATCGAATTATGATCTCGATGAAGTCGAGGTTCATCTCCCAGATGGTCGCTTTTATTAAACGGCAAGAGAAAGAAAAAGGGTGTCCTAAAGCCCCCAGAAGATAATCGCAGTGATGCGAATTCTCGTCTGACACCTTCCTCAAGCCCAAACGAAAAGTCTTCTAGGAACGAGTATTACGGTGTGCTTCCTTCCATCGAGAGAGTCCAAGGTCGCAACGCAAGAGTCAATAAGACCTGGAGCATGTCTTACATGAGTCAATTCGGGAGAGCCATGGCGATCAGAGCACACGTGTCAAGGCCGATAGAGTGACCAGAATCAAGTTCCCCGACACCTACGACACGTTGAACCTCGAGGAACCTTGTGACGAGACCACTCTCCGAGGTTTTGAGCTATATCTATCCGGCGACAAGAAAAATATCCGAGGAGCCCTTAAATTCAACGATGCAACGTACCTAGCTGCCACTGCTCGGCATGCTCTCCGGAATTTTGAGAGACTGCGCAAGAAGGCGCAGCAACTCGACATGTCAGTAGAGGCTTGCGATTGCCGGTATCGCATTATCGAAGAAATTGCATGCCTCGAGGCGCGGTAGGCTGTAGTTAGGTTGAATAAGGAGAAGAGGCATCGGGACTTCAAACAAATAACTCGAGGACTCAAGCCTGCTAGGGAAATGTTTACTCTCAAGCATCCTTGAGAGATTACCGGCTCAGCTACCGATACAGACGCCTCAGAACTTGGGCATACTCAAGCGGAGCCCGCCTCATCATCTTCAGTATCTCCATCTTCTATAAGCCAGCTATCCACCCCGGAACAGGATTCCGAGGATGCGAAACCCCGCCAATGTAGTAGTCTGCAATGTACAGACTTTGCAGAGCCCATTGCACTAGCTTCCGGTGCCAGTACGCGAAAATGACGGAAGTTTTACGAACAAATCGAGGAAGGAGAAGAAGAATCGGATTAGTTTATTGAAGTGTATGAAGCTCCTAAAGGAAGAAATGTAAGATTAGTAGCGACGGACCTAGCAAAAGTACTATAGAAAGGTGGTTTTAGACTCCTACTCTAGTCTTACAACTTCGACATTGGTCATGCTCATGTTTCAAACCTGCGTTAGAGGGACCGGCGTGTTATTATCACGTCAGCATTATGAAAAATCATCCATATATAGGGTTTCGTTTAGCCTTGAAAACCGGTGTCATTGGATAAGGAAGAGCTTAACTTTTAGCTTTCCCGTTTTCTCATAGTTCACAGTCTCACGTCTGCTATCAATAGCATATGGAGTTCGCATTGCTGGCTAATGATGGCATTGAAGGATATGATAAAGTGGAGATGCTATGGAAAGGTACTGACTACTTCGTGGCTGCGAGAATGACGGATTGCATCTTTGCATCATATCTGTGGATATCCACAATCCTCAATCCGGCCTGATCCAACAATGACTCGTATTCACCTCGTGTGCGCTCAAAACCTCCAAGTGATGCCATCATTGTGATATCCATATAAGCTGCTTGCCACGGAACGTTCATATCAGGTAGAACGACCTCATCAATGACGACGCGCGATTCAGGTCCCATCGCAGGCGCTATATTCTTCAAAATCTTGACGCAATCCTCGTCAGTCCAGTCATGCAGGACGTGTCTGAGATAGTATAATTTCGCGTCCTTGACTTCTTGAGGACTGAAAAAGTCCTGCACCATGAATTCAATGCCCTCAGTAGCTGGTGCCCGGTCTAGTGTCTCTGGAATATCCTGCACTATGATTCGCCCGGGGAGACTTGGGAACTTGTTTTTGAATGCAATTGCTTGTTGGCCAAAGCCTCCACCAACGTCAACTAAAAGAGCTGAATCTGGAGCAGGAGCTGTCGAGCTAACTTCTTTTTCAATGTCGTAACTCTCAATCCAATGCACTGGACGTTGGATGGCCATTGCATGTCCAAGACTCTTCATTTGCTCTGGGCGCTGCTTCAACCATTCGAAAGGAGTCAGATTGGTATTGAAGGCCTTCTGAAATGCAAGGTCATGGTTCGACGAGATGTTTTGATACTTCCTTTCCTTTAGGTAAGCCGGCAGAACAAGGTGACATTTTCCATGAAGTTCGAATCTGAGCTATATTTAGCACCTATTGGCATTGATAATGGTGAACTTACGCATGTTCAATTGCCCCTGAGACATTAACGTCGGCGAGAATCTTGGTCGTTCGATTCGCGGCAAATTCATCCTTGCCCGTCTCCTTGATTAAGCCAAAGGCTGCAAAAGCCCTAAGTAAATGGCCTGTTCATGCATAAGAGAAGCGGAATGAGAGTGCGTTGGGGCGGATCCCATACCTAGCAACCCACGTGCCGCGCCAGTCTCCGATGCGAGATGATCGAGACTGAAGGATTCCTCACCTGCCGAAAGCATCTGGAACATGTGGAGGTCGGCTCCAGTCTTAACCAAAGACATGTGCATGAACTGGGATCGAGTTAGTCATATGCCTACGGTATTAATGGGTAGTACAAATGCATACACCGCTGCCTAGTCGTGCAACGACGTCGAAGTCTGTGTCAAAGGAGGCTTGGACATCCCGGAGCTCATCCTGGAGTTTCCTGCGCCCCTCCTCGTCTGATCTCGCATAGAAGTCACGAATTTGACTCGTAATAGCGTCCATTATCCCTTTACCAGTTCCAGTTGCAGAAGGTCGTCCAGATGGCAGATATCAGGTTAGGGAGTGACGAGTCGGCGTAGCAAAGACTACTCTTGTTCTGCCACGCCATTCCTCATATCTATGAGACTTTATACTTATGGAGGAGACTGCAGCATTTCCGACATCTCATCGGTCGTCGGTTTTCGGGGATACGCTCACGAAGAATCGGTGGGCCGACTCGGTTACTGCTACGCTCCAAACTGTAGCCATTCATTCCATATTCGTACGAGTAGATACGGACTAAGCCAAATGAAGCAAGCGTGATAGAGAGGTTGAGCGAATACACCGAAAGGACCGAATCTACCGGGGATAGGCTCCGAAACCACAAAGGTACTTAGCGACTGTATCCTGCAGCCAGTGTCTACAAACCTCCATATTCTACTAGAAACTGTGCCGCAATAATCGACACCGATCAAGAACACACACGCGGCGGGTGAATCTCACCCGCCGTGGACCGGTCCCGCAAGGCCCCACCGAGTTCCTAACTACGATGGGCAAGTGGCAAACTCCCGGCACCAGGTTCACGAATCATTGCCCCCGGTATCTCAGCCTTTTCTAAATACCCTCCCAGTCTCAATGTCAGCCTCAGGTACCACCACTCCGGTATATGTGCATATACGAGCTGCGTATGCGAATAGCAATTCGCAGAAATGTACCACAAATTGCTGTAAGCCTCCCTCTCGAACTGCAGTTCATTTGGATAATGATTGCTGTGCCTCAACTACGGCTACAGTAATTTGTTGTGCATCTACCATGCCTCTCCCGCGTCTCAAACTCAAAAATAAGATTCCAAGATGAGCTATGTCCTTTTTTGTAAGGTGGAAGGAGCGCGTATAATTTGCGGATGCTGTTCTGTTCCTTCCGAGCCCCTGTATGTTCGGACGCGCGGACGCATGCGGGAGGCACAGCAATGGGATGAAGAGCCGGGCTAGAAATCCTTCGAATTTGAAGCTGTCTCGGCAGCCAAATAATAGCTGCCATTCGGGTGCATAAGCGATGAGAGCTGGTGTATTTGAATACTGGAAAGCCCCCTTTGACTTGTTCTTTTCAGTGCGCCTCTCAGTTCGTCACCATGTTGTCATTTGTGCAGTCTGTCTCTCTTTTCTTCCTTGCTTCTCAATCTGTCTTGGCGTACAACTTCCCGTATGAGAGTGTGCAATTGAAAGATGCCGACGTTAGGAAGAATCCGGACATCGCTTTTGGCAAGCGACCATTAAAGTACCAAGCCAAATGCAAAACCTTCCCTGGTGATGCGAATTGGCCATCAGTAGAGAGATGGGCTGCCTTCAATACTAGTTTGGATGGAGCCCTGGTTCGGGGCATTCCACCTGCAGCTTCCTGCTATGAGGGCCCATACTACGACGCGACCAAATGTGCGGAAACTCAGGCGGGGCAATTTCAATCGCTTTGGGCGTAAGCTTCGTACTTTTTTTTTTCGGAGTATTTCGTTCTGGATGCTGATGTTTCACAGTCAAGAAGATCCTATCATCCCATATATGCAATGGCAGCTGGGCAATCCTTGTCCAGTGCCTCCTCTCGGCACAACGCCTCCAGCTGCAGCCTGTAATATCACAAGCTACCCTGCTTATGCTGTCAACGCCACGACTGTGAAACAGATTCAAGCCGCTGTTAATTTTGCACGAAACTATAACATTCGTCTTGTGATCAAGTATGCATTGTTCCATTCGCTCTTTTAGGCAGTCGCTTACGAATACTAGAAACACTGGGCACGATTTCGTTGGAAGGGCCACAGGCGGCGGAGCGCTGCTTGTTTGGACACACAAGCTCAAAGCATTTGAGAGCCTTACCTCCTTCAAGGTTGGAAAATACAAGGGTAAGGCTGCTCGTGTGGGTGCCGCACTTCAGCAATATGACCAGCATAACTATATGCGGGAATACGACATTACTATGTTAGCGCCTGGTTCAACGACTGTTGGCTCTTTTGGTGGCTATATGCAAGGTGGTGGCTTCTCGACCATTGTTACGGGCAAGCTAGGCCTTATGGCTGACCAGGTGCTTGGACTTGAAATTGTCACCGCGGATGGCAAGTTCGTTCATGCCGATCCTTATAAGAATACAGACCTGTTCTGGGCAATTCGAGGAGGCGGACCAAGTAAGCTATAACTACTACACGGAATTGCATGTCACTGACTAAACGGTTAGGCAATTTCGGTATCGTCACGTCTGCTGTTATCAAAACATATGACGTTCTCCCCATTTCTGTCGTTGATCTTACATTCCAAACCAACCCAATAACTAGCAACACCTCTACTGGCGTCCAGGTTCCTGACGAAGTATTTTGGAAGGGCATCCAGATTTACTTCTCGAAACTTGTTCAATGGACTGATGCGAAAGGGGTCGGATGGAACTACATCTACACCGTGGCACCCACTGCTACCACCAAGCGTACCTTTGAATTCATTGGTCAAGTCAACCTCCCCGGCTTCACTGCTGCCAAGGCCAAAGAATTCGTCGCTCCGCTCTATGCAGAATTGCAAGCTGCCGGTATCAACTTGACGCAGCCAGATCCCAAGTACTTCGCATCTTATCCCGAACAAGCGTTCCGCCCCCAGGGAATCGGCGAGGTAGTCGGGAATGGCCGCTTTACCTCGCGCCTTCTTCCTCGTGATAACTTTTTGAACCCTAAAGGGAGCAAGTTCCAGAAGATCATGGCCGCAATACGCTCATGGGTCGAGGAGGGTGGTTACACATTCCACTCTGTGGACTTTACTCCTACCGAGAAACTAGCAGGTTGGCCAGGCAAAGACAGCGCTGTCAACCCGCATCTCCGTAAATCAATTGCGCACTTCACAGGTTTTGACTTCGCTTCCTATGGCCCTGATGCTTCTCCTGCTCAGCAGATCGAGTCACACAAGCGCCTCGACTCCTATGCACAGAAGTTCAGGGATGCGACTCCTGGAAGCGGCGCATACATGAACGAGGCCGATGTCGAGGAGCCGAACTGGAAGGAGAGCTTCTACGGAGACAACTACCACCGGCTCTACCAAATTAAGAAGGCCAGGGATCCTTGGGGTGTGTTCTACGCTGTTACTATGGTAGCGAGCGATGAATGGTACGTTCAAGGTACGCAGGGGCTGCCATCGCAGCAAGGCAGGCTTTGCAGAAAGTAAATAGCTGCTAAGACTTAAGTGTAAATACTGAAAGTGTTCTTGCAAATTGGTGTCTATTGTGATATGGGTGGACCTTGTCACGATATTATACGACAACACTATGGACGAATTCAAGTACATATTGCAATCCAAGCATTTTCTATTCTGGAAACGCTCGAAGCACGGTCAACTATGGCATTGATCAGTTGACATTTAATTTAGCAGTGGGATCTAAAAAGCGAAGCCGGAAGTAGCGGGAACGCGATCCTCCTTTCCCTTACGCTACTCGCAGAACCCACTTTCCCCGACCCGCACGGATCGGTGCGAGAAAAGGCCGCAACAGGGAAGTTTGTGGGGCTGGCGTGAGCGGACGATGCCCCATGTGTGATAGAATGACAAGGCCTGCAGATACGAAGATCCCAACCACGTGTCCTCGTGCCTACCCACGTGCTGGGCGACTGAAATTTGTGCAGGATGTTGTTGGTCCGGGAGTCAATGCAATCTCCCTCCGAAGGAGATATTCAGAGGGAAACAAACCGCGCCGCTAGCGCTGTTACAAGGGCCTGAAAAGCACCTCTAGGAGTTGGGCGGGTCGAGAAGGGTCTGAAGGTTGCCTCCTCCAAATAATAGGTTAACCGCCACGGGCCAATTCCCCAACACAGGGATAATTCTTTCTCGTGCGTTGCCAGGACCATAATATTGCAGCACCTCGCTCAGAAGAGGATCGATCGCGGTTATTCGGCATTGTGGGTTGTCGCCTATAACTCCCATTAAATGATCCAGTCAGAACCTTACAGCTTCAACCATGCATCGATACCTCATCACGATCAATAGGAAATACGAGGGATTACGAGGGTCTTTTTAATCAATTTATCGGCCATACATACGTCTAAATCGCATGTAACAATGCTTTCCCCGTATGAATAGCGTTTACTGACGGGCTACCTCAGCGCGTTAAGCCAGATTGGGCACTGGATACACGAATTCTCGTATTTCCTGTCGATCGTTGCACCTAAAACCAAAAATTTAGAGCTGTACCAAAGCCCGGGGCTCTGGATATCGAGCAAATGCCTGATTAATCTAGATAAGTCTAAATTCACAGATAAGGCAAAACGTCCGCAGACTAGTGGTGTTCTCGGGAACTCTCTGAGACTCTGACTGGCCATGGGTTCTGGCTAAGCCAGGGTGGCCTAGAACTTGCTTTGGGCGTTTACCTGGAAAATCGATTAGAATACCGGCGTGTCGCACGTTGCCACCATTTATAGAATATCTCGGTAGGCAAGTGCATGAGCGCAAATCGACCTCAAGTGTTGGAATTTAGCTTATCGATACGCTAACCTGTTTGTAACCTAGAGCAAAAGGCTAACCCTCTACTCCAGTGTACAATGTTGCTTATAAGCTTACACTATTTACAACCAAGGTATTCTTTTATACACGACCAATGTATAGGTATGGGCTACATCCTTGCATCTCCTATGAGCAGTGGTAGGCAGGTGTTCAAGCCTTGTATTAAAAAAAGTGGTAGAGGTGGCTGCATAGTGGGAGGCAGCGTGTAATCTCTTGGGGAAGTTTGCCGGAGTCTACATTTACTATCTATAAAGCTCTATGCTCTCGTAGTGGGGATATCATTTATCAATTCAGCCAATGGCACCCCGGACTTTGAATTGCTGGAAAGTCCCTTACAACCCAATCACAGGGAGTGCTAGAATTCGAGATGTTACTTCCGTAATGTCATCACATGACTCAAGTAATCACCTTCAAGGTCGACCGTGAATTTACTGCTTGCGTGAGTGCCTCGCTGCCCCTAGCTCTTATTAGGTAAGCGACGTGATTTTGTCATTAAATAAAAGACTCAATGCAATTGAACTTCACAGCAACACCAACCCAAGTCCCTCAATTCCTACTTAGGTACAGGCATGGATAGATCTTTCGATTCGTACAGCAGCGTCGAGTACGGCGGAGTTAATCGCAGTCTCCTTCAATACCTTGAATCACTCCCGGAATATCCTAGCCACGAGCGACATAACACCTCCGGAAATGGATGCAGGAGGCGTGACTATGTTAACGGCGAAGCATCTCAATCTCGACAAAGTACTCGACTGGACGAGAATCTGACTATGCAGAGCCACCTGCCCAACTGTAAGTTATTGAGATCATTCATAAAACTATTTTCTAAAAGTTACTATAGTCCAATTGCACATTGTGAACCACCACGGCACGGTCAATGTCTATGGACACCCAGTCAAGCAACCACACGGTAAGCAGAACTTTCCACACTCGACTACTGTTTAATCAGCATCTTCCTAGCTCACCATGACGATGCGCAAGGTCAACAACAGGGCCAAGGAGCCGTGAAGTCGCGTGGAACCAATTATCACCCTTCAGAGACACTATCTTCTGAACTAAGCAATCGAGACGCTAGCGGGGGACGAACACTGCGTCCGATGCAGGCCGATGCCGGACAAATCATAAACGCTGAATTCCCAGCTCAAGCCAAGGAGAACTCGTCACGTAGGTATGTTTAAATTGAAGAGGCCTACATATATAGGTCACTGCTAACATTAAAAAGGGTGCCTCAAAAGTACGAGAATTTTGCGTGCCATAACTGTAATCTTGTTGGTCATTTCGCTAGAGACTGTCCAGAGCCGAAGGATTGGAGCAGAGTATGGTGCAGTAATTGCGGCCGAAAGGGTCATACAGCCAGGGTGCGTGTCTTCAAGTGTATATGCCTATTGCTGGTTACTCATCCAATCTAGCGTTGCAAGTGGTCACCTCCAGGAATCTCTTTTGAGGATACAGGACCAAATCATGCTGAATCACGCTGGTAGTATTGTCAACGCTGCCGACGACTAGAAACGAGGCCTATTATTAGCGTCATGGAGTACGTTATTGAACGTTGAATAAGGTGGAGTTGAGAAAGGGAGAAGCGCAGAGAGAAGTGTGCAAATTGAAAGGCAGATTTTTGAGGTGGGGGTTGCCTATCTGAACTTTGGTACGGCCCCCTCGTGTCGCCATTGCAAACCGTGGATCCTTACGACATTCAACCGAGGAATTTTGACAATACCCTTTCCTGGATTTGGGGATGAGATGATTTCTCACTATGACTCCGGGTTCCATGTGTAGGAAATATTAGGCCGTGTAGGCTGCAACTCGCAGACCGGGAGGACAATTCATATAACTAGAGAATCTGAACGCCCGATTCACATCTTATTTATGTCGAGCCTTCTGACAGAGATTTTGGAAAGCTTCGGTGATGTAACTAGCAGGGATTTTTCGAATCAAATGCGCTACTAGTGTCGTTTTTTCCAGTAGAAAGAAATTGCTCACAGCGGATATTTCCACCGAAAATATATCGGCGAAACCAATTCGTCCGCGGCGCCGGTCAATGCTGCATAAAAATTTCTACTATTGCGTCGCCTATTGTCTAAAATAGAGAATAAGTAATTAGGATTAGTGGCAAAGTGAAAGTGCTTGAAGCGAGGGTAAATAATAGTTTCGCCGGCGTAGCGCACTTTATAGATACTTTCACGAGCCAACCGGAGTCAACCGCTGCCAACTCTATCCAGATCACGACGAAAGGGCTACCACCATCTCCGGAGATTCAATTTGGCTTACCACCACCTCTTTAAAACTCTCTTCAGGATTTCACTACTACGCCAGTGGAGAATCCCTGAATTATGTCTCATTCTACCGGCACGATGATGGTCTCCGATTTCACTATATCCCGCGATACTCAGAGCATCACCCAGTTCTTTATTCCTCCAACCACGCCTTCGAAGTCAACGTTAGAGCCTTCCCAAGACTCAAACTCAAGACAATCTCGCGGGCCTTCTGAAGAGATGGAACTATTGCTGACAAGGAAACTGAACCTCGTTGGGAGGATTAAGTTCCTTCCTCTCTACAATGATCTTAAGCACAGCCGTCCCAGAACCCCACAGCTACGGTTCGCAGCAGACTCGGTGAGATCAGGCTTGATTAGCAAGATTCAACTGGCCATCAAACGAGCGGGGCGTTGCCTAGGGTTCGATATAGTAGACCGTGGTAAACAAGATCTCGAAGTCCGAGTAAGTTTCTCAAAAGTCATACACGAGTATAGCTAATGTCTCTTCAGCGACGTGACATGGGCCCTGGCTGCAAAACACATAGTCACTCTGTCGCTCATATTTACATTGAATTATGGGGAGGTGCAGGTCGCCACCCGAAAGATTATTCAAGGTCGGGGGTCCCGCCAACCGTTAGCCTTATAGATTCCAAGGGGAGACAGATGTTCATACTCAAATCCCCCGATAACATTTGGATGCTCTTTCTTGCTGTCCTAGACTGCGAAGTCGAGTTTGTCACCCGTCAATTGGCAGCGACAGGAAATCTGGTCCCAAAAGTCTCGCGAGAGGAGATGCTTAGCAGCTTCCGAGATAATATGCATGGTAAAGACCCGTTCCTCGACGAAGCCTTGTTCAACCTGGAGCGTAATGACCTTTATGGGACCGTTTTGAATTTGACGAAGGCGTTAGCTCTAAGACCTTCCGTATGCGATTGTGGTGCTATGGATAGCGACCACGTCAAAATTGGTCTGGAACATGTTTTCCACTGGAACGCAGCTATTGCCGCATCCCACAAGACCCGACAATTATCCCTGAGCCTCGATTGCCAAGAATACAATATCGAGGTCTCCACTGGCCAAGAGGGCCGTCATATCATCTACAAGTTTTTCCAGGATATTCTAAAAGCTTACAATGAGGAGGTGAATAATGAGTCGAAACGCCTTAGCAAATCTATCCGCGAGTGGAATGGTAACAAAGCTAGTAGACCTCCGGCCAAACAGATCCCGACGCCAGAGGAGGTTCGTCAACAGACCAAGGAAAGTCTGGGGAAAAGAAAAGCCGTAAAACATGCCCTGCGAGTTGCGGCGACGAAGAAAAGGGCTCGGCAGTCGGGCGAGCCTCCAAGCAACGAGACCAATCCTCCACCCGGCAAACAAAACCGAAGCGAACCACCCCCATCGCTCATATCACCAATTACTTTCCCTGATAAACTCGAGGAAGAGGAAGATGAAGATGAAGAAGAACGGATGGCGGAGGAAAAGCGGGACTCGACCTTGAAAAGGGTTCGGGAAACTCTTTCGGCGGAAACGGACAGGGAACTTACGCCAAACGAAATCCATACACGGGCAATCCAAGAAGTCCTTACACAGATGAGAGCCGATGTAAAGCAAAAGATGGAAAGGAATATAAGGCCAATAAGAAGGAAAAAGTAATCGACGCCTCGAGTGCCCCGATCTGTTTTTGAAAGATTGTTGACAAGTATAAAAAAAATGAAATAGAGAAGTTTTCTTTTGTGCCATGTATTATATTTTTGGGTGCCAATTTTTCCTCTTAGGCTGTCTACACATTTCAATATAGTATACACTTCCATGCACGCCGGTCTTGAAGATGGATAGATTCGTATTACGGATCTATTGTGGCAAAAGTATTGTGAACTCCGCCAACTTAAGTAGGTTGAAACTTGGAGCTTCCAAATATACACAAAGTTTGGAGCTTGAAACTTGATCAAAAAGCTTCCGATGTTCTCTGTGATTACTTTGAACCCATAGACTCTCGCTCGACTAGGATCATTTCGTCTTATCCACGATTCCGGTGGTCTGCCATCCCCACATCCGCGATGACTTGAAGGGATTCATGCGGTAGTATCACTGGCTGCACCTTCCCCTGGTTTAAGTCCCTGCGATAGGCCGTGAACAAGCTGTTGGCCCATAATCCTAGACAATTCCATGGAGTACGCCCTTCTCCTCGCAACCGGATCTTGCAGTTCTTGCGATTTCTTTGCTCTTCGCATTTCGTGAGTTGATGACTTGCTTCTTGAAAGGCTTTCAGGATTAGTTGATCGATCGCTTGGTTCGCATTCTTTTGTTGTCGATCGAGGGTAGGGTTGAGGTATTGAAATAGAATCTCGTAAATCGCGCGATGAGTTTGAGCGTAAAGATGATGAATCCGAGAATGTGCGGTGCTCAGGTGATTCAAGCGAAGGATTCCGCATTGACATTTTGCGCGGTCGCTTGTCTTTTGATCTTCTTTCGTAGGTCGAGGTATTTCACGGACGTAGTCCTTTGTGGATAGCGTGGAACTAATAGTTACGCCAATCTAAGAGGTCGATCTTGTCTTTTAAGCATACTACCTTCGAATGAATTGCAGAAAATCCTGAAAAGTCGCACCGGATTTGCGGCAAATGTACGTCACTTAGTCGCAACTAAGCCACCATGGACGCCTTTGTCCATCTTGGCTGCATCGGGATAAAGCCTTGGCCACATGAGGAAACGATTACCGACCAATCAGTATTCGTTCCTGGTGTTGTGGAGAAATCGTACGTTGCTTAAAGACGGATAGAAGGTTGCCGGTTGTCACAAAAACATGGTGATGTGAATACGAGGCCCCCAAGAACTGAGCCACTGTAGGTGATGTCATGTATCGCGACCCCGTTCGGTCTTGGTCTTGGCAACATCTGACACGCGAGACTCTTACCTGTTCCAGCACGGCCTAACCCAACCTCCATCAAGAGCAAGACAAAGCTTGCAGATTCAGATATTTATTCGCAACACCCTTCTATCTCATCGTTGATTGAGGATATACCTACTTCTAGCGACTCTAGTCAACATTCACATCAACAAGCATAACCAAAGATACAATGACTTTGTTGTCATATCCTAGAGATTGAGTATGTGGAAGGAATCAGGGAGTACTTTAGTAAGGAGAGCCAGTGACATATCATTCTAGAACAGACAAAAGAGAAACCCATTTTACAGATGACTGCTTGTTCTCAAACGTAAACATCCCCCCTTCCAATCACCAAAGGAATAATATCCATTGGTCCGACTACTGTAATCCATCCCCTGAGCTTGATACCGAATTATGGCCATGTCCCAAATCCTTCCTTTCATGCCTAATAGCTGCTCGCTTAGGTGTGTTTACAGTCTTGCACTTCGCTGCCTGCTGGCGAAAGTATGTAGTCCCTTGTATCGCCCCCGGTGTATCCCGTCGACCTAACATTTCATCGAAGAGTAGAGCGGTATATTGATATTGTACATATTTTAGCTGGCTCAAATTTGTCTTTGGAAGCAATAATTGGCCGCTTATGGCCTTTGCATAACTCCCCCGCCAAGGCAGAATCCACCGAGGTGGTGTATGGGACCATCGACCTTGATATTTGCGGTGCTTGCTTCTTCTAGAAGGAACTAGGTGGCTGTGCTTACAGGTTACTGCTAGCAATCGAGGTTGGCTTCACTATGATCTCTGGTCAGTTCCTGCCTGGAGATAAGGGTCTTGAACGAAGGATCAAGCATACCCTGATACGTACGCCGAAATTGTCTTTTCTAGTCCTTACTGATATTGTCCAACTCGCTTCCCCTGGGCAAGAACTTAACCTTAAAGAGTAATTTTCTAGCCCAACTCGGCATACTCTGTATTTCTGTAGAAACTTTCTATTCGGGAGTAATGCTTTTCCTCCACTAGAAACATATTCACGAAGTGTCAGACTTGACCCTCTTCTCTGTCCGACGTCCCTGTGTTAGCTAGGTGCGGATAAATCCCTGAAGAGTAGGGGTGGACTGGAACAAATACCTGGAGCTCTATTTCTCCTACGAAGCTGAGAGAGAAGGATGAACAAAGATTACAGCACCTGCATGGGATCATCCAGGTCAAGTGGACAACAGGGACGCTCAAGAATATTGTGGACTTTGTAATCTAGCGTGGATATGGCAAAGTCCTCAATCCGTTATCAAATCCTGGTTCGCCGACGGCAGGGCGCCGAACGCGTTGTTGGGTCTCAACCACTTCCTAAACATCTGGGCAGCACACATTTTCTCTCTGACGGACCCTCCGGAGTGTGAGCATCTTGGAGGCCCCAATGGTTGAAAGTGTCAAGAATAAAGTGGGCATGACGATAGAGGGTCCTTGGCAGAGGATCTAATTGCTAAAGCCTCTGAGAGGGAGCGACCCATGCGCGTTAATGAAACATTCCTACTGGCGAATAGGGGCAGTTACCGGTGGGCTAGATTTCTGCATTTTGCAGGCCAGCATGGCCAGTCAGACAGCACACCTTTCGAGTGCTTTGCGGGCTTATGCAAATAGTCATCCAGCTATTTTTATAGATTCCGTCTGGCTGAAATTTATCTAATGCCTGAAAATAACTCAAGCGTTTGGGTAGCGATGAGAATATCAAGGGAAAGAAACACTAGTATAGTTGAATGCCTCGTGCCCCGGAAGGGAAGAGAGTTGTGGGTTACCGCACAATCCATTGCGGTCTCCCTATTCGGTAAGCACCGAGGAGCTGCCTCTAGGAAGGCGGTAGTGGGAAGCCGCGCTCCTGAAACGTACTAAAGCCTTCCGCCTAATAATTATAAATATAAAATAGATGAAGATAGTTCTGGAGCCATATATGTTCGAATGCGCCAGTCCTGCGTGATTGGCTGATACGGTGTTTTTTTACATTCATCCCAATATGATTCTACCCAAAAAATAAGATAGGAAGTGTGCATAGACGCGCCTCAAGACTATAACATCTCCTAGCTTGAACCAAAAGCAGTTTAAAAATGGTGAACAAAAGTCATACTTGAAGTGATATATTAGTAGTACGTGCGGGGTTTCCGTCACAGTAGTTACCAAGGTATGCTACAGCGTTCTTATTAGAGCTTTCTCGCCCTCCATTACTTGATCCCGTCACCTCCACACCACCCCGACCTCACCACAACTCTTATCTCTCGCTAGACCTTTACAAGGTCTATCTGGCAACAATGTTGGAGCCTACATGGAAGAAAGAACCCACAGAAGGTGATGAGGATGGAAGCTGGGCGAGACCCGAAGCAAACAACTGTGAGAGTAGCCGTGGAGACGGGGCCCAACGGGAAGCAAGCTAAGGGGATGGGAGCCGTACAGCAAATGAGAGAAGAGCGGCAGGCAAAACTAGCAAGCACAGAGAGGGCGCTCAAAGCCGCGATGAAAGGCCTGGGCTGGAAGTGAGTGGTACCGATCCGGGCCGTGATGGCAGATGCGGGAGCGAAGCGGGCAGAGATGATTCAAGCTATGGTTATGATGCTCGAAGGGGCGGAGCTATCCACGGCCCAATCCATGGTAACAGATGCTCTCTTGGCCGCGGTTTTTATAATAGAGGGAGGGGAGGGAGAAGTGGATATATCGGCAGCATTTTCGCACATCCAATGCCATGCGTTGGGAACGCTTCGTCAAGTGAAGGGCTAGCGATGATGGATCTCCTAGCAAACTGGGGCTGATTCGGAAATGGTAGTAGTAGCCAATATATCGCCACTGGTTTGGGTGGATTTAATTATTACCAGACTAGTTCCGAATGTAGAACGGTCGACGGATTGACTAATGGAGACCTATGCACCACTATGAACAGTGGAAACACGACTCGAACAAGACATTCAAGATAACGAAAAGTAGTTGGAATGTGGACGGAAGAAGCTGTCTCGAACAGGGGCTCTAGGGCCGAGAATGAGGAGAAGATGAAGGGAAAGACAGGGACCTCTATTTTAAAGATTCAATTGGGTTGGCGCGAAAGCAACGCACAGTTCAAGCTGAAATGAGTCGCATATAGCGTAAAATACAGCTGCTGGAGTGGGCAATTGATTCAAAAAGGAGGTAACTTGATGACTGAAGCAGGCTGAGCGCGAGGGCGGATAGTAGATGGGAAGCGGCAGGCATGTTAGCGGTAGAGTTGAGCAAGATGATGACGGTAGAGAAGAGGGACAGGTAGTATTAGGGAAATTTGTCAGTCGATGGCCCATTAAACGTTGAATGATGGAGCAGAATTCTTCTTATCTCAATCCCTAAATCCGTTGGATGAAGTGTTTTGATACCAAATACACTTGCATATGCCCTGTCACTATAACTCCACCTTTCCTAGGATCCAGATATAACAGAGAATATATTTATTTCTAACCTGGTATTTCTTTCCAAGAACGTGACGCAGCGTATAATCATAGTGTCATGCTGTTACATCCCTTATAGCCTAGTACCTTGAAGCCCACAACAGCCACCCATATACAATCTTAAGCCCCCCATAACTTCACAATCACCACAAACAACGCATAAACAATCCTTTCCCCTATTCCTACAACTCCCTCAACCCCCTCAGTCCCCTCCTCCACCTCCTCTCCCCGTGCTTCTTACTAGCCTCTAACTCCCTCGCCGATGGCGAATTGAAATGACAACTTAACCGCCTAACCTCAACTGCCTCGCTGGAGCTGCGTCTCGATCTATTCGGCTCCTGATATACGGTGTAGGGCTCCGGGTCGAGATATGCCATACCACTTTGCGACCGGCGAGACAAGTGATACGAGAATTGGGAACTCGACGTGCTCATGTTGGAGATGTGATCTTATATATTTGTTAATTGAGGAAAGATAAAGTGATGTGGGAGCAAGGGCATGGACATACGGTTTGGGGAGGTACAGTCATTCCATCCTTGATCGCGCATCATTTGACTTGATGTATCCATGTGCGACCCTTGATCCACTGGCGCCTCATACATCTTATCGCTCCCTTTTGGACCGCAGCTCGTCGCATCGCTAGCCCTCAAGGCCATGGTAATGACCAGAAAAGTACGCACACTTCGGCGTCAAAAAAGGACGGTTTGCAAAGCCGCAAACGTGTCCCTGTACTACTAATTTAGGGTCTCTGCTCTATGCTGTAATCGACGTTATCAAGCAACATCATGATGACTTGCCGGGCCGTGCGTTCTCACGATCATGGAAAGTCGGCAAGGCTTGGTTGGGCGTAGCTAGGAGATGTTCATTTGGAGTTGCCTAGTATAGCACACTAGCGGTCAATAGAGGCTTGGAACCACATGGAATACCGCGATAGAATTTTTGGGGCGAACCCACGTGGCTTTGATTACAGAGCGGCTATGCATGCCATATTCCCTAGTCCATGTTTATCTCATGTATTTAGGCTGTCTCGAGTATGTAGATACTGGTTGCCTACTTATATGCTGATGAAGTTCGGTCGCCAGTATGCCTCACGACAAAGCTTAGACATGCTATCTAGGCACTGCAGTTTCGTGCTATAACTAAATGGTCATCAAGATCAGCAGATAAATTTAGGCGTCATTTCCCTGGTCCGGCCCACCCGCGCCTAAAGATCTAAAGTCCCAATCCTACTGCCCGCACTGCCACCGATACCCCAAGGACCCTCTGCAACCCTCCTTCGCACCATGGAGACTATGTCCTGTCGACCACCGTCTTCCTCCAACCGCTGTCCGAGTGCCTTCAACACATCAAACTTCGTCATAGCAACCTGATATGCCGCGTTCTCAGCACCTCCTCTTCCCTCAACCATGTTTGAATACGTCGTTGCTGGCTTTAACAAGTACGGTAACACACCACCACTGATGGTTGGATCGAGGATCAGATCGATGCCACTATTCGGAAATTGTTGGAGGCGTTGAAACACCGGGCCATTGCTAGGTATCAGATCCTGGGGTATCTGCGCTTCCCAGTTAGCAGTAATGACTGCGCGCAATAACGTCAAAGCAGCTAAAGCATTCTCTTTCATAGCTACTGTATCTGCATGTCTAACAAACTCGGAGAACATGGTCGGGTTTTTCATGTAGAAGAGGGCGGTCAAGAGTCGCGCATAAATTTGTTCGATCAAGCGTTGCTTAGGCTGAACGTCTCCCCTAGCAGCCGACGGAAATATCAGCTCCTCCTTGTCCAAGTCAGCACAGTATGAACGAAAACGAGTTAAGAGTATTTATATTTACCTTAGGTGGGCCATGGAAGATGACAGCAAGCGTCTTCAACGCATCCTGATTTGTTCGCATAATTGGGACGTCGAGCACGACGCTATCGGTCCAGGCTAATCCAGTCGATACCCGGGGAATAAGAGATGCTCGAGGCATTGAGGCAAGGATGCTGAGGTCGCTAGGTTCGCATTTTTGGATGTTGCGGTGAATATACTGTCTAATAGTCTTCATCTCTGGACTACGCTCAAAATTCTCCGGGTAATTGAACGCATACTGGGCGATGTAGTGTGCTGTTCGACTGCTGATGAATGAATGTTCTAAGCTAGGGCTATCCGAAGTATGGAAATCGATGATATTTTTATGAATTCCTTGCGCTTTCAGAAAGTCGAGGGACAAGCTTGAGTCGTTGTGAGCCAAATGCGGAGTAGTCTTGACAGTAGTTATTAAATCTGTATAGAAATTGATTAATGTCATGTGCATAAGAAGGTCATCTGCAGTATCCACCATCCTCAGAGCAGCATAGTGCAAGAGGCCCTGTCGTGCAGAGAGACCAATTTCGCGCTCGACGTCTGAGCCTTGACCTGTACTTATGATATTCCAGTCCATGTTTCCAACTTTCGGCAACCACTCTAGAAGTCTTGCTTGGGCAATGGTCCTTTGGTTCTTGCTTAGAACCGGCTCTGTAGGCTCTGCAATCTTTTTAAATGACGTGTACCGATAGAACATAGAGTAGATATCTCGATCATTGAAAAGGCGTTTCCATATTGGGCCATTTCCGTAACAATGTAGATCTGCATTCTCAGGTACAGGAATTGGCTCATTCTTGGAGACACGCAACAGGGCGGTCAATAGCTCGGCGGCTTTGGTTGCGACGCCAGTATCCTGGGTGCAGAACCACAGACGGATAATTGCGGATACGACGGATGGCCTGTTTGCAAGTGCTTGGGCGTCAATACTGCTAATAGCAGCTTTTTCTAGTAAAGATAGAACCAATTCGTGAAATGGTTTGGCATCCAAAGCAAGGGCCGCTTCAAAGTTGACGTCCTTAACATCCTCGAAACGGTACGGTGCGGTCAGTTTGATCATGCAATGGATCAAAGGCGAAGGATCCTGTTGAAGATTGGGCAACAAGCTTGCCAGATGGAGAAAGAGCGGTCGTGTCTCTTGCCATACATGGCTGCGGTATTCTGGTGTGCTAGCAAAAAGCCCACATTTTTCGAGGAGATCTACATCCAACGGCGTGGACGGTTCTTCATCGACCTTTTGCAAATGCGCTGAGAGCTCGGCTAGAACAACCGGAGAAGAATCTGACATGGCTGAATCCTACTTATCAAGACGATGGGGTGTTGCTAGAACAGGCCGGATGATTGAGATGGCGTCCCTCGAGGCCGAGGGAGGACGTTGTGCAAGGCGTGGTGGTTGGAGAGCTGACTGAAGAAGGTTCTAGTGCTCCTCATGTGACTGCGCGTAAGGCAGTCAAGTAGACGCGTATTACGAGGCGCATGCATCCAATATCGCGTTGTCCAGGCTATGACGATGGATATCTAATGGCCCCGCCTTTGGAACGTCTGGCGTAGGCAAAAACTTGACGTTTTGGATGTTTTCACACCATAAGCTCTCGTTTGAAACCTGTATTTGCGGTATTGCCTTATAGTGCCCGTGAAGTTGCCGCTCCTAGGTCACCATATATAATTCTCTATCATTCAGATCGGTTTCTAGTCGTTCAGCTACTCGTCGCCACACGCTCATTCTAACATTGTTAGCTTGAGGTCCAACGTCAAAGGACATAGCGGGCAGAAATTCACTATTCAGAGGTCCTGAGCATACCCCAGATCCTATTGGGCGGCACAAAGCCATAGAACACGAGCGTATTCAGCGGTTTTCTAGGGCTTCCGAAGGTGATGCGGGATCGGTGAGTGCCCGGTGAGTGAAGGCGGTGAATGCTCGGCTGCGGCGCCGCCCCGCCTAAAAAATAGTGGGCGGGCTGCTGCAGCACACCCAAAAATTGTGACTCCCACTTGACGCTCTGCTTGAACACTACACTTCCCTCAATTTCCTATTTCGTTCTTTGCTCATGCCCCTTTGAGTTCTCTGAGCGAGCCACACGATAGAATGGCGCCAGGTGGACGAGGCGGGCGTGGAGGAGCCCGCGGGGGTTTCGGCGGCGGTGGTGCCAGAGGAGGTCTTAGAATAGGCGGCGTCGAGCTGAACTGGGACTTGACTGGACTGGAGATTCCGGGGGCGCCTGCCGAGCGATATCCCGTAAGTAGCTTTCCTTTGGCTTTATCGTAGCATCCACAGCCCTCGTCTCGCATCCCTCCCATCTTGTTTTGGGCATCACAATATTCCACACTGCTTTTGCGACGGCACATTCGCTCTTGCGCAACGAGCAGTAGCAGCAGACCATGTCGACCCTGCAACGATATCGCCGCGCTACATCCGCATGCACTCGCAGATGCAACCACGAATTCACGCCCGCAATGCGCCCGGAAATGCACCACTAAGACCAGAGCAGAAAATGCCGCCTCCTCAGGCACCACCGCCCAATCCAGAAGAGAAGGCCCTTCTCCAGTACCATCTTACAGTCCGCGACCGCATCCACGAAGGCCCCTTCTACACTGTGCTCAGCGACGGAATGCAGAACGGCATGAAGCGGAAAGCAAATGATCCAGCGCCCACCGAAGCCATGCTATTCAACCCGTTTACCGACAACCAGACCTACTCATCCAGGTACCTTAAGGTGTACCGCAAACTACCAAGGCTTGATACACGGCATTACAGTGAGTCCGAGGGCTCGGAGCGAGAAGATCGGAACAAATGCTGATATTGCGATTTCTAGTTCTCGATCTATTTCCTCCTGAACTGCAATCTTTGTTGGGGCATGGTATCAAACGTGAAAATGGCGAATTGGACAGTGGACGACTTACAAAGAAACGCAAGATTGTTCAGGTCACAAAGGGAAGCTTCATGACGCGCATCGAGCGCTACATGCAGGAGGAAGATGCGCGGAGGGAAGCGGAAGGGGATGAGGAAGAGGAGCAAGAAGAAGTAGAAGAAGAGGAAGCAGAGGATGACGATAAACCTGACCAGATTGATGAGGACGACGACTGGTCCGCGGTTTCAAGCGACTCCGAAGACGCAGATGATGACTATAACGCGGAGCAGTACTTCGACAATGGAGAAGATGACGACATTGACGAGGGCGATCCATACGAGAACACATACGAATAATGGAATGACATGGAAGGATGCGAACACAGTCACCTATGAATTTAGCTGTGACCTTGGGCTCGTCCTGAGGCATCACTTAGAGGGTTTGTAATATCTGAGCCTCTCCTGAGAGCATGGAAAAGGTCGAGTTATGGAGTTTGATTGCAATTTCGATGGGCTCATGGCGCTATGGTGGTCGAAGATACCCATACTTTCGTCAATCATGAGATAGCTGAAATGGCTATTTCTTTCTAAATATAGTTTTAGTGCATTAACTCAGTTTGAATATGAACTTGAATGTCTGGACAAGTCAATATTATATAATTCAAAACAGCGGTACGTATCTTCAGGGTATCTCATGCACTACCAAAAAATCAATACGCCCAAACTATTGCTCTAGAGATTTATGGGACCTATAATACCTACATGTTGTTCTTGATCGCGTTCTATTTTCTCCGTCCAATGCTCTAAGACCATTAGCTCAACCGCCTCTATAATCATAGAGTTCCTGGGAGAACCCGCCCCTTCATGCACCCTTTTTCCATTGCAGCAATACTTAGTGCACTGCCTCTTTGTAAATCCTGATCCTACACTCTTTGCTGTCCATACCCCCTTCTCTAGCCTCGTGGCATTGTCAATCTCAAAGGGCACATCTCGAAAAACCAATAATGTCTCAACAAGTTCTAATGTCTCTCCATCGTTATCCAGACAGAACAGTGAGCTGTGCCGTGGGAAGTTGTTTGGAGCACTCTGCTGTAGGTTTAGGAATTTGAGGTACCTATCAAAGCCATGCCAGCTGTTGATGTCGGCCAGAGCTCCAGCAAATTTGCGTGGACAAGAAAGTATTATGCCGGTATCGATAGCTGGTTCATGGCTTTCGCCGTCTAGATACCGGTCTAATCGTGTGATCTCCAGACAGTCTAATATCTTGTTCTTGAACCTGACCGTGGACTTCTCGTCATCTAGTTCCGGCTTCAGGCCAAATGGAGTCATCAATTCGACAACCGCATCCAAAAGACACCTTCTCTTGACAGCCCTCCATGCTTCCGCGAAACACTGACACTGGGCTAGATCTCGGCTCCGTAGGATCTCGAGGAGTTTGGCATCGCACATTGACGGGGGCCTAAACGTCCCAGTGTTGGACTCGAGTTGCTGCCACACGTCGAAGATATATAGGATAATAGAACCGATCTTATCCACACCAGTGATCTTCCACTCCTTCGTTTGAAAATCCGTGTGGGTCCACACTCGTCTATATTCGTGGTCCCAAGGTGGGTAGTCACCCCATACGATTTCTCTGTCCTCTCTGGTTCTACCAGTGATTCGCAGGCTATATGATAACGGCGCTTTAACGAAATGAAGGATCGAGTTTTTCTCTCCAGTAAGCTCGGTTGCGATACCAAACGCAGATAAAGCTGACGCTATGGCTAGTAGGGAGTGTGCATCCCACATGAAGTCCGCAGCGGCGGTTAGTTCATACGTCGATGGGCATGGAAGCGTATAGAGATCCCGAAGAGTTTCAGTAATGAATGCTGGTTGCAGGTGGCCAACAGCCCGGATGTTGGATGGGAGGGGCCCATAAGGATGTATTGTCAACGAAGGTATTAATAGTATTTCATCACTTGTACTATACAAGGGTGCCGCTTCAGGGTGCTGTTCATTGGATACTGCGGGCGTTGTTCCTGGTGTGTCTTGCTCCTTCACCGTTTCTACTACTTCCGTATTCCTTCCTATCTCAAGACCTATCTCAAGACCTATCTCGTCTTTTCCCGTTAAATTGTCTATTTTAGGAGGATTAAATTGCCATAATGGTAGTCTCGCTTTTGGTTTTCTGTCGGCTTCAGCGCGTGAGGTCGATACCTTTATCATAGTCATTAGCTTGCAATTACGCGTACAGTAAGCTAAGGGTTGAGGATTATGGAGTTGACAAGAAAGAATATAATTGTGAGATATACCTGCGGTGTTGCCAACCGCCTCATGGTGGTACGGTACGTAACCCAACTTATGAGTGATCGTGTCTGCTGTATCAGCAACCATCCACAGTCGATATCAGCACCACGTAAGGAGTGAAATAGGGCGAAGAGAGAATATACGAGGCTTTCTGATGTGGTAAAAACTGTCTGCTTGTCCGTTGAAACTGCTTCGTTGCTTCTGCTATCGTCGTAAATAAGGGAGGATAGATAAGACCCCATGATGGCCGAATCGTATGAATAGTTCGGCTGATTGTGCGCATATACTAGACGTTAAATCTCCAACAGGTAGCAGGTGATGCGTGGGGAGAGTTACGTCGCAGCTACCAGGGTTGTGGAAGGTGCGAATGTGGCTATTGCTGGCGTGGCCAGTGATAATGCTTGAGCATGATCGAAGTTCCCGTCAAGCCGTCGCCACGCATTAAAGTTGAGCGATTTTAAGAATGGGGGCTCCACGCCTGGAACTTTTTGGGTAAAATGGCATGCGATAAAGCGATAGCAGAGTTGAATGTCGCATGGCCATTGGAATCTAGGCAACCAAAATTCGGGACAACGTAGGCTCGAGGCTATGTAGCACGTGACGGGATCGTCATAAGCCTACTCTGCCACCTTCATCGGTTGGGATGCAGGCTTATACTGGATGTCAAAATCGCACGGTTCTTTCTATTTCCTTAGTTCCAATAAATTGAGATGATGTCTTAGAACTTTCCACTTATGACAGAAGAAATAGAATAAATGAGAAATCATTTCTGCCCAGATAGATTGGATTTGCTTACTTCCCCTGGAGATTGTACATGATGAGATTTGGGCCATTCCTTGGAGCCAAAGGTGTGCTCCATTTTATTCATAAAAGACATTGATTGTTCTGTTATACATCACTGTGCTAATCAGCAACACTTTCTATTATCTTTTGTCGACTGAACCAACAATTCGATTGCACATCCTTCGATCCCCTTTACATTCGTTCTTACTGTAGGAGGTTGTACGCCTCTATGCAAAGTGAAAGGTATAGCATTCAATCCCAAGAGCCGGTGATTGAAACGAGCCGGCGGGACTCAAATATGGCCTAAGTATTGAAAATAAACTATTTTAGTTGACGAGCTGAAGCTGTGAAGTAATTCTCCAGGACTGGGGTAATGGACCTTGAACCTAGGCAAACTAGTAGCGAGCTAGTGCACTTTTGATCTAGCTTGACCTTCCCCTCTCTTTTCTCTAGAGCTACGACTGTCTATTGATGCGTGAATATCTATTATGTACCAGAATCTTGAGTATTTATATTCTGTTTATAACTCGTCGCCTTTTCGTAATTTTAATACTTTATTAAACGCTGACACTGCAATGAAGCAGGAGGCTGACACGAACGGCCCAATCCGGATGCTATATAATATGAATGACGAGTTTGGCTTCAACTTCTCGGAAACACTGGATATTAATATATTTACAAGTATGGAGAGGGTTGTGGGTATCCCAGCCTCGTTTTGCTCCACTAGAGGCCTCCTAGTGAAACTATAATTCGAGGAGATGCAACCGTAAAAGACGTCGAGTAATCTAATGGGGACATTAGAGACTACTGATTTCACCAGATACGTATATTTCACGAACGCATAAACTTCTTTAGACAATGGGCTCATAATTCAAGAAATAAATGGTCACAATCCCCTGTGAGCCAGCCTCGACGCGTTGAGCAGTCTCTACGTCAGTCCATCGTATGCAAGAATATGCAACTTATGCTAGGTATCGCCGTCCTCGGCTCTTTAGTTCCTTCGAATTATTCGCTGGAGGGTTTTCAATGTGAAGCATAATTACTAATTACATCATCTTCGTCATCACATGACGTGTGGAGTACGGAGATTGAGATTCACCACACCCCCGAACCCAGGGGAGGGCTCTTTTAGCCCTCTTCCCTATCCATCTCATCTCGACCCCTCTTGCCCTTTCTTCCCTTCCCCATTCCGCCTTTCCTACCCCTCGCATCATGTAAATCTTTCATTTCTCTCACAGCCACTCTCTGCGCCTCCCCTACCCTTTCGATGAGGACCATAACCTCATCCTTTGGAATCGACTCTTCCTTAAGCTTCTTGCCTAATGCGTTCTCAATCCTCATCCAGATCTCTAAGTCATACTGCGTAACGAAGCTAATGGCTTTCCCGCTCTTGCCTGCTCTTGCTGTACGACCCACACGGTGAACGTAAGTCTTCGAATCCGGAGGTAAATCAAAATTAATCACTAGATCAACTGATGGTATATCAAGCCCGCGAGCGGCAACGTCAGTAGCAACCAAAATGTCACGGCTACGTGATTTAAATTTTGACAAAGCACCTAGACGAGCAGATTGAGACAACTGTCCGTGGAGCGGAATGGCGCCGAAGCCGAGAGTACGGAGAAGGATCGCAATACGTTGAGTCTCGTTGACTGTACGGGTGAAAATTATGGTCGGATGGCCAATGTTGTCATTTAGGAGGTGTATTAGGTAGTGGTCCTTATGCTTGCTTCGGGTTGGTGAGCAGAGGAAATATTGAGCTAGTGTCTAGGGAAAACGTACTGTGGTATAAAAATATAGTTCTGAAGCAGAGAGGCTACTGTCTGATGCGATGAGGAGCTAATGCTCACCCTCAACGGGTTGTGGAGTGAAGCTCGCTGCAACGATTCGACCTTCGAGCTCATCGTTGCACTCTGGTACATATAATTAACAAAACGTTTACAACATCCATATACCCGAACACGGGAATGCTTACAAATAGATAGGTATGCCGCCCTTCTCGCGGTAGAACTTTGAGAATTTTGTCAAGAATAGGACCAAAGTCGAGATCCAGAAGCCTGTCCGCTTCATCCATGACTAGGTATTTCAAAGAGCGTAAAGAAAATCCCTTTGTATTTTCGAGATGATCTAGGAGACGCCCGGGTGTTGCGACCAGAATGTGAGGCTTCTTTCCTAACGCGATTGCTTGTGGTACCATATCCATGCCACCAACGAGAACAGCACATTTGACGTTGATCAATGAGCCGAGCGCCTCTACTTGTTGAGATATCTGATACGCTAATTCGCGAGTCGGTGCAAGAATAAGGCCGAATAGAGACTGTGGTTTCTCCATAAGCGCCATCAGCATGGGGAGGACAAAGGCTGCTGTCTTTCCGGAGCCAGTTTCTGCAAGACCGATTCTGTCTTCCAATTAGCTATAGTAATGACTTCAGCGCATGAGAATCTCACATATCCCTGCCTTGTAGTGCAAGAGGTATCGATTGTTCCTGAATCGGTGTGGGATACTTGAATCCTAAGTTTTCGCATGCCTCACATAGCGATTCAATAATTCCTAGATCGGCAAAGGTCTTCCTAAGGGATACTTCCGCAGTATGTACATCTTGTGTCGTTTCTTCATCATTATTTGCTTCTGAGCCATTTTCGGATTCATCTTCACTAGATTCTTTCTCCACAGGCTCTTTGGGTGGGCCCGGTCGCGAGGAGGGATTTGGTATGGGTTCCGACAATATTTTGGACGGCGCAGATGATTTTGAGGATTTCACTTTCGGAACAGTAGCCTTAATATCTGGGAAATTCCTGTTAAGCTTCCTCTTCTTCAGAGCCCGCATCGTGGTGTGTTGCTTTGGACGTCAAGATGTTGAACTGCGAGGCAAGAATTTAGTGGAGCGATACACGATAAGATAACGAACGCCAAGATTTGAAATTAGCGAAAATATTTGTACCCTCACGCTCGCGATAACTACACTACACACTTTCGAACAATCGATGCAAAAATGGGGAGACGAGGCAGCCAGAGGAAAAAGCAGTCAATCGCAGACAAACAGGCAGCAAAGATGCCCAAGGATGCAAATCCGAAGAGCATGGTGATCCGAATTGGAGCAGGAGAAGTGGGCGCCAGCGTCAGTCAATTGGTGAAAGATGTTAGGCAGGTTATGCAGCCTGATACAGCTATACGATTGAAGGTAATGGAATCCCTATTTCCCATTCTTCAGATGTTCAGTTCTGACTCGTCACGGAGGAACGACGAGCTAATAAGCTTCGCGACTATACCACCATGTGCGGTCCTCTTGGCGTTACCCATCTCCTTCTCTTCTCGCGATCTGAATCCGGAAACACGAACTTTAGACTCTCCCGCATGCCCCAAGGGCCGACATTACACTTCCGTGTCGAGAAATACTCGCTGTGCAAAGACATTATGAAGTCGATGAAGCATGCTAGATCTAGCGCGAACGATTATCAAATGGCTCCATTACTTGTTATGAACAATTTTTTAACATCGGATGCTGAAAGGGAAAAGCTAGGAGATTCGGTGCCCCCGAAGCATTTGGAAAAGCTGGTGATAGATATGTTCCAAGGCATGTTTCCACCTATACAGCCCCATACAACGCCGCTACAGTCGATAAAACGAGTTTTATTACTGAATCGGGAACCGCCTACCGAGGGTGATAACGGGACATGTACAATTAGCCTTAGACATTATGCGATTACGACCAAAGTTACAGGAATCCCTAAGGCGCTGCGGAGACTATACACGGCTGAGAAATTGATCGGGAGCAAGGAAAAGAAGAAGAGCATATTGCCAAATTTAGGGGACCTTGAGGACGTGGCCGATTATATGCTTGATCCCTCTACAGCTGGATACACGTCTGCGTCAGATACTGAGATGGAGGCTGATGCTGAGGTTGAGGTTGCCGCACCCGTCACTAGAAAAGTCCTTTCGAGGAGGGAAAGGGAGCGTGCAGCTGTAAGCGAGAATGGCCGCAAGGTGATGTCGCGTGGCAGTGGACCCAAGGTGGAGAAACGGGCAGTAAAGCTTATCGAGCTCGGTCCGCGAATGAGACTAGGACTCACGAAGGTTGAGGAGGGTGTCTGTAGCGGGAAGACCATGTGGCACGAGTTCATTACGAAGAGCAAGGTAGAAGAACAAGAATTAGACGAGATCTGGGATCAACGTAAGAAGGAGAAGGAAGAGAGGAGAAGGATACAGATGGAGAACATTGAGAGGAAGCGGCAGGATAAAGTAGAAAAGGAGGTCGACGATGAAGATAAGGAAATGGAAGATTACGATGAATACGATATGGACGATGATGTGTGGCACGATGAGGACGAGGATGATGCCGGGGGACAAGTCGAAGATGATGATTGAGCGGCAGCCGTGGTAGTTAAAAATAATGATACCCAATTCCAGCCTTCTCTCATCTACGCTGTATTGATATGTTTGAATACATACAAAATTCTTCCTCTAGTCTAATCCTTATCATTATTAGCTAAAGTTCCTTTATAGACATGTGAATGGTACTTACTCTGAATCCAATCATAGCACTCTCAAATCCAACCATTACGATTCCTATTCCAAGACGCATGCAGCCGCCATAGCCAATTGTTTCCAAGATCAGCCTCTTATCTCATTTGGCCTTTGGTCTCTTGATAATTACCTTGTCAGTATCCGTCAACTCCCAGCCGACGCCATCCTTGATCAAATCCGGCCACTTTCTATCAGCGCAACGCTCCACGAACTGTCTATCCGCAGTCATATAACCTCTTCCCAAACACTTTAATGCATGTACCCTCATTCCCTGCTCCGCATACTCCATAATCCTTCTCTGGTACCCATCGACTGCCTTCTTCATCTTCCAAAAGACCACCCAATTATCGTTCACCAACGCATTAAGCACCAGCTCGACACGCCGATCTGTATACTTGTATCGTAGTCGCATTTCATGTGCAGCTGCGATGTCGCCTTGTCGACAGGCTAGATCAAGGATTGCATATCCAACGTACTCGTGAAGCTCGGTAGGCGAGAGCGGGGTCCACGGATGGATTACATTTAGAAGCGAAAGTAGCGCCGGCGAATATGACTCCCAATTCTTGCATAATATTGCGGCATGAGTATTGAAGATGTAAGCTCGTTGTGCGAACTTGTCGCGGCGGCCAGTTGCTGTGATCGCCTCGCGCAATTTGCGGAGGGCAGCGAGGATCGTAGAGAGTTCGCCTGCGGGAGGGTTGAAGGAGCGCGCGGCGGGGACAGGTATTGCGTCGGCGGGAGGGAACGACGAAAGGCTTGTCGACGAAGAATTAATGGTAAGAGACGCGAACTGCTTGTCTAGGTCGTCACCAGTAGGAGAGGAGGCGCAGAACTTCATGTAACGTTCAAAGACGCGGTTGTAGTATATCTCCTGGGTCTTGAGATCGTTCAGCCTATTCCACGAGGATCAGATATTGGACATGGCTAGTTCGAGTCTAGCGATACAGACCTTGTCTCCCCTTTCGAGGGAAGTCCGTATGTCTCCAATGCATCATCACGGACAGGCTTGAGGCGATTCCATGCTCCTGAAGCACCCCGCCGACTACTGGGCCGAATCTGATCTGCTGCCTTCATTGATGCTGGACACTTCAAACTAGGTTGAGATGGGTGGTGACTCGTGCGAGTGAGTAATAATAATAGTGAACTGCTCCTTCATACTTAAGTTACGTGCGCATTGTTATGTTGATGTGGGGGACAGTCGTTGGAAGCTGATGGTGGAAGGCGGGATGAGCAGACGCCATTCAGTGATGCAGCAGCTGACTATCACGAAAATCCAGCGCCTTCCTTGCAACAAGCACCCAAACCTTCATGACACACTGAGGTAATGATATCTACCTAAGATATAATGTTATCCCGGAATCGGCCTTGATTCCACATAGGTAGACGACCCCCAGCCAGAACCATTCATCTTTCTCGCAAGTAGCTCTAGATAAGAACTAGCCCGAAAATCGATGGTTCGGTTGTCAGATGTCCTCAACACATCGATTCTTTTCAACAAATACGCCGCTTGCCATTATAAGGATAGTCTTGGGATTTGGGCTCAGATACGTCCGAAGCTGTAAGCGTGTACCGCATGCACCTCTTCCTCGCTGTATTCCTTCTAGCCTTTGCCCGCTTCAATGGATTTTGCAAAAAGTGCCGTGACCACTATCTCAAAAAGCGAGAAGAAACTAGAAGAGAAATTGACAGTTCTTTGGCATGAACTTCCTTCATGGCAGCAAGACAATCATTACATCCATAGTGGCTACCGACCACAGTCGAACTCGTACATCAAGTCAGCTAAAAGCCTGGGGTACATCCACAACGAAACCGTCAACATCTATTCCCACTTCATCGGCGCCATACTAGCCATAATATCAAGTGCAATCCTTTATCATGTCCTCGAGCCACGGTATGAAACGGCTACCAGAGAGGATGTCCTTGTCTTTAGCTGCTTCTTCCTTGGTGCGGCGGCCTGCTTAGGGATGAGCGCAACCTTTCATACAATCTCGAATCACTCTCAAGCAGTCAATAGCTTCGGAAATGTATTGGATTACCTCGGTATCGTATTCTTAATTTGGGGAAGCTTCATCCCAATCCTCTACTACGGGTTCCAAAGCGAGCCGCATCTCATCAAGAGGTACTGGGCAATGGTAGACCGCCTTACATTGTCTAATGTGAAAGATGGTAAGCTTACATTCTCGCAGATTACAACACTCGCAGCTGGAACCGCATTGGTCTGTGTACACCCAAAGACACGAACGCCTGCTCTTCGGCCATTCCGCGCCTTAATGTTTGTTTTCATGGGCCTTTCAGCCGTCTTCCCAGTCTTCCACGGCATCCAAATCTATGGCATTGAACAGATGAGAAAGACTATCGGGCTTGATTGGGTAGTCCTTCAAGGAACGCTGTACATACTTGGCGCTGGGATCTATGCTACTCGCTTTCCTGAGCGTCTAAAGCCCGGAAAGTTCGATATTTGGGGTTCGTCACACCAGATATTCCATGTGCTTGTGGTTCTAGCTGCAGCTTCGCATCTGACTGGTCTGATCAAAGCATTTGACTATGAACACAGCCAGAGGAACGGCGCGGTGTATTATACTTTCCTTCGTAATTTCTGGTCTTAAGGGATCGAGCTATTCGTTGCCTTGCTTCGCGTAAAGGATTTCGCCCAGGTGCCCCCCCCCCCAAAAAAAATTTTTTTTTTTGCAAGAGGTTAAAACAGTCACAAATGGCCATAAGTTATTAATGTTAACAACTGCGGGCCACTCCTTCTGAAATTTAGAAGCAAATCAGCAATTAGTTTGGAAAATTGGGTGATCATTGCGATCTACACTGCAGTGATCCAGCGGCATAAGTAGGCCACCGTTGCGAAGAATCCCCCAACTCAGCGCGAGCTCTGGTATCGTAGGATGAGAATAAGGACCACACTCCACCCATCTTAATGGGCTGATACATTATCTAGTAACTTGCCAGTTTCTAAGTAGATGGGAGGCCGCTCCAAAGCATCAGCCGGCGAGGATCTGGATCAGCCTTGTGAGCTGTGGGTGAGCAGATGGCGGGGTGTGTTTCTTTTGCATTTTTTTTTTTTAAACAACTTCTACTAAGCTTTAAAAGCCTTAATCATGCCGCAAAGGAGCTAAAAAGAAATGAGGTAAATGATACTGCGATTGCAATGAGATAAAAGCACATGGAGATGGCCTTCATAGACAGTGAACGTATCATGCCCACGCATATTCGGTGAAACAGAACGGCTGGCTCGCGCATCCTGGTCGCTCCTGCCAAACAAAGGGCGCTTCCTGCATTTCTGCGGTCAAACCACACTTTTACAAACCAGCACGCCTTGTCTTGCTCTTCACTTACAACGCAATATCTCTGCTTTAATATATCCGTTGCCATTATTCTTTTTTACATTCCATTACCGCGCCTCTCCAATCACCCGCATAGCCGAACGCCTATACGGGCCTTGATGACGCTGTGGCCCAATTTTAGACTAGCTCCATTCCCCCATAGTTTTGGCACGAGCCAATCATCGTCCCGGATCGCCATCGCCCACAGCTGCTCCCGATCCACGAGCCAGCTTCCATCTCGCTCTTGTTCCTCACCTTTCAACCTCACCACTCCTGTGCGCTCATCCCTCATCGCACTGCAACACGCGCACAACCCGCTATATTCCGCGCATTGTCGCCGTATCCACGCGCTCCAATTGAACTTCCATTCGGGCTTTTGCGATCCTTAAGTCCGGAACTATACAGCAATCGCATCATTGAACTACCTTGAGCTGCCGAAACAGATATCTGCATAATGGCCGATACACAGATTCAACAGGGTGACCAAGGTATGTGCAGGTCCCTTTACCCTAGTCCCATGGATTTTGCGTCAGTTGATGAGGGTTTGCGCGTGCAGCGCATTACTCCGCTGACGAGCGCGGGTCAATAGATGCGCAATCAATCGCATCAACTATTGCTTTCACGCTGAGCCAAGATTGAGTTGTATTCTGTCGCATCTACAAGATGTCCAATTGAGCCTTTGGCATGGCTGTGCGACCTTTTAAGTCCAACAGAAGGCCCGGGTGCGAGTGGAATACACCTCAGGATGCGCCGAGAGGCAATCGTTTTCCAAACTCAAATCTAGTATTGTTCAAGGGCTAATGTTTCGTTGTTGATAGTTTCATGGCAATGGTCCGGATCACGTCCTAGCGGTGAGGTCACCGAAGTCAAGGAGCAAGGCGAGCTTGCCATCGAATCGAACAAAGGCAATACCATTAAGAAGAACGCCGACCCGAGCGACCCAGCTGTGCACATAGAGAGACCAGGAAATGATGTTGTAAAGCGTGCACATGAGGTGGAAATTGAAGAAAAGGCCAACGGTACAAACGGAAAGCAGGCGAATGGCGATTCCGGAGAGAGAGCCCCAGAGATGGATGAGGAGCAACAGCAGCTTGGGCCTGAGCAGAAAGACTTAGAGATGGAAGATGCTCCATCTGCTGAGGAGAAACCAGCTGAATTGGAGAAGCCCATCGAAGAAAAGAAGGCGGATGAGCAGGAGAAGCAGAATGGTGTGGCTGAGTCAGCAGAAGAGCCCCAAGCGAAGCAATCCAAGGAAGCGGACAAGGAACAACCCAAACCCGATAGCGCGGATAAGCCTGAAGATAACAAACAAGAGCCCAAAGCTGAAACTGAGAAAAGTTCCGAGGGGGACAAGGAAAAACCGACAGCTGAAGCTCGAGAGGAACCTAAAAAGGCTGATATGGAACAGTCTGCCGAAAAGCCTAAGGCGAATCCAGAGACTCCTAAAGCCAGGAAAAAGGAGTCTGAGGCACTAACGGGGCAGAAGCGAAAGGCTGAAGAGTCCCCTACCATAGACACAAACGGCACTCTAGCTGAAGGGGAGGAGCAAAAGGAAGAGCCAGCTTCAAAGAAGCAGAAGACTGATGACACTAAGGTCAAGGGCAAGCCTGGTAGGCCTCCAAAGAAGGAGAAGAAGGAGCCCGTTCGAAAGCGACAGCCCAAGCCGGCGGCAACCGCTGACGGCAAGCCTAGGCGAAGTGCTAGGAACAAAGCCTAAGATTTGCGGGTCCGCGAGGAAGGTATGCAAACTTTGAGATGCGTTTATGAGGTGGTAATGATGATAGGGAGACTATTTCCATTTTTCCAGCATCGATAATCAAGCAGAGGGGGGTTTATAGGGGAATTTGGAACACACAAATGCAAGAGAGGTGGTAATCTGTCTTGTCACGAAGACGCGCTTGAGGATCGGCATGTCACGCACCATGTTTTTTTTATCTTTCGAAACAAGCGCGTCCTCGTTCCTCCTGGCTGTACTATTACTGTCAGTTCCCAGAATTTCCTACGGATCGACGGAAAAGTATTTGGCAGGCAGATAGTCAATAAAAAGTGATGTTATATGATTATAATGAATCCCAGTGACGGGACCTACTATCTGCGACGGTCCATGTTAGCCGAGCTTGAGCCATGAGATGTTTGAGCGAAGTTTGAATTTGAATAGTAATTCAGAGGGAAATGATCTCATTCAATGAAGCAAAAAGCACTAATGCCTCTCCGATCCGTCTTGAAACTTAAATTTGAAGGAATCATCATGATATGGAGACGAGAAAATGATAATGACACTCACCTAACGGGGACACCTGCTATAGCCTGGCCCTCAATTATGTGAGCATACTTAATGGGCTGCATACCTGGAACCACCGGACTAAACCGCGCAATGACGCTAGTTCTGAGGTTTTGTGGTTGAGGGGTGAAGAGTTTGCGGCACAAGCGGTGGTAGCTACCCCAAGCGAGGGCTTGGCGCACCTGCTCTTTTTCGTCCACGCTCCCCCTATTCGGCAGTTTTCTTGAGATACGTCGCAATTTTTTATCTACTTCAAGACAATATCAACAACTTTATCGTACTTATCCTGTGGCTTTCGTTTTTTTAGTCTCTCAACGTTCTAAGGCGATCTTGCTACAATCCTTACGAAATCCTACCTCCGGCAGCGCCGCTAATACCTCATTGTTTTCCCCCCTTTTTGAGTAACCCATTCATAAGTAGCTATGAGTAGTATTTTGCTCAATGGCCCGTATTATAATTTAAAAGTTGAATATGATAATAACAAGTCATCAACTGTGAATCCTGAAGCAGGCAAACACTCCCAAGCAAGCGTCTACACCTTCTCCCTAATGACCCAACGCCTTCCCAAACATGCCCATCTACTAAAAACGAAACTTGTCAAGCTCAGCCCAAGGATTGCGCAGAAGAAGGCAATCATTGGCCGTGGCCCGACGACTTCCACAAGCTCACCACTAATAGGTATGCAAACCAGCGTGGCTAGACTGGCAATAAAGTACATCGAACCATAGTACCGCCCAAATTCTTCTGCTCTACAAAGTTGGCCAATGCAAGCCGGCACTAGCGCCATCCAGCTACCTGTACCAAACCCAAATATTGCAGAGAAACAATACAGAGTTGGAAGAGACGTGTTCCCAAAAGGGAGCCAGAGGACCAGCATGAAGAGTAGAGTAAAGGCAATCATAATAAGGAGTGTGTTGAACCGACCGACTTTATCGGCAACATAGCCAGGAAGGGTTCGTCCAATGCATGATACGCCGTTCAGAATCGCCTATTATAGAGGTACAATTAGCTTCATTCCATCCTTATACATAAATTTGCTTACAATAAGATAGAACCCAGTATCAGCTGGAAAGTCTGTGCTGAGCGTTGCGTAGGTGGGTAGAATACCTAGTGCTCCGAACAGTACAACCTCCAATCCGAAAACGCTTATCATTAAGAGACTAAATCGCAGATTACCGAATATAGATAATGAGATTATTGCCTTTTTATTTGCTGCCGTAGTTGGGGGTAAGCGAGCTTTCATCAGCACATTTCCTACTACAAAACAACCCAAGAAGATGAAGCCAAGAATTCGAACGGACCATGCGTATCCATACTTCGGGAACGTATATCTGAGAATGAGGGGAATTGAGAGACCTCCGGTGGAGCTCCCCATCATCGCAATTCCCTGTGTTAGGCCTCGTCGAACCTTGAACCAGTGTGCTACCACAGCAAGGGAGGTTGTCGTCAGCATCGCTCCGGTGATGCCCCCTAGGACCCCGCAACAAAGAAGAAGCTGCCAAAAAACTGTACATTCTCCAAGTAGGAATACCATGATCGTATAACCAATGCTACCCATCAAGGCTATCCACCGCGGGCCATATCGATCGAACAGCGGGCCTACCCAAATCCCTAAACCCAACGAAAGGTAGACAAACACGGAAGGAATCCAGCCAACATCTCGAGCGGCGTAGTCAGAAAGCTGGACCTGCATCCAGTAGTCTTGAAAAGTCCCGATAGAAACCATTAAGCCAAATGAAGGAAACAACGTCAACCAAGCAGAAGCTACGACAAGCCATGCTTGAAGACCACCTTCTGGAAAAGTGTCTTCAGGATCGGGGGACACAGCTCTTTCCTCGTCAGTTGCTGTAGTATCTCGTCTTTCATTATCTTCTTGCTCTGCGTGTGGGCGCACTTCTACTTCGTAGTAGGAGAGTACTTCCTTCGCCTCTTCCGCATTTGACCCTTTCGTCATCTTAGACGGCGTCCTCTTCAGCCTAGCGGCGATGTCTTCTATCTTTATTTCTCGACTACCAGAAGGCATATCCTGTAGTTGAACTGCTGGGTTCGACTTTGCATCAATCTTGACCTAAGCTTTTGTAGCAGTGTCTTGCCAAAGGGAAATGTCTTGTTCAGGTGGCAATATACATCACGATGAGTTTGAATCACCAAGAATATATATGGACTCAGCCGGTCAGCAATGACCGGAACAGGTCGTGGTGCATGTGTCATAACTGCGCCCTTCGGTAAATTGTGGAAAAGTGTGAAGCTTGCAGCGAGACTGAACGCCTATGCCCCACTCAAAGGCTAAGCACAGAATAAGTATGCAAATGCAGGCATAGATTAATCCAACCTGCATTAAAAATATCGGAATAGTTGCAGGCCTTATCTCTACGCTTGTCCGAATCTATCCGTTGGAATGCCCTTGCTGCAGACATGGTAGTGCGTACGAGGCACAAGTATTCAACACCACTGGCCTCACAAAATAGTGAACGTCGCAAATATCGTGAAGCAATCCTTTATGTTTTATGATACCGCCTATTGCCTGTATTTGCGATCAAATCATAATTCCTATCTTTGTGTCACTCCACCGGCTTCCTAATTCGCCTTTACTTTAAAATCCATTGCCTCCACAGGTGGGAAGCACCGGAATCCAAGCGATCTGTAGAAGACCTTTCTTGATCTCGTCCTTATGTTCTTCCATCTCTTCGATATCCCAGTTTATACTAGTCAACGAGCCTCTGAGATAATCAGCCCGAGAGGAGGCAAGATACAATGCTAATGCGCCTGTCTGCTCCGGTTTATCTTTAGCGCATGGTTCGAATGACGGATCGCTCTACTATATAGTAAGCAAATAATGTGAAAGCTCAGTCATTATAAGCAGCCTACCATGTCTGTAGGAACAATACCGGGAAGAAGGGAGAATACACGCAATGTAGGATATTCTAAGACCTTGGTTAGCGGCATTGCTCAACTCTTTATTTTTAGGGAGATACCAAGGTGCAGGTACTCTATGTATCGTTGATTGGCGAGCTTGGATATTGAGTACGCAGATACCCCTGGGTACAGCAAACCTGACATCATAGAGTTCACTGATATAATGGTTCCAATTGGCTCACTCGGCTTTGGCTGACTCGTAATGAAACTAACGGCAACATTATGCAAACCGAGTACATTGGTTTCCTATGTGGATATTAGATGACGAGGCAACTTTCAAAAGGTTTAGGCGTCAACTTACAAACATTCTCCACCACTGTTCCATGGCATATTCGTGTGGCTTGATCAAAGGACCAACAGCTCCCGCATTAGCCAGGACGACGTCCGCAGCCTGACCAAAAGTCTTCTTCACTTGGTAAAACAGATTGTCGGCGTCCCTCTTTTTTGTGACATCTGTCACAACGGCGAGGATCTTGGAAGTGCCCTTGCTCAATATTTCGAGATCTGCTGCCGTCTTATCGAGAACTTCCTTCCTACGACCAGCGATGACAACTCCTTTGGCGCCTGCCCTGATCCAGACTTTTGCAGTAGCCTACATTCTTAAAGTCAACTCCATTGCACTAAATCGAATATATAGCAGATGAGTAGTACTCACGGCGCCAATCCCGGTCCCTCCTCCGGTAATCACGATGATCTTGTTCTTGGCAGAGTTCTTAGGGTCTTCGGGAGACAAGATATCAGGTACATCGCGGTGAATTTTCCTGGTTAGCTGAACCGGGACGGTCGATGCCAAGGATGGATCACTTCTGTCAAAGAACATGAGGATTATTCTAGAAAAATATTGCGTTGGGATAATGTAGAGATGATATTTGCGCGGGAAAAGTACATGGTATGTGCTCTCAAGTCGCTGGCCTTTTGGGAATTACGGCCAATGTTGTTCTACCTTCATTCGATCTTCAGTGTCATTTTATATGTCTCCTATATTCATTCTGTATGATCTTTGGGTATCCATTATTGCGCGTTGGCGTCAAGCTGAGGTGGGGATTCGAGGCGATTTCGTAACCCGTGTTGCCTGTCGAGCGACATATTCGCCAATTTAGGAGAGTACTTCGGCTATGCCATTTACCTGAGTTACCGAAAAGAAAATTACGCTAAACCCGGGGTATCACTGTATCCCAAAATGGGAAAAAAGCACGGAGCTTCTGTAGGGTGGAGCGACGCGGAGTGAAAAGTTCACTCCGCAAGGGTCATCAAATGTGTAATCAAACTTAGTATCCCCTGTCCCAAGGTTCAGGTCGGCGGAGGTTCACAAAGCTCCGACTCGTCTACGACCACGCAGACATTCCAATCTCTAGCTTGAGAAACTAGTTTCTTTGAGATACGATAATTGACTGACTTATTATTCCTTTCTCCTGACTTCCTTGCATCATTGTATAACCACAAAGCATTGGTGTTCTACACAGCAGTGATGCCGCGGAGCGGCGATAATAAAATGGCAATTGCTTGGTAATAGCTTTTGTGGAACTATGGGATATCGTAGTGCCACACCATTACGCTTCATTCAAAAATTGGGTTATAAATGGACTCTCAAAACCACCATCAGCGCAGCAGTCAAGTTCTTCCCAACAAAAACATCAACGCCTAATAATCGAGCTTAAGCATACCATCTACAATTAGATTTGTCTTCCCTACGCAGTGCCATGGCAGACCTAGGAATTCACGATCTATTCAATGTCAACAACATGATCTTTATCATCACGGGAGGGGGTAGTGGCCTCGGCGAGTGGATGGCACTGGCCTTAGACAAGAATGGTGCCTCCAAAGTTTTCATCCTAGGCCGTAGAATGGAGTCCCTGAAGAAGGTCGCAGCCAAAGCCGTAGGTATATCTCCTCATCTACTGTAATCACGCTCATCAGTTCTAGGTCAATGGAACGCTTGTTCCAATTTCTTGCGATATATCTGATAAAGACTCTCTGAAGACCGCTGTCACAGAGATCGAGAAGCAGACACCCTATGTTAATGCGGTTATCGCAAACTCAGGAGTTCTGGGCCCAGTATCCACACCTTATCGTCAATCAGGGGATAAGAGCATCACTTCGATACAAGAGGAGCTATGGAACATATCGCTTGACGATACACGTAAGACGATGGATATCAACGTCCTTGGAACCTTCCACACGTTCGTTGCATTTATGCATCTCCTTGAAGCCGGCAATACCCACCCACAAAGTCGCGGAAAAACGGATTTCATCCAGAGTCAATTCATCACGGTCGGCAGTGTAGCAGCTCTCAGTCGACAAGGCCTTACTAGCCATATGTATGCAGCTGGCAAAGCCGGAGTGAATCATTTGACCAAGACCCTGGCGACTTGGTTTGCGAAGAGGGGTATCCGAGTGAATTCAATCGCTCCGGGACTGTTCATCACAGAGATGACTGAGGCAGGTGGAGCTTACACATATATTATGCTCATATTTAACTATGCAACAGTTTTTTGTCACAAATGGACAAGACTGGACTAAGCCTGGAAGCCTGCCTGTCGACGAATTTCCCATGACTCGAACGGGAACAGCAATGGTGAATAAACTGCCCTTCGCGTGCTCGAAGCGGATATCACTGACCACTGCAACAGGACATTGGGGGCGCTATCCTATTCCTTACCTCGAAAGCTGGATCATATGTGAACGGTAACGTCTTGGTAACTGACGGTGGAATGATCACCATTCAGGAGTCCTCATACTAAGTCTCTGGAACGTGCTCGAGGAACAGGGGCACTGAAAGGGTAGAGAGAGAATGGTTGTTAATTGTGCGCACACTCTAGGGAATATGAGTGTCAATACAGGACGATGAGAATAATAAATTTGGTTTAGTCAAATGGCTACTTTGTAATGCGGACGATATCTATCTTAAAGAGTAGCTCACAAGGTTCATCTCTATTTGCTAGAGTGATCCTAAAGTACGTCCGCAAAGTCACATGACTTGGAGACCTGTTAGCGTCACCGCTGGGTAATACTGGGCTTCACGACAAGAGCGAAAGGTTCGTCTAGCGACCCACCTCCAATAGGGATTATAAAGCTTCCTAGTTTCAGCTTACTTGGTACTTGTGATTAGGTAGGGTGACGTCTTAGCTTCGCATTATTAATCCGCTTGCATGTCAACATTTGAGATTAAAGTCCAGCATTATCTCATCCTCAATGAGCTGTCCTTTTGGCGCGTACATTACAAGCTATTGAAGCCTTTATCGATGGCAAGTTCCGGCATTGAAAAGCGTGGTTCAAGTGCGACAGTGCGTGTAAGTAAGTTGATGTCCCTCAACCATTCCAGATTATTAATGCGTCGTAAGGCCTGCGATTCGTGCCGGAAAAGAAAGAGAAAATGCGTATGGTTACCTGGGGCGGAGAGTTGTACGCCTTGTTCGCAAGTGAAAGGAGAATGCTTGACCACGCATATTCGCAAACCGAGGGCGAAATCCCAAAAGCGGTAATTTGTGTAGCGCAAGTTGGTTCTGATGGGTACTGATGACGGCACAATAGCAACCGTATTGCTGAATATGAGAGCCGTATCCAACGTCTTGAGGCTCTTTTAGAGGAACGCACAGCTGCTCAACCGAGTGTTGAAGAGCAACCACTCCAACCCGCGGATCAGTCGCGACCGTTGTCCGAGTGGGTTGGTAACCTTCTCAACGAAGTTAACTCCGTACCCATGGAACAGGGTCCTGAACTTGGCTTATCTGCCATTGCTTCCGGATTTGAAGGCTTCGATAATGAAGATTTAACCTTCCCCATAAGCTCCGATGAAAGCCTCGCTCAACCCACACCAGGTGATCTGCTTTTAGATGTATCGAATGAAGAAGGATTCATATCAAACCGCAACGCGGAAGACGTGATGCTCGCGCAACAATCACCACTAGACCCTATGGTACAGGTCCCAATGAATGGCCCCGAGAGCTCTGAAGGTTCGCCCTTCATAACTCGTGCCAGATGCGATGGATATCTACCGCATCCCGATCTTGGTACGGCTTTGTTGTCCGAATTTCTAGTCGACTTCAATACTGCAACGCCATTATACCGACCTCATAAAATTGCGCAGCATCTTCGAATTTGTTATACAGGGGCGTCAGATGGGTCAGCTCTAGCTTGGGCTAACACCTATGTTGTGTTCGGTCTTGCTCATCGACTACGAGCTATGAGCGCCGCCGCGGACCCTAGAGACAACGAACAAGCTGACTACTATCTGAAGCGAGTCCTCTCATCCGTTCCGGATCTCCTTCTGACCGGGCCATCTCTTGCTCTTATTCAATGTCTACTAGCCCTCGCGATACTTATTCAAACAACGTCTCATTCAACGCCCTATGCACTGTTCGTCGCTACAGCTGTGCGCATGGCACAATGTCTCGCATACAATGATGACCAAATGCGGGAAGGGGATATTACTCGGGATGTAGAGCAAGAACGTCGAGTATTCTGGATTGCATTGATGCTTGATACAGAAGCCAGTCTTCTTAGCAATGGCCCTACGACCCACCGCCGCGACGATATTGCAGCTAGACACCCCGAAGATAACCCCCATGACTCCGCTGGTTCCGTCACAGCAGCCGAAGGAGAATGGAGAGTGAACTATTTCTCAATACGCACGAGACTGATTCTCATCGAGTCCGAAGCTATTGAACATGTTCTCTCAATTAAAGCGCGCAAAACTACGCCTCAAGACAAGCTCGCAACTGCTCGACGGATCCTTGGCGATCTGAAAGCTTTCAGGACACATGAGCTGTTCCAGCTTAATGCTGAGCAGTTGATGCAGTTGCTTTACCGATCTGACCTGGTGCATGTGGTTACGATGGAAGCGTCGTATTTTGCAATTGTCTTCCGGCTTCAATGGTTTCTGGCGCTAGGACTAGATGCCCGAATTAACCCATTCTCGGCGGATGCCCTGGAGAGGATCGCTCGAATGAAATCCCATGCCTGTCATAAAGACGCGAGGCGATTCTTAACTATACTTTCAGTAGCACCCCAGGGGGATTTAGCAGTCTCTTGGTAAGTCGGTTGCTACCTAGCTAGCTATTTGATAGCCTACTAACCTCCCCATTAAAGGGTTACCAGGGTTCCAGTGATCGCGGCTCTGGTCACTGTCTTGGCTCATGTTCTGAACGGTGAATCTGCCAGTTTTCTATCTGACACGGAGATGCACGATTATGGCAGGCTCCTTCAGGTTCTAACAACTCTAGCGCAAAAGAGTCGGGATACTGAGTTGCACAAGGCTAGAGAGCTATGTATGGCATTGTACAACATGGCTAACTCCATGCAGAAAGCGGAGGACACGCAGAGAAGTAGTACGCTGGAGCTGCGACCGTTTCCCCTTGACAGGTTATGACAGACTTCTTAGTACTTTCTCTAAGGCGGTGGTGTACTGTACTTTGTTCGTCTAGTGTGTAGTAGACTTCTTAACGAAGCAACAGGCCTCCTTCCCAATATAAAGTGGCAGTATTAGATGCCGTGTCGATGAACTCTGCTTCTATTCGCACTTTTCTTGAAAGTAGATGCCACTCTTTTCAAGTAACACTAAAACATCGGAAACACGTCTGAAGGAGGCACTGGCACCTTCATAGCACATGTTAAAGTGTCTCCCTTTGCGTGGTGTAAGGGCACAATGAACATTACTGTTCTGCTTATATATGGATATTTCTTTTGTACGACAATGCTATCTGATCCCCCACTCTGGCAGTGGCCCGTGGCCACGTTCGTGCCAAGCGATCGGCCGCATCCAAAGCCGACCTGCAGGGACTGCACACATCCAACAACCACACCTTTGTCCGCCGAGGGCACGCCGACCACGCTTCCACGAATGAGAGCTGCCGCTTGCTCATGTAAAGCGGCCTAGACGTAAATGGCGTCATCCAAGCCATGCGTTTCGGTTATTAGTGGATTTGTGCCTGTCATCGGAAACGGCGCGCGAACGAAGATTAGAAGCCGAAATTTGTCGCGGCTAGTGGTGACTACAAGACTTCCCAACCCCCCGTCGAGGGGGCAGACGTAGCCGTACACTTTGACACTGACAATAGAAGACATGAACATATTGCCGTTTCTTTGTCTCTGAGCAACTAACAGACCGTTTGCGCGGCTATCAGAGCAGCTCCTATTTACTCACCGCCATTGCCCCTCTACTATATACCGAACTCGGATATCGTATTCTTATCGCCGCGCAATCATGGCATCTACTCCCACCGAGCATCCCTCGACGACCTCACCCTTTCCCACTCAGCAAAGGCCGATCCCATATTCCTTTGTGAATGGTCGCCGCACGCCGCTCTCCTCCATCCTGCCTCCGCTTATCTTCGGCACCGCGACCTTCAACCATCAATATAATTCGGACCCATTCGCGCTCGATACTACTGGTCTTGTAACCTCTGCCCTCACACATGGCATCCGCGCCTTCGATACCTCCCCATACTATGGTCCCTCCGAACAGCTCCTCGGCGAAGCCCTTGCGACGCCGTTCGTGCGCGAAACGTTTCCCCGCGCTTCATACTTCATCCTGACAAAGGTAGGACGGATATCCGCCGAGGAATTCGACTATTCACCACAATGGGTGAGGCAGAGCGTAGCGTGTAGTCTCGAGCGCCTGCATACAAGCTATCTTGACCTAGTATACTGCCACGACATTGAATTCGTGTCGCCGGCTGAGGTCGTAGAAGCGGTCATGGAGCTGCGCAGGATGCGAGACGAGGAGGGCACTATCCGGTACATTGGCATTTCGGGATACCCCATTGATGTGCTAGGCCATGTCGCGGAGCTGGTGTTGAAAGAGACGGGGGAGCCGTTGGATGCCGTGCAGTCCTACGCCAATTTCACGCTCCAGAATCAGACGCTCGCCGGCCCTCAAGGTATCCAGAGGCTGAAGAATGCGGGCGTCGATGTCGTTCCGAATGCGTCGCCGCTCGGTATGGGTTTACTCCGAAGACAGGGCGTGCCTGTTGGCGCGCTTGGAGATTTCCATCCCGCTTCCCGCGAGCTGCGGTCTGCTGTCCGCGAGGCGAGCAATTTCTGTGACAGGCACGGTGAGAAGTTGGAGGTGATAGCTATTCGCTTCGCACTTGAGACGTGGATATCTGCCGGTTCGATAGTCGGCTCAAAAGGTGATCCCGCCTCCGGTGTGCCCTGGAAACAAGAGTCCAATGACGATGTCGGCGGTGCTAAACTCGGCGTATCCGTCATTGGTGTTTCAAAGCCGCCAGAGCTCGAGAAGACGATGCTGGTCTGGAGGAGCATTCTTGACGGGCTTGAGGGCGGCGAGGAGACGGCGGTGCAAGCCGGTCGCTGGTATAGAGCCTGGGAGTGGTCGAGGAACAGGAGGAAGGCTGTTCAGATCCTCGCTGAGGGCGTCCAGGAGATCCTTGGGGACTGGTTTGGATATGCGTGGCCGAGCCCATCCCCGGGATTCGTTAATCAGCGGAAGAAGCATACCAAGACCATGAACGACGGAGAGGCACCGTGGTTGACGCCGGCTGCCAGCCCGGAACCCAAGCCTCTGGAAGGCGGAGAAGTCGTTGAGGAGAGAAATCTTCCCTTGCGATGATTGATGACTTATGAGTGCTTCGGAATCTTTCCCATTTATGCTTTCGGTGGCGGTATTTACGCGTTGCTTTTTCGTGTCTCCTTGGGTGGATGCCTGTTTTAGATGGAGGGAATGTCCTATATCATATCTAGATCTCTAAGGGAGTATGCCCTTGTCTGCCAGCGTTCATTTGCAGGACGCCATGCGTAAATCCTTTCCTAATTCAGGCTACTATACGAGGTAAATTGTCCAGCCACCCATTTATTCACGTGCAAGCCAGTATCTCTGCGTGATTTGAATTGAAGTATTTTTTATCATTCCTGTACAAAACAATACTGTTTTACAGTTTAGCAAACACAGTAGGCACTTCGCCCGCCATATCGACTAGTGTGCTCTTATTCCTGACCCAGGCCTCCAAACCCTTCTTTCCGTTCTCCACGCCAACACCACTCATTTTCCATCCTCCGACACTCATTTCTGCTGGGGACTCGCCCCACGTATTTACCCATGTTATTCCCGCTTCTAATCGTCCAATGACTTGATGGGCGAAATTAAGATTCTGCGTGAAGACACCAGCTGCAAGTCCTAGCCTCGTAGCGTTTGCGCGGGCAACGACCTCATCGATAGTTTTGTACGTCAGTATTGACATGACGGGACCGAATATTTCTTCCTGTACGATACGCATTTCGTCGGTGCAGTCCGTGAAGACGGTTGGTTGAACCCAGTATCCGCTCCTATACTCCTGCTTCTCATGCTTAGCAAGCCAGGCCGGTGTCTCTAAGCCTCCGTACAGTAGTGTTGCCTTATCGGCCCTGATACCGTGCTTGATGTAAGAAATAACTTTATCGAAATGCGGTTTCGAGACCAGAGGGCCGAAGTTTGTGCTCAAGTCGAAGAGATCGCCGGCTCTGATATGTGCCATCTTCTTCACCAGCTTCTTCTCAAACTGGATTTTCATGCTTTCGGGAACGAAGACGCGGGTCCCGTTCGTGCACACTTGGCCCGTGGAAAAGAAATTCGCCATCATGGCGCCGTCGACCGCTTGCTCGACATCTGCGTCGGGTAGGATAATGCAAGCGGACTTGCCGCCTAGCTCCATGGTAACGTACTTCATGCCCGTGGCTGCACTCCCCGCAACCTTTTGGCCTGTGCTGACCTGTCCCGTAAAACTGACTTTCGCAACCCCAGGATGTGTCGTTAGATATGCACCAACATCTCCCGCACCCTGGACTACATTGAACACGCCTGGTGGTACACCAGCCTCACTATATATCTCGGCCAAAACGGTGGAATGTAGGGGCGTGAACTCGGAAGGCTTGTATACCATGGTATTTCCCGCAGCCAAGCACGGCGCAGACTTCCATAGCGCGATCTGGATGGGATAGTTCCACGCGCCGATGCCCGCGCACACGCCCAAGGCATTCTTGGTGGTGTACACCCAGGCATTGGGCCGCAGTTGGATGGTCTCGCCGTTCAGGCCGCCGCCGCCGACCAGGTTGGCGAAGTATTCGAGGACGTCGGCGCCGGTGACGATATCGACGGTTGAGGTTTCGGAGAAGGGCTTCCCCGTGTCGTGGGTCTCGGTTTTGGCGAGTTCATCGTTGCGGGCGCGGAGGAGGGCGGCGGCTTTTTGGAGGATGCGGGCGCGTTCAGTGGGTGGGGTGGCGGACCATGCTGGGAAGGCTTTTTGGGCGGAGGATATTGCGGCGTCGGTGGCGGAGTGCGTTGTGGTGTGGATATTGGCGAGCGGCTGTGAGGTTGAGGGGTCGATGGTTTGGAAGGAGCTGGCGGATGTAGAAGACTGGAGTTTGCCGTTGTAGTAGGCGTACCGGGGTGAGTATGGAAGGACCATTGTGGGTATGTTTGAGAGGCGGACGACGTGCCAGAGCAGGTCGAGAGGAAAGGAGGGTCGTGGGAATGTGTAGTTTATCCCTGATATGAATTTGAGCGGCCAAGGATCCGGATGATCGATCAAAGACGTATCCTCTCAGAAAAAGCTCAATTGGTCTGTTACAGTGTCAGTCGATGACAGCGATTGATCGGAAGGCCCCAAAGAATGATGCGCCCGCCAGCTGCAGTCTAGGGGAGCGCGAGAGGAACGGGATGGAGCACTGACATATTTCCCAAGCTTGGTGGCGGCGGGGTAGCTCCGAGAAGCCTACGAAGCCGCCACTCTTCCCTATCTCTCACCGGAATCAGGAGGGCGCAGCTGTATGTTCCAGACTGTGTCGTCCTGCCCTTCTACAACGGCACGAGGTGGAAAGATACGGCTTCTCCCCGCTGTTGACACGCCTGCAAAACGATATCGAGGCGTTGGCGGCTTCAAGCGGGATCAGACTGCCCAAGACAGCTCGCGGGAAAAAGTTGGTGGCTGCATGCACTAGGCTTCTTTACGGGACAGACGAGCCTCATCGGGCATAGCATGCAGGGTGGACGCTGCTTTGGCATCAAGCCATCTGCGGGGTGGAGGGGCCCATGCAGAAGATGTGCTCGATCCACTTCACATCCGACCTTCCCTTGACCAAAGTTCTCGTGCTGGAGTGGCTGAAGATGTTGACCGACAGAGCGTTTGTCAAGTCCACTATTGCCCCTTCTGCCAGCAAATCAGACATGTATTCTTTGTCTCATTGCGAAATCGCCCCAGCGGCCGTGGTGGTTGGCGTCTTGTTGAGCTCCGCAACTCATCACGCCAGACCGCTGCACGTGCAGCCCACAGCTCACGGGGCATTCCGACGTTAGTCCGCACCGCCAGTCTTTAAAGGACAGAAAATTCCTGCTGCAGGAGGAGCCGTCTCCAGCCATAGTCCCCCGAGGGCGGACCGATGCAGGGTGTCTGGCTGCCGAATCACGTCTTATCACCTCACGGCTCCGATTTTTATCCCTGCATAGTCTCTACTCTGGACAGACAGCTCACGCGCAGACTGGCGTCCAAGGGTCCTTATACTAGCTTCGGAAGTACTTAGAGTGCTACATCTCCCCTCTTCTCTTCATTTAGAGCAGGCCTTTGGCTTTCAAGTGGTAGTGCCCTTTCCTTCCGTTCTGACCCTCCACCATGGCGCCCACAACCACGACCATTCCCAAGGATGCCTCCTACGACTTCATCATCGTGGGAGGAGGGACAGCTGGCTGTGTTCTCGCTTCGCGCCTTACCGAGTATCTCCCTAACAAATCGGTCCTCTTGATTGAGGCTGGCCCGAGCGATTTCATGGACGACCGTGTTCTGCTGCTCAAAGACTGGTTGAATCTTCTGGGAGGCGAATTGGACTACGACTATGGCACTACCGAGCAGCCGATGGGCAATTCGCACATCCGACACTCTCGCGCCAAGGTGCTAGGCGGATGCTCTTCTCACAACACTTTGATCTCATTCAGGCCGTTCGAATATGACTGCAAGAGATGGGAAGCGGCGGGTTGCAAAGGATGGAGCTTCAAAACATTTATGCGCGTATTAGACAACCTACGAAATACGGTTCAGCCGGTGCACGAGAAGCACAGAAACCAGCTCTGCCTAGATTGGGTCGATTCGTGCTCAACGGCTATGAATATTCCGGTCATCCATGACTTCAACCATGAGATCAAGACGAAAGGGGGTCTGAAGCCTTCCGTGGGATTCTTCTCCGTGTCATACAACCCAGACGACGGCCGCCGAAGCAGTGCTAGCGTGGCTTATATTCATCCTATTCTCCGTGGTGACGAGAAGAGGCCAAATTTGACTGTACTCACCAATGCCTGGGTCAGCAAAGTCAACGTTCAAGGAGACACAGTCATGGGCGTCGACTTAACACTCCAGAGTGGCGAGAAGCGTACCCTCCGTCACAACTGCGAGACTATTCTCTGCGCTGGCGCTGTCGATACGCCCAGACTAATGCTTCTCTCTGGTCTCGGTCCCAAGGCTCAACTGACCAACCTCGGAATCCCCGTCGTAAAAGACATCCCTGGTGTTGGCGAGAATCTACTTGACCACCCCGAGAGCATCATCATCTGGGAACTAAACAAGCCCGTCCCACCAAACCAGACAACGATGGACTCCGATGCAGGTATCTTCCTCCGCCGCGAGGCCCCCAACGCCGCAGGCGGAGATAGCGACTGGGTAGACATCATGATGCACTGCTACCAGATCCCTTTCTGCCTCAATACAGCCAGGTAAATCCCAATCCCGACCTCAACCCACTCACAAACGCCCCACTAACACGACACTTTGACAGACTGGGCTACGACACCCCAATCGACGCCTTCTGCATGACACCCAACATCCCACGTCCCCGCTCCCGCGGCCGCATTTACCTCACCTCGGCCGACCCATCCGTCAAGCCCGCCCTCGACTTCCGCTACTTCACCGACCCGGAAGGCTACGACGCCGCCACCATCGTCGCGGGCCTCAAAGCCGCCCGCCAGGTCGCAAAACAAGCCCCCTTCTCCCAATGGCTGAAGCGCGAGGTCGCTCCCGGCCCCAAGATCCAGACCGACGAGGAGCTTTCCGAGTACGGCCGCCGCGTCGCCCACACCGTGTACCACCCGGCTGGCACTACCAAGATGGGAGACATTGTCAAGGACCCGCTAGCTGTCGTGGATCCTGAGTTGAAGGTTAGGAATTTGAAGGGTGTACGCATCGCCGATGCGGGTGTCTTTCCGGAGATGCCGACGATTAATCCCATGTTAACTGTTCTCGCTATCGGGGAGCGGAGCGCCGAGTTGGTAGCGCAGAGCTGGGGGTGGAAGGGCCTGGAGAAGGAGAAGTTGTGATTGATAGATGGATACGGTGCTGGGTTAAACGGATCGTGGAATGGGGACGCGGGAAAAAGGAAAATGTGGTATGGGTATGTAGGCGTTTGGTATCGGACTAATATCTCTCTATGTGATGGAATCTGAGCGACTATTCTCCAACGCACCGATATCCCCATTGCAACGCTCGTCGAGGAAATCTCATAGTATCCGGATTCTGATTGTGATGTATTGTTTGCAACATTTGGTGCTATGAAGAGAGGGGGCATGCGAGAATGAGAATATTTCTCGGCGTCTTGCGTGCTTGTGCCTCTCTTCTATTCCTTGGTCCTTTGAAATACCACTAGTGCCTCTTTTCACATTATACCATCACATTATACCATCATAAGCTTTGTTCCGGGTATCGTTGATTCATAGCCGAGGTTAATGGTAATGGAAAACGTAACTCCATTGTGGATGTAGCGTTGAGTCATTACACCAGATACAGTGAACTTTAACAGAATTTGGAAAAAGGCTTGTTGATTTACATTGCTTGACTAAATTATTGAAAGTGTGGGCGGTAAATGCAAAAGAGCTATATCATTTTCTAGTCCCTAGTGTTTAATGTGCATTGACTTTAAGCTCAGGTCGAACAGGTGTTCGTGGGAAATAAAACAATTCCCCTAGTAAATTAACAAATCCCGAAAGCCTTGTGCTACGAGATGTAGGATCCTCGATCGTGCATTAGGTGATATACTTAGCATAGGGCTGTCCGGGGTCAAAATACCGGGGGTTTGGAATCGTGGCACCGGCAGCGAATTGCTATTTCCTGTTTATGACAATCCGATATGTATTTTGGATTCGATTTGCGAATTACTGCGCTGCCTGGGGATATCGAAGGGACCGGCCGAGATTACGCTACATTGTGTACAACCATGTCTGTTCGTTTCTTCTCCAGAATGTAGTAAGCTATGTTATAAGCCGAACGCAAGGCGCGTGTTTTCTAGGATGTACGCTTTTCCTGCAGGACTAACAGCTGGGGTCCATAGTTCAAGCTGTCGTCGGCTTGTTGTCTACCATCCCAAGCTTCATCCCGGCTCCCGTTCAGAGATGAGGTGACTATGTGAATGGCGGATTTTTGTAGAATCATTCAACCAGTCCGGCTTCTCGTTCAGAAAAAAAAAAAAGATACTTATAAAGCTGGAATTAAGTATCGGCAGCTTCCCAAGTCGAGCGACTTCTTTCTGCAACAATAATAGTTGGGATGCAGCCTGAGTCTGCTGTGTGATGCAACCCCAAGCTGGGACAATGAGGCGGCCTAATTGTGGGTCGCAACAAAATTTGCAAACGGCCATCTCAGAGCAAAGAGCGCTAGGCTGGTGAAACCGTCGCAAGCCAAACAAGCGCGGACTGACTCAGAAAGCGAAGAGAAAAAACTGACAGCTCATGGGAATGGAGACCTCTTGCACATGGCATCACAGGCATCTGCAACGTTATTACGCGTTCAACAAACAGTGCAACGACGGGAAGAAGGGCATGTTGGCTTTCGTTGGTCGCTGGTGAACCGCAGTCGGCGAAGCTGGATGCTGCTTTGATCGTCGTTGTGAGTCATTCGGGTGGCGCGGGCTGCATATGTCTTGCTCTTCGTTGCTTGGTTGCTGGCGAACAAACAATACCCGAGCAGAACAATAAAGCTGCCGGATGGCTGGGTGTAGTGGCCGCGCTCCCTGCGCGGTGTCGCTGGGAGAGGGCCACGGTCCGGTGAAGGATTGATTTTACAGTGGAGCAAGTGCCGCTGGCGCCGCCAGGATGGAGGGCCAGGACCAGCCGGTGAGGCAGAGCCTTGTCGCTCATGCCATGCTATGCCATGCCAAGCCGTGCCCCAGACTATCGCTAGAGGCCATTCCAGCAGCAGCGCCGCGCCGACATGGGGCTAACCTGCCTCCTTTGCTTTGCTGCGAAGGCGAAGGCGAGGTGCTGGGTGGCAGAGAGGGTTTTCGTCGCCGCAAAGCGACTGAAGCGGCGGCAAGGCTGGGGAGGCGGCCGATTGGTGTTGAGGGAGCGGTGGAACCAGGGTCGGGAGTGGTCGGTCGGGGAGAGAATGGCACCGACGCTGCCCGATGCTCCATCATGGGGGCGTCATCATGGTCAGCGCGCAGGGCAGGAGCGATCGGCAAGGACAGAGGCGACAGCAGCAGCAGCAGCAGCGAGCTGCACTGCACTGCGCTCGCCGCATCATCATTCGGGCAGCAGCAGAAGCAGCGGAAACATAGCGGCGGCCGTGGGAGCAGAGGGCTGGGTGAGCAGCCAGCATCCAGCATCTGCGACGCGGCCACCAGGGGCGTAATACATACAGAATAGGGGGTGGTGGTAGGGTGGTGCATGAGGGCTAGGGGGCCCCTTTTTGCCGTGGAAGCTTCTCGTGATAAAGCGGCGGCGCGCGCTAAGCCACAGGCGCGCACAGTCTGCGTGCACGGACCTCCGCCCCAGGCAGCACTCTCAGTATAAATACACCCGAGCCCCCCGACCCCTTCGCCCCAAATTCTTTGGCTGCCGCTTCGTGCACGAGCCCTCCCCACTCACTAATACCCGCTCCCACCGGCCTCTATCATCGCGACAGAGCCATCTCCCACGTCTCTTTCCTTGCTAAGATTTCAAAGGAGACAGGTCCACTCTCTATCCAGAGTTTCTGAGCGGTTCAGCGATCGGCGCTAGCCTTTTTCCGCTTGCGACAGCCTGAGAAGCAGCCTCGCGGTCCGTCGCATCCACTGCCTCTCACTACCAAAGGCTTGCTGGCTTCGCTTTTGGTTGCGCGCATCCTCTCCACCTTCTTACCCGCTCATCTCGACACTAACTGCGACCGGACCTTGGTGGTGCGCGCTTGACAGTTTTTTTTGTGAGGGACACATTCGGTTGTTACTCTCCCACGATCTGGTACGGTGCTGAATCCGCCCACCTACCGTCCACTTTTACATAGAAGGCGCCGACCGACCTCGCATAAACTCGCGATCTCGCTCTCCGCCAGTTCCGTCTCCTACGTCCGCTGACCTGTGAAGTCTGTCAAGGAACCTTCATCTCCGTGTCTGTCATACCCGGGTTCCGTCCTCGGGCCACTCTATCATCATCTAAATATCATCATGGAGTCTCTCAACTCTCATCCGTCTACAGCGGCTCAGGCAAAGACGTTTGTCGCTCCAGGCAGTCTCTCGTACCCTAATGGCGCTGAGTTGACCCCTCCTTCGTCCGAGAAGAATGTGCAGCAGGACAGCAATGTGAATGGTGTCGCAACGCCGGCTGCCACGCCGGATAACCAGAACTCTGCCTCTGGCATCGGTAAGTATATGTAAAGTATTCATCTTCTCCAAGTATTAATCACGGAATATCTAGTTCCGACCCTTCAGAACATCGTTGCCACTGTGAACCTCTCGGCTCGGTTGGATCTCAAGACCATTGCTCTGCATGCGCGCAATGCTGAGTACAATCCGAAACGGTACGCATCGGTGTCTGGAGTGGTAACAAACATTACTAATGAGTCACAGATTTGCTGCAGTCATCATGAGGATCCGTGAGCCCAAGACAACTGCACTTGTCTTCGCTTCGGGGAAGATGGTCGTGACTGGCGCCAAGAGTGAAGATGATAGCCGACTTGCCTCCCGCAAGTATGCGCGTATTATTCAGAAGCTGGGTTTCAATGCCAAGTTCACCGACTTCAAGATCCAGAATATCGTTGGTTCTTGTGATATTAAGTTCCCGATCCGTCTTGAAGGTCTTGCGTCCCGCCATCATACTTTCTCATCGTATGAGCCTGAGCTGGTATGTATTGCTGTCAATCCTTTAGCATCCTGATGGCATAGCTAACTAGCTTTCAGTTTCCTGGTCTCATCTACCGCATGATGAAGCCGAAAATCGTTCTGCTCATCTTCGTTTCGGGCAAGATCGTGCTCACTGGCGCGAAGGTGCGCGAAGAGATCTATCAGGCCTTCGAGCTCATCTACCCCGTGCTTAGCGACTTCCGCAAGTCCTAAGCGTATATCCGACATGGCCGAGGTTAGGTGGTACTTCCTCAGGCTTATACTCGGGTTTGTACCGATATCTGGTTTTCGTACGGTTGAGGAAGCTTCTGGCTCTTCTCTCCGGTCATGCCTTCAGTGGATGTTCTCCCTCGACTCCAGTGTCACAATTTCAGTCGACGGAGTGACTAAGCATGTAGGCTTGAAGCTTCTCAACTCCCCTTTTTATCTGTTTTATTGTCTTTTTGCGGCATTGCATGGAGTACCGGTTGGTCCCTTGGGATTGGGCGGTTTACTTTCACCTCGGTTCAAAACATTACCCACACACACTTAGAGAGCGGCGTCCGTGTGTACTTTATCACGGTGCTGTCGGAGTACGATCTCCAATAATTTGTTACGGAGACGGAGTTTGTCTTGTCTGCTATACGAGCATGGTTTTCAGCGGAATCGAGTTGCCTACGGGCGAGACTGATCAGGGAAATGAAGTGAGGATGATTTGCAGGCGTGAAAGCCTGCACGGAGGGCTCATGTTGACTGCCTCTGGAGGTCAGAGTCTCTCCTTGATTTGCTTTTTCGAGTTTATCGTGGTTTCCTTAACTGCCCTCTGGCGGCCTAGGGTAAGAGGTAGTAATGCCAACCACGACTGAATAACTTTCAAACTCTTGTTTACGATTTGAGTGACTATGAAAGACTGTTGCATTAGTTCCCTGTGGATTACCGAGCGTCGAAAATGACGTTGGAGCTGACCTATCCTACTTAATAGTGCTAAGTAGGCTATACTTGACCGTCTAGGGAAGCGGTATAACATATGATGTATGATATTCTTACTATGCAGATTTATATGAGCAGTTTGTCTCAAGTATCTTCGTTGGGTGTCGCGTTCACAATCAAGACGAGCCATGAATTAATTCCCAACTATCCCCTTTAGCTCTACCTCGTAGCAAGCATCAGCGTGCCTTCCATCCTCTACCCTCCCACAACACATCCTCACAACCTACTCACCGCCCTGACCATCTCCTCACCCAGCACCATACCCACTGGCCCTCCACGGCTCCCATCCCCCTTCCACTCCTCCTCAGCCACGCGCTCCCTCGGCCACTCCCACAAGCCACAAAAATCCTCTGGGATCTTACCTGTCAGACACTTGACCACCATATCGCCAAGGACAGGCAAGAACTTAAACGCGTGGCCGTTTCCGCCGGTCGCGACAAAGAGGCCCTTGTAATCCGGATGATGATCGATAATGAAGTCACCGGAGCGCGTATCCAGGTACCAGCAAACGCGGCTCCAAGCGAAGGGACGGGAAGGCGTGGCGAGGGAGGGGTGAACGGAGGCGAGGAAAGTGCGGGCGGCGTGGAGGCCCTCTGGCGGCACGGGCGAGTCTGCTACCGTGTGGTAGGAGGGGAGGGAGACGGTTAAGGTGGCGGACGGGGATGCGGATTCCGGGTGTGGGATTGTGGTTGGGTTTGTGTAGCCGTGGCCGTGGCGGGCGGTTTTTAAGAGATTGTTGTGCGGTGGGAGAAGGAAGAGGCCGGTGGAGAGGTTTAGGAGTGTCGGTCTGTGTTGTAAGTTCGCTTGCTCGGTGGGCGTGACGGGGAGGTAGACGAGGATTTGGCCCGTGGCTTTTGCGATGCCGCGCATGTCGAGAAGGGAAGGTGTCCAGGCGCCGGCGGCGAGGATCGTCAGGTCGGCTACTAGAGGGGTCGAGTCTTTGAGGCGGACGCCGGATACGGTCTGTGTGGTGTGGTCGATGATGAGTCTTGTAACGGTCCCTGTTATGAAGCAGACGCGGTTGAACTTTTCCACTTCGGATCGTAGCCAGCGCATGGCTCCTTCAGCGTCCACCCATCCTGAGCTCCAGTTTACGTATCCAAGGCTTCCGCAAGCATCCTCAAATGCTTTCTCTATGCCGGTCACCCTCTTGATGTCCTCGCTATTCTTTAGGACTTCGATTTTGCACGTTGCGAGGGACTGGACGTTTGCTAGGGATTCCGAGACGTACTTCTGTTCGGGGCCGGAGGCGGTTATGCATAGCCCGTTTTCGTGGTAGTGTTGGGGTGCGAAGGTTGTGCGCCAGAGGTTTTGGGCAGCTGCGGCGAGACGACTGTAGGGCGCGGACGCATAGTCGGCCCGTACTATGCGGGAGGTATCAATCTATAAAGGGGTATAGTCAATTAAAGTTGTGGAAGATGCGAGCCTCAGACGAGAAAGACTGGAGAGCATCGTAATCGGTATTACCAAATGGATATTAATAGCTTGTAGCGAGCGCGTGTGCCATTCTACGAAAGATCTAATAAACGAAGATTGAATTGCTTACGCTTGAGCTATCTGGAGCTGGAAATGGCTGCCGATCTACAAGTGTAATGGACGTATTCTTGAAGATATCATTCTTGCAAAGTTCGTATGCTGTAGATAGACCAAAGACCCCACTTCCGATGATAAGGATGGATGAGGGGGCCTCAAAAGAAGAGCTGCACGAAGCCATCTTGCAGTTACAGATAAGGAGAGGAGAAAATGAAATTGGGGAAGCGACAGCATTTACTTAAGTGAATGTACATCTACGTACCTGAGATAACAGATTTCTAGGCCGTGGGGACCATGTCCGATGTCGTTGTAGGGCGTCGGTTAGGTTCGGCGGAGCTATGCTGAACATTTGGAAGCTTGGATCAACAACCGTGCACGGCCCGGAAAAGCCAGCTGCAGGTGTCCAAGTTCAGATTGAAAAGCTCCGACGACAACTTTTTCATCAATCAATTGACCCCCACCGTCGCTCGTTGTCAACCTCCGGTTGCCCAATTGTATCGTCATGGCTAAATTGCCTAGAATGCCGAAGTCCATCCCAAAGAGAGCCCCTTCGAAGCCGCCGCCATTTACTCCGCGACCACAACCTATTGCGAAGCCATCTCAAACCGCAAAGTCATTCAGATATAGAGATCTAACACCACCCGATATACCTTTTTCTCCAACGATATCCGAAGCAGAGGCGAAGAAGAGGGCTAGAGTTAACAAATGGGGTCGAGGCTTTCCCTTAATTGTGATGGGCTTGACTGCATTTGGAACGGGGATGTACGGGGTACAACTATGGATGTCTCTGAGCTCCGTAGATAGTATTTCGGTACCAGAGGACGTATCTGATCGATTCGATAAGGAGGCGGACGGTTACGACGAGAAGGTTAACACGGCAGAATGGCTGTTGAGGTTAAAGTCTAGGCGGAAGGCGCTCACTGCTCTAGCGCATGGACATGTTTTGGAAGTATCAGTAGGCACGGGAAGAAATATCCCATACTATCCAACCAAGAAGTGCGAGACAGTGACGCTCCTGGACCAAAGCGGGCCCATGCTCGCTGTTGCCAAGAAGAAGTGGAAGGACATGCAACAAGAATACTTCCATCGAGTATTCTTCAAGCAGCAGTCGGCTTTAGATCCTATCACCCCACCTTTTGGGGCGCAGGGTGGCTACGATACAGTAATACAGACCATGGGTCTCTGCTCAACGCCAGAGCCCGTAAAGCTATTGCAAAACCTGGAAACCGTGACGAAAGAGGATGGCGGGCAGATATTGCTTCTCGAACACGGCAAGTCGCGCTACAAGTGGTTGAATGACCTATTGGATAGGACTGCGCCTGCACATGCTAGAGAACACGGGTGTTGGTGGAACAGGGACATTGGGAAGATCGTGGAGGAGAGCGGCCTGGAAGTTGTCAAAATCAAACGATATAATTTTGGTACGACGTGGTGGGTGGAGTTGAAACCCCGCAAAGGGGCACGCAAGAGGTTAGCTGAGCTCAAGAAGGCCCAGGAGGAAGTCAAGTGTATTACCCAGGAGCAATTGTCTGCGTCGCCCGGTTCCCCGGTTGCACAGAGACCATGGTGGAATATCTGGAGGTGATGTAGAGCGCCCCAAGCATTAAGCGCAGAAGCCGCGGCAAGCTATGCTATGCGTGACAGTCTAGATTCAAACCCTTTCAGATCCCAAAGTCAGCATCAGAAAAGCTACGCCATACCCACGACCAGGATGTATATTGGACGGGCCACCCAGCAATTCATGGAGGGGGGTGATGCCCGAATTAGGAAATATGATTTAGATGGCACCAAAGGCTGAACGGACTTTGCTAGAATGCTATCGCGAGACTGCCTTGGGCTAGGAGAAGTCCGGAAGTTTAACTCGACCTGCTTCCCCTAGTGCGAACGGTAATTGTTTGTGATCAGTTCTTCATCTAATGATGAGCTCACTGCGGGACAGAGGCGCTTGGCATGGTAATCACGATGCACACACGTTTGCTGTGCAATTATCGGCTTACGTGCATGACTAGGCCGGCTATCTGCTGGCGCAGAGATAGCAGGCCGACTAGAAGAATAGCTGCAGTTTTCTTGATGCTTAATCGATTTGCAGCTTCTCAGCTGGACTCTGACGACGCGGATCCGGAGGGTTTGCCTGCCATCAGTATGCGCAACAATACGGCAGGCCAAACCCCACAAAAGTGATGGTGCAGCAGGGCGATTGGTGTAGGAATGCAGGCTGCGCGATTGGGGAAAGACACTGACGTTCCCCTGCCAATTGGTCGTTGCTAGTGGCACGTCGCGTGCGCTGTCCGGAGAGAGAAAGGCGATGCGCGGGCGGCCACTGCGCCGAAGCATCGTGAAACATGCACCCCAAACTGCCTTCCAGAAAGGGGTGAAATTACATGCTGTTTCGCATCTTCGTGGTGGTGCAGCGCTGCGTCTGGCAGGCGCCTGCAAGTCAGTTGCTTTTCGTGCGGCCGCCTTAAGAGCTGACGGCGCAAGAAAGTAGGTGGCGGATGGCAAACACGCAGCATCCACCGACGACGAGGCCCATCAGCAATTATGCCGCTCGTCTGATTCGCGATAGCATGGGCGAGGCGAGGCGAGGCGAGAGGGAACGTCCAACGCATGGAATGATGAGGACTGCAGAAGCAGATGCTAGGGCTCACCGCCTTGGATGATCCGGCATGGCGTTGAGGCTAAATTGATTAGGGCGCCGGTCGAAACAGGGGCTGACCTGTCGCGGGGAGAGATGCGATATGCACACTCTCACATCATTGAAAAGGAAAAAAAAAACTCGTCTGTCATGCCTGCCTGCCATCCCTCCTACTGAGGGGCCCTAGAATCTTGACCCTGTGAGGCACGGAGGACGAGGCGGTCAGGCCTAGGACAAGATGGGTCAAGAACTCCAATATCGACTAGGTAGAGGATGACGGAAGGATTTTCGCGACGTCAATAATTTTGCTTCGCCGGACTCTGATGGGATATTTCTGCATACCCACACCCACAGCTATGCGGGCGACTGCGCGGTGTGCGGATGGGCTCATGGTTCACCCGCCTAGTTTCATCCAGGCTGCTCCAGCAGGGGGTACGGGCGGCACATGCCAGATTGTAGTAAAGGTAGACAGTAGCAGAAGACGGATCCGAGGCCCAAGGGAAGCTGGACAGAAGACGAGACAAAACCAGCGGGGCAGCGGTTGGAAGCGTGGTGCGTGGTGCGTGCCTCCGGTGAGATGAGGGCTTGGGAGAGAGCCGTTTCTTTTTGAGCATCGATACCGTACGGGCGACTATAATAGAGTATAGACTGCACAGAGTCGGTCAGCCACGGAGCCGGTGATAGGGTGCGGCATAGTCCATCCCCTGGGCCAGCGACAACATGCAGAATCAAAACGGCTCTAAAAGTAGCATGTTGTCATATCGTCGAAGACGCATCCCTGAACAGGACATTCACCTTACGCACGGCCTCCGCGCTGAGTCTAGCGGCGAGGGCTGTTGCCATTGCTCCACCAACACGCAACTCTCCGTGCCTTCTCCTGCTCTCCCATCCCCATCTTCCATCCCCCTCTTCTTCCGCCCGCTGCCCTCCAGGGAGTCGACTCTTGCGTCGTACCTTGCATCCATCCACCAGGGCTTTGTCGCTGCCCATCGGCGCTGTGCCCCCCCCCCCCCCCCCTGTCGCCGTCGCTGCTGCTGCTACTACTAGAGCCGGCGATTCGCCGCCTCAGGTTACGTACTCGTCGTACTCATCGTACTCTTACTTTCAGGAGGCGAGCGGTGCAGCCTTTGGGAGAGAAAGGAGTGTCAGCACCGTCAACACTTACAGGCTTCCACTGCACGTAGGCAGCAATTATTGTTGCACGCTACCTTACCTTGCTAGCATTTACCAGGCGGCGGCTGCAGCAGCAGCATCTGCATTCCGCACCAATCACTGACCCTGGCATCTCACGGCAACAGCACCTGTGTGCCCCCCATCATCATCGTCCAGCCGCAGCAATAATTATTTTCCTACCGCAGGACTCTCCTTCCCTTCGCACCACCTCTGCGATAGCGCCGCCGCGACCACATCATGCCCTACAACACCCGCCGGAAGTCGCTCTCGCTGCCGTCGCTGGGCATCGCCGTGCCTGGGGCTCCTCGCAGCGCCCGCTCACCGCCCGTGGCCAGCGATGGTGCGCATCACCACCAGCCGCCCGCGAAGCGCATCAAGCGCACGCACTCGGTCACCTCGAGCACCTCGACGCCGACGAGCCCTCCGCGACCCGCGACGCTGCGCTTCGACGAAGCCCCCAAGAGCGCAGGCCGAGTGGCCGATACCCCGCCGCCGTCGCCTGGTGGTGGTTCTTCAGGACAAACAAAGGTCGACACCCAAGGCATCGATGACACCATCGTGGTCGGCGTGATCGAGCAGCTGGAGAAGACGGGGAACCGACCCCATCTGCTCAAGGAACTGGCTGCGGTTCTTTCGTCGACAATCCCAATTGTTGAAAGGTGCGTACCAGACACCAAGCCCCAGCTCCTAGCTAGCTCCGTTTACTCATGCTGACGGCCAATAGTTCCGCGAATCCTGCTGCAATTATTTCATCACGCCTCGCGACCTACCTCAAGCGACCGTGGACCGCCCTATCCAGATGCCCTCTCGACAAAGTGCTCGTTGGCACCCACCCGAAACGAGTCTACTATTTCCTGACCACCTGTCCCCACCAGCCGATCCCCGCCGACGCTGGAAATGGCCCAGCCGCCGCGAGAATTATTTCGCCTTCCCTGTCGTCCGCCGCATCCGAGGAGGAAGACCTCGATGCGCGATCACGCGACCGCATGTCGCCCTCGCCGGAGTTGGACCTGTCCTCGCCTGAATTCGACGACGGCTCCGATCCGTTTTCAAGCCACACCCACCCGCCAACCACCACTAACATCGCGCATAATCGGCGTGCGCAATCGCCACCCCTAGAAAAAGATGAGAAGGAGTTCACCCAGACTGCGTCCTTCTTGCAGCAGCGGAGAAGGAGTCAGGAAGCCGAGCTCAGGCGTGAGCGCGAGCGCGAGCGGGAAGCCAGCTCATCGACTGAGGAGACCCAGAGCACGGACATCTCCATGGATGATTTCACAGAGGTTGAAGAGACGGAGGAGAGCGCCGCTCGAAAGAATTCTGAGGCTGCCGCCGCACTTTTCGGTCAGATGGACCATGTTTCGAGCTTCCAGCCAGAATTTGGTGCAAGTAGCCCGGTTCTAAAAGCAGCTGCGCTCATAATCGAGATGCCCCCGCCTAGGTTCAAACCCAGCGAGGCCAAGATGGAGACAGACGACCCGGAATGGAGCTGGTCGGATATGAGGAGTCCTGAGCACATCGAGCTTGACGAGCTCGACGATCTACTCGGAGGCTACTGAGGTATACTCCCGGCCGTCACATCTCAGTATGCCTTTAATAATGATTTTCCTTCTATGCGCGCTTTTTGTCTTCACCATATGTGTTTAGTATATTCTCTCCTCTTCTTTACAGGCGAATATCCTAGACGGTACCATTCGCCGCTCGCGCTGCATCATACCCGGGATCCGAGAATATCAGTCGGAGTTCAACAGGTTTGGCGTTTTGGACCGGGGAGTTGGGGATGGGTGATGGGTGGCATTCATTCAATCTTGTGTAAGATAGATGTGGTATGGGATGAGGCTGAGGCACTGGTTGTAACTTGGCTGATATTTTTGGGATTTCGGAAATTTGCTAGTGCAAATACCTGCAACAGATTGCTAGATACACAAAAGTATTGAAATTGAAAAACAGTTGATACCTTGCAAAAGAAAGCTTTTTCAGAGGGATGCACGGTGCATGAGTCCACATAGAGCAGCAGATTTGAGGTTAAATCGCGCTGTGTTTATGTGTTAAAAGGCAACAATAAAGCAATTGGCCCTGCTTACACTCGATTTTTTTGCTTCTAGATGGTCATGCTTAGTGAAGATATGACCTTTTCACGGAGGATGTACTGTCCCTCTCATTGTCTCTTAATCTTGCAAGCGCAGAACGTCCACTCTGCCATTCAGCGTAGTTCGAGCATTGGGCCGCATCGCAAAAATAGGCATCGCGACAAGCTCGTCCTCCCCTATTTCATAGGTACCTATCTAACTAAAAGAATGCATCCATTGGGCATCTCACCGGACAAGCTCCTGCCCAAGATGGAGCCGCGTGGGCAGCAACAAGGTAAATGCGTGACAGAGAACCTGCAGCTAGAACCTTGCCAAGCTGTCGTTCGAGAAAAGAAATCTCTTACTGCAGAAGCTCTCATCGGTGCCACCGAACAGTGCTTTACATCATTTGCACATACACTCGGGCTGTGTGTAGTTTCAAAGCGACGAGTCGACGTTGCTCTGCACCCAGCCACCAGTTCACGGACTACCAGCCACCTGTGATCAGATCATCAAGCGAAACGACAAGGCTGAGGGAGGAAGGGAAAAAGGGCCACCCAGCCGCGCGCACCACGAATGCGAGACGCAGGGCGGGCAGCGTCATCCTTCTTCAACCTGACAAGTATGTCTGATAGCCCGACCGTCGCTCCATCTTCATCATCGCTCCGTGTTCTCGCGCCTCAGAAGCTGCGCGCTGGTCTGTTTTGACGAGGAAAAGAGCTTGGGTTGGGGTTGGCTTGGCCGCTTTCTTTCGGTGTGCAGATTACCCAACACCTCGTGTGCGTATGCACGTCGCTGCTGGTGGGAATTTACTGGATACCTGGCTGGATTCGGATTGCGGGAGCGACCCACCACCGCATCCTGCTGCATATGCATCTGCATTCCTGGATTCGACGACCCCACGTGGTGTATTATTACATTAATTCTGTCGTTGCTGGACTGCGATCCCTCGAGCATCGGCGAGTTCTCGTAGATCCGACCTTCATCCGGCAGCCCGAGTTCGGGTCACGAGAGGAGTACTAGGAAAGAGAGGGAAGGCAGGGCCAGAGTACATATCCGGGGCGTTGATTTTCCGCGTTATTCGAATCTTGGAGCCATGTCTACCAGATCACCAGCGGTTTCGAGGAGTCATAGTCGGGCGCCGAGTCGGCCGCGTGATCCCATTGTAATAGACCTGCCACCACCACCTAGTAGGCCGCCTATTGTAGTTGAAGTCCCAGGCCAAAGTAGGCCGTTAAGTAGGCCTCCCAGTAGGCCCGGGTTGGCGAATGCGCCGGGGCTCAGTGGGGGGAGGGGAATGTTCAAGAGATTGATCGTTGCGTGTGATGGTATGTCGAAACTATTTGCCAGACGGACAAGTTCAAGACAAGGCTGAAAAAATAGCATTCACAGGCTAACAGGAATTCTCAGGCACCTGGTTAAACTCAGATAGCGGACTCAAAGACGGCAGGATGACGATCCCGAGCAATGTCACTCGTATGTCAAGAGCTATTAAACAAGTAAGCCAGGATGGTATACCGCAAATCGTGTATTACCACTTTGGCGTCGGAACCCAGGGGACACGTGTGAGTCGAATTATCGGAGGGACCATCGGGGAGGGCCTCGCAGACGCGGTTCAAGCGGGCTATTCCTTCCTTGCCAACAACTACAATTATGGTGATGAAATCTTTCTCATCGGCTTTTCCCGTGGCGCTTTCACGGTGCGCAGCATCGCAGGACTAGTCGCCCAAATTGGCCTTTTGACAAAGAAAGGCATCGGCTCACTTCCTGAGATATTTCAAGGTACGAAGCTCAAGATACATATATATGCAGGAGTATGTCAGCGTTGTAATTGCTTGTCTAAACTACGCGCTATATCAGTACAAGAATATGTTTTTAGTCTAAGAAGCAAATGCAACGCCTGATAGTCTATTTCATATCGACTGCTCTTCTTACCAACTCAAAGTCCATACTAATCATTATCAGACGTACAACACCGTCGAGATCCAAGATATATCCCTAAACTCCCAAACGTACCTTTTCCCAACAAGCCAAGCGCAGACAGTGCTCGCTACGCAGAGCAGTTGGAACGAAGAGGGTTGTCTAGACTCGATATCCAGATCAAAGCCATTGGAGTATGGGACACGGTTGGCAGTCTGGGGGCCCCGAGGGTGGGCTGGCTGACAAAAGTCGGGCTTCAGAGCAGCGAGAGCAAAGAATATAGCTTCTACGACACAAAGCTGTCCAACAACATTGAAAACGCATTTCAGGCGCTGGCCCTCGACGAGAGGCGCGCCGCCTTCTCGCCGGCCGTCTGGGAGAAGCCGGAGGGTAACCGCACCACGCTGCGGCAGGTCTGGTTTCCAGGAGTCCACAGTAACATCGGGGGCGGATACGAGGACCAGGAACTGGCGAATATCACGCTGGCCTGGATGATGAGCCAGCTGGGGCAGTTTCTGGACCTGAGGGAAGACTATCTGTTCGAGCAGGCGGATGACAACGACAAGTACTACCGGAATAGGGGACAATCGATACGGCCCTGGAGCTTCGGAGAGATTTACAATTCCTTGACGGGGATATATGCATTGGGTGGTGGTCAGGTGAGCATTTCCTATGAAATTTTAATATTTTCATATTTTTATTATTATTTTTTTATTCTTTATTTTTTTTTTTTTTTTTTTCTATGGATGAGTACTAGAATGCTGATTATATGTTTTCTATCTACATGCAGACACGCACTCCAGGCATGTACCACGCCTGCGACCCATCCACCGGCCGCCCCACCGACCGGCCCCTCCGCCAAACAAACGAATACATCCACCCGAGCGTCCGCACGCGCATCCGCCTCAACGGGCCCGGCATCGCCGACAAATCCGACTACGAGTGCCGCGCCCTGACAGACTCGTACAAGCTCGTCATCGACTACGGCGCCCAGAACACGCGAGACGGCGACCCGGAAGTCGTCTGGAAGCTCAAGTTCCGCGACTCCGACGCCGTCAAGATTTTACCGGAGGCTCCTCTCTGGAAATTGGAAAGGGAGCTCGCGAGACGCGATCCCCAGACCTTTGACTATGTTAAGCATCCACCGGCGACGGGGCGGAGTGGGGGAAAGGGCGGGAGGAGGAAGAGTGGGAGGCCGGCTAGCGCGGCGGTGGAGGGCAGTGGGCGGAGGAGCTTTGTCGAGGATGGCGGTGGGAGGAGTGGAAGGAGGAGTCTAGTTGAAGAGAAGAGGTTTAGGAGTCGTAGCCGCGCGCTCAGCATCGATCGCGAGACGGATATTAGGGAGAGTATGCCGCATCGGCGGCCTAAGGATCGGACGTGGTGGGAGGGCGAGGACGTGGGGAGAAGGAGTCCCAGGAGGAGTAGTATGAGGGTCTAAATTGATGTCACCTCTCCCCCATCATTCACTATCTCTCTTCTCATTTTGGCTCTACAAAAGTCTTGGGCATTTGGTGGAGCGATTCCTATTGTGGTCTTGCAGAATTTGTGTGATTTGAGCCTTTAGTTCCTTTTTATATTTTTTTTTTATTTTTATTTTTTTTTATTTTTTTCCCCACCTTTCTTGGGCACTTGGTTTTTCGTTTCTTTGCTTTTTGTTTGAAGTGGATACCCATGTTGGATAAGATAGAGTATTAAAAGGATTTCCTTGAGAAGTTTTTTTTTTTTTTTTTTTTTTTTTTGGTTTTGCGAGAGAGATATGTTATATGTAGGAGTGTGTATGCGTTGAGACAGTTTTGTCCGTTGATGTGAAATGGTCGGTCTACGAGGACCTAAATGTGCTAGTGTTCCTTTTGTAGCATTGGAAAGGATGGGATCGAAGGAGCTTTTCTTCAAGATTTAGCACGAGAGAACGTACAATTTGAATTGTGGACGTCGAGAATTGGTTGACGGTGTCGAAACAGGCTTCTTGGTGCTTGTGTATGTTGCCTATTCTGAGGACTGTGTGTAGGGTGATGGTACATGACTGTTTGCGAAACAGAGCATGTGTTCAATACGCGCGGTGCCGAAACTTGAGTTGGTTTTTCCCTGGTTGAAAAGAGACGATGAGATGGCTGGTGAAGCGTACGCGGCGAAGCTTTCATAGATCGAAGTTCCAGAGGATAGGACCAGATATGCATCGCCAGAAATCACCTACCTATATATCATTGAGAACAGAAATGAGATCCATAGCACTCCCCAACCCTTGTAGACACACCTAATCCACAAGAAACGCACATCCAAAATGACACATCGAAAAGGGAACAGAAAGTCGAACGGAGCCATCGCTCATATGAATAGATCAATAGTGTAAAGCCACACACAGCCATTCTGATGCAAGGTATATACCAATCCATCCACCAATCCCATCATATGCTTAGACAAATCAGACGCGCCATGCGCTTTCAAAGTGAAAGTTAAAATAAAAAGCCCTACTTTTCCAGAAGCTTTTTTGCTCAAATGCCCCACCCACTAGAAACGCCTATGCAGGACGTAAAAAAAAATTGTACACTAGAAAGGTAATGTAAAGCCAACCCTAAAGCCACATTGTTTACTTGTTGGAATCTTTTTATCGTCCCGATCTGGCCTTGGTTTGCTCTCTCCTCTTCTTTTGGGTGGCTGGATTTTGGTTAGCACTACCATATTAAGGGCAAATAGAAGTGAGCAATGACATACCTTCATCATATACCAAGAACTCATGCAAAGCATTGCCTGCCGGGACCATGGGGAGCACAGGCACCTTCTGGTCTGTTACAATCTCAAGCAGCGCCGGGCCTTCGGTGTTTAGGAGCCATTTCAGTTTGTCTTCCAACTCCTCTAGCTTGATGCAGCGTTGTGCCTGGACGTTCATTGCATCGCCAAGCTTAACGAAGTCCGCATTCCTTTGATGCGTATGCGAGAAGCGGTCCTGGTAGAAGAGAGTTTGCCATTGTGTTACCATGCCCTGCTCCTCGTTGTTTAAAACGATGATCTTGACGCCAATGTTGAACTCTGCAGCGGTTGATAATTCAGTAAGAGTCATGCTGAAAGATGAGTCACCGTCGATGTCGATAACAAGGGCTTCCGGACGGGCAACTTTCGCGCCGATGGCGGCTGGAAGACCGTAACCCATCGTACCAAGTCCACCGGAAGTGATCATAGTGCGCGGATACCTCCAGCGGTAGTGCTGCGCTGCCCACATCTGGTGCTGGCCTACACCAGTTGTGATAACGGTCTCCTGCTTCATGGGTGCGGTGATTTCGGACAGTTTCTCCATCACGGTTTGGGGCTTGATCAGCCCGTTTTCACCTTCTTTCTCATAGGCCCAAGGGAATCGTTTCTTCCAGTCGGAAATTTGGGCAAACCACTCCGGCCTCTCTGGGACCTCCTTGACCAGTGGAAGGAGCTGGGTGAGATTGGTAATAACGTCGCCCTCAACGGCCTCGGTAGCTTGGACCACCTTGTTGATATTCTTGGGCATGATTTCGAAATGAATGATACCGCCACGACCCTCAGTTGCTGCTGCCTTGGCAGCCGGGGCGAATTTCGCAACGCTACCGGTGATACGATCATCAAAACGCGCACCTAGAGCAATAATGAGATCTGCCTCCTGCATTGCCATGTTGGCATACGCGGAACCGTGCATGCCAAGCATGTGGAGAGACTTATCATCCAGCTCATCGTATGCGCCCAAGCCCTGAAGCGTGGTGGTAACCGGAATGCAAGCCTTGTCTGCTAGTTCCTTCAAGAGCTGCGGGCCCTCAGGCACGCTGACCATGCCCTGACCGGCGTAAATGACAGGTTTCTTTGCTTTATTGATCAAGTCGGCGGATCTCCGAATGGAAGTCTCGAGCTGTTTCCTGCTCAATTCCTTCGCGGCAAGGGTGGCGGCCGAGGGATGCGTGGGGAGAGTGCTGGTGATGGGAATGGGCCGGCTGAGCACAGCACCTGTCACATCCTTAGGCAGATCAACTAAAACAGGTCCTGGTCGTCCGGTCGTGGCGATCTCGAAGGCCTCGTTGATTCTCCTTGGGAGCTCTGCAATATTCTTTACCATGACGTTCCACTTTGTGCATGGGCGGCTAATGCCAATAGTATCTGCCTCCTGGAATGCGTCTGACCCAATTGCGCCTGTAACGACCTGGCCGGAGAAGACGACCATGGGCGTGCCGTCCATCAGCGCATCCTGCATGGGTGTGATGACATTGGTGGCACCGGGGCCGGAGGTTACAATGACGACGCCAGGCTTCCCGGAGGCACGGGCGTAACCCTCGGCCATGTGGCCGGCGCCCTGCTCGTGTCGTGGAAGAATAAAATCGAAGTGTGGGGACTGGTAGATGGCATCGAAGACGGGTAGAATTGCGCCTCCAGGGTATCCAACTGAGTCACGTCAGCAATTGGCGCATTCCAGCCACGCAGCGATTGCACGCAGGAATTGAGCATACAGATGTGCTTGACGCCCTGGCGGAGCATCATTTCGTGGAAGATCTCGCCGCCCGTCATGCCCACAAAAGAATGGTCCATCTCAGGCTGCCTGTACGGCTTCAATGGCTGCACATTGTAGTCCTCGCGATTGAACGCCGGGCTCGGGCGAGGACGCAGCTCGTCCTTGGGCGCGGCGGCCGCAGTGGATTGCGGCCGCTTTGCATGTTCCTTGACGGTTTTGGAGGTTGCTACCTGTGCGGTTTTCCTGTACGGCGAGACGGCGGGCCTCGATGCGGAAGTGGAAAAGGTGCGTGTGCGCGCCAAAGCCTGGATGGCGCGATGTCTGGACTGCATCTTGGAAGTGTATGGCGGCCCAGCGAGCTCAAATACCTCGCCGCAGGCTGGGGCGTGGGATGGAAGGGAGGGGTGTTTTTTCTGGGGGCTCGGTGGGCGCGCGGGTGGGAGGGCGGTTTTGATTGCTGGCGACTTGAGTCAATGGCCTTGGAGGAGGCAAAATCTAGCAACAATTGCAAGGGCCGATGCCAATAGCGCCACGCGTAAAAGCCGCGCCCCTATTGGCTGCAGGCGGCTTCTCCACACGACCGCCTGGATGCCCCTCCCGATACCGGCCCAGGCCACACGATGCTCTTCCGACGGGGCCTCGACTCCTGGCTGCCACTCCACCATGAACCCGCCCGCCCTTCCGCATCGAACCCGGAGCCATGGCCGCGCCGCAAGCGGTGAAGAGCGACGCCGCGGTATATCAGAAAGCCTGCCTCTCGATGTCTCCATGTCCGCTAACACCCGCCTCCAGTCGCTGTCCCGCGACGATCCACCAGAGGGCCCCTCGACGCCGAGATTGACGAGTACGACCCGACTTTTCCATTCAGCCGTTAGACACCTGCACTGTGCATGAACTGGGCGCTGACTGTGACGATGTAGTCCGCTTTCGGTGCACGCCCAGGACGTCAGCGCCGACTCCAACGACCAGCAGCACATCCGGTCGCCCACCCGCTCGGAGACATCGCCGCTGTCGCCGCACGATGGATCTGCTATGGGTATCCAGGACATGCCCTCTAAGGATTTCTCCTTCTTGCAGGACCCCTCTGCCTACCACGTCCTGCCAGCCAACAATGTCCCGCCGCCTTTCCTGAATCCCCCTGACATACCATCTGTGTCGTCGCCTATATCCTCACTGTTGCAATCTGGACACTACCGCCTGGCTGCCATCGCCGCCGCTAGAAACATTGTAGCGTCAGCCTCGCCCACTGACTATGAGACTCTCCTCCACTTGCTCCATGTCAGGCTAGCATGTCTATGCCTTATCTCGGAGCATGCCCTTGCTGCCCACGAGTCCAAGGTGCTGGGAGACTTGAACAGTGCCTTCTACCGCCATCCTTTGACAAACGCCCACATCGTGCCTTGGGATTTGAGGTTGTTGATCGTTCGACTATCCGCGCTTGGCTATGGAGAATGGCGGAAAGGAATAATGGGGTACTATGAGCTAGCGAGAGAATGCAGGGAGAATATCGTAAAGGCACAGCCAGAAGATGAGAAGCAATTATGGAGAATTCGGCTTCGAGAGTGCGGTATCCGCGTTGCTAACGTTCTAGTTGAGATGGGCGAGCTCGAAGGCGCCGGCCGTCATTTAGGGACCCTTTCCGCGCCCCGAGGAGCAGAAAAATCGCAAGAGGCACGTGAAATTTTCCTCATGGAGACCCTCGTCTGGCTCCGTGTCGGTGATGTGCGAGCCGCACATCGATGTCTGGCAGCTGCGTCGGACATATTATCGGACGATCTCCTGGAAGGAACATTGAAAGCCCTGATCGAGCTCGCCAACTCGGAACATACCGCTGCGGTATCCTCCTTCCAAGCTCTACACGAAAAATACCCAGACGATGCCATGATTTCACAAAATCTGGCCGTAGCGTTATTATATACCGGCCACATCTCAGAAGCCCGGCAATTGCTCACAGAGCTCACTGACACCAGTCCGCCGTTCCATTCCCTGACTTTTAACCTAAGCACTGTCTACGAGCTATGTACTGAGCGTAGCAGGGATAGGAAATTAGCATTAGCGGAGCGCATGGCTACTAGGCAAGGAGATGGAAGTGTTGGGTGGGAGCTCGGTAGTGTAGACTTCAAGTTGTGAGGATCGACATTGTCTCGCATATAGCAATATACCCTTCTTCAGACGAATCGAGCGGGTGTCTCTTTCTCGATGTGGCCACGCATAAAAGGAAGATGACGAGCTATGGACACAAGCACTGTCTCATGTAGTACCACAAAAAAACAAAATCTGTCATTTACATCCACAATCCTGCTACGTATAATGCAATATACCACCACCACAAAAAACCCCCCCGAAAGATTTCCGCAGTGCTAGTTAGTACCAAGCATACCTAGCTACATCCCCCAACACTCAGAAAAGGGTACCCTGTAAATAAAGAAAATTTATGATGATATGGTGCGGTAACCGACCAGACACCCTCCTATCCATCAATGCTCCATCACTTTTCATCTTCATCATTTACCCCCAATCCGAGCACTAAGCAAATATGCGCCAAGAAATGTATATCTCCTTGTTAAAGAAAACTTGACGGGACTAGATAACTCGTCGCGAGAATTTGTAAGTCTAGAATGGTATTTCGCATGAATGCCCGATCTCTCTGCTCATCTCATCTCTTATCCACTGACACGACCTATATCGATTAATAGATCGATGGATCGCAGGATCCGCACACCTAATCCTAGCATACGCCTACACAAAAAAACCCTTCCCTTCCCCTTACCACCAAAAACCCACCCCTTCGGAATAACACAAAACACCCACGACACATTGTTTAAGCAAGCATCTCGTCTCCGATTCGGATATATTCATCATCCACTATCTTCTCGTCTCGATCTTAGTTTGATTTAGTGCAAAGGGAGGGAGGGCGACGAGCCCCCAAAGCAAGAAATGCTAAAGAATAATTTACCTTTTGTAGTAGTAGTACCATTTTCACCCGAGGAGTCTCTGGAGATGTGTTTCTCGCAGTCACAATTCATAGTCTTCTTCCATTTTCGTCCCTAGGCCTGACGCCGGCATGCTACTGTCTGAATTACCCCTCTCTTTTGCCCCCAGGAGCGCCGCACCCAGGCTCTTCCTCACCCCGTCGTCGAATCCCGGTAAACTGGCGCGCTGTTTCTTAAACGGACTGCCTACCGTGCCTTCTGTACTTAGATCCGTCGGAACCGATGGCTTTACAGTCGTCGATGATTCAGCTGCGGGTTCGGCGGTGGCGGACGGAGTGCCGGAGACCGGGCTGCTAGAGCTACCCCGTGCGGCCGGGGATGCAATGGGCTTGCTCAGAGGCTCAGCAGAATGTTGTCGTTTCAGCTATACATTTCTTAGTGATGTGTTATCATAAAGGAGAATTCACTGATTTGTAATGCTCACCTTGATCTTCCGAACACCCTCTGCAAGTTCGCCTTGCCGCAATGCATCTTCAGGGGATAACATCCCTTTCCCATCTGGATCCCTATCATCATCGTTGTCCTCGGTCTTGACTTTGGCATCATCCTCCTCTTCGGCATCGCTATCCATAGCGTCTGCATCCTTCGACTTAGGGGATTGTGCCGAGGGGTCACGGTATCCCCCAAAGACTTTTGTGCCAGAAGATGCGTTTAAAGGCTTGAGCTTGCCAAAGTCAAGACCTCCAGACTTTCGTCGTGCAGCAACAGGAGAGGCCTGCGCCTTCTCTGGAGCAAGGATGCCCATTTTTCGTAATTGCCCTAGCTCAATTTAGTAAAATTGCATCCAGGGGGGCAAATACAGACTTACGCTCTCCCCGATACAAGAAAGTAAAAACTGCATATGGTTTATCTGGAGGGTCAATGCCAGTTACTGTCTGGGTGCTGATTGACTTGGGATCTAGGGTCTTGGGCTTAGCAAAACTGGTAGTGTGATCGATGTCCTCTCCTTCGTTCCCTCCATTGTCTGTATTCTCATCATCATCGTGGGCATCAAACTGAGGCGAGTACTCGCCGCGTTTGATCTCGCCAGAAGCTAGAACACGGAACAATGCAACCTTGATCTGCCCCGCTGCTTCAGGCGTTGGTGGCTCATCCTCCGAGTCAGAATCGGATGTGAAGAAATCTTCATTCCCAGATAGTGATTCCACGGGCGCATCCTTGTTCTCGCCGTATCTCAGCACTCCATTCCCGCCTGCACCCTTTGACTCATCATCGTCATCACTGCCTTGGGCCTCGCGCCTCTTCCGCCTCTTCTTCTCGAGGCGCTGCTTTCTCCGCTCAATCTTTGCTGCGATGTCTTTCCCCTCGAGATCCAGCCCGTTCAACCATCGCTCGAGCCCAACCTCGCGGAAAAGAAACTCGCGCTCAGCCAGGCCCCCGCCCTCCGACTCAGGCACGCTCACCCACCGTGAATTTACCCAGGTTTCTTCACCCCGCCGAAGAAGTGTGGCAACCTCCTCTTTGACTCTGCCGTCGAAGTAGATATATGCTGCAATAGTCTCGTTTGGGGACGAGGTGAGGGGCTTGTACGGCGGTATGATGGGGCCGGGTTTGGCTCGATCGCTGCCCAGGCTGGGCAGACCGCCTACAATTTTAGGACGCGGGTGAGGATTGTCTGGAGTAGCTTTCGGCGTCGAGTACGGGACATGGAGGCCAGGGGTAAGGAGAGTAATGGAGATGGCAAATGTGGACTGCTCTGGCTTTGTGGAGCCGGGGGGTATCTTTGCAGGTGGGACGGGTATGTACGACGTGATTCGGTGGAACTTGGACTGCTTCTGGATAGAATACTCGGGTAGCGGCCCAGACGGTGTGTGGATGCTCACTGCGAGCCCCAAGAAGCAGGGCATCGTGAGGTCACAACAAGCTAGACGGGAGTGCTAGATAGTGGAGACTTGCAGAAGAGGAGCGCGGGGGCGGGACGGCAGCTGGGCTCTCGGCAGGCTCGCAATCAGACTCTGACGCGTGTAGGCTACGCGGATACGGGCGGTCTGGAGTGCGAATGGGGGTGCGGTCGAAAGTTGTGCGGGGAGGAGGTTTAGAAGAATGGGTGGAGTTGGAGAGGCAGAGAGCGCCTGGTGCGGAGATGGGTGGAGGCCGTCCGACGTTCGTCGCGCCGCGCCAATCACGAGACTGGCGGGTGCTTTAGGCGCGTGATAAGATGACGCCCTCGGGAGCCTAGGTCACAGCGAAGGCACACACAGAGAAAGGTAGGGCAACGGGTAGGCGAAAAGATAGGCGTGTCGCGGTGGGAGCAGAGGGCACAGAACCGACTAAGCTCAAGTGGACGACAGCCGGGGGCAAGCGAGACAGCGACCACGACCCCGCCCTCATTGGCCCACCGCAGCGCCGTCGCGGCACGTCTCGTCTCTGGTTCCAGGGTACTGGTCTACAGTATTATGGTACATTGTATATATATACATATATAAGTAGAGTTACACTCTAGATACGGTTGCTCGAGCCTGGCTATCTCGCGGTTGGCCCCATGCAGTGAAATATCCAGGACGCCCATTGAAAGCCACTCGCTGAAGGAATCATCGAATAAACACTCCAGGACACCCATCGAAAATCCTCCTGTTGTTTGCTCCCACCGATGCAATCATTGAATAAACTGCCTGGGGCGCCCATCTGAAGACCCTTGAAAACTCCTTCTGGCTCCCACCGATACAATCATTGAAGAAACATATGAAAACTTCCTTTAGCGCCCCTTGATACAGTCATACATTGATCAAACCGTCCGCTAAATAAGTCTTGCCGTTGCCTTGGACCCACAAACCGCCTTCCCTACGTACCACTTTGAATACCACTAGTCATCCGCACCGAACATATCCTCCGCTTTCGGTCGTGCACGGCGAGCCCGGGCGGCCGCAGTCTCTCCAGTCATCTCAATAGGCTGCTCAGCATCGTTCAAACGCTTTCCCCAAGGTTGGGAGGAGGCAGTCGCCTCAGGGCCCATTGCTTCGTTGAGAGCGGTATCGTCGCCAGCATCCACATCCATGCCATTCTCGGCCTCATCTTCCTTCCATGTCTCATCCGCCGCGCCATCAAGTTGTGGAATCCTAGAGATCATGGGCCTCTTCCTTTGCCTAGCCAACCTTGCCGCTTCTTTTTCTGCTGCTATTCTCTTTGATTCGGCATTGAAGGCGTTGTCGAAATCTTCGCACTCAGTGAACAGCTTTTCTGTATTCCACCATTTCAAGACAAAGTTCACGTCTCCTCTCCAATCCTCCAAATAAGTTGTCCTAAATAAGCGACGACCCAGCGCATCAAGATATTCAAATACTTTACGCTTCAGCATCTGCTTGCCCAAGGCGGCGCGATACTTATATGCCCTGCCCTTTTCTTGAGAGGACGCCTGTGCGATGTCATTGACGATACGTAATCCATTAATGATAGCATATCGAAGCTTCAAGGCTTTCTGAAGGTCTACATTGCCATCATCTCCGACTACAGCCTGTGGATAGCTGAATGGCATCAGTATGTTCGAGATGAGGATTTGGATGACCTCTTCCATGCCATGCGAGACATTGTCCATAGCAACGACTGTGATGGGCGCTATTTCTCTAGCCTTTGGTCTCCTACACGGTAGTTTTCTGAGTAACCATAAAAGGAGGAGACGCGCCGTGGGATTCAATCCGTGGTCGATGTCGGGGCATCCACGGTATATATCATCGGGATGTACGGGACGGGGATGCCGTCGTACGATCTCCTTTTGCATGGCATCTTCATCCGACATATCCTCGGCTTGGTCGTCGTCACACCCAATGCGAGCAACACAAGAGGCGAACTCGTCCTCGAGTTTATCATCCGGACCTTCCCATTCGCCATATTTAAGGAATATCTCGGCAGGCGGAGAACCGCAGGCTAGCTGATAGAGTCGGTATCGGTAATATCGATTCAACGAATGCGTCTGATCATAAAGCCATGCAAATCGCTCCTCTGTTTGGACACGAGGATCCTGCATTAGCGCGGCCTCGAACTCTTGTCCACCAAGAATGACCTGCTCTGCGGTGAAATGGATGAGCTTCATGGTCTTAAGATCTGGAGGTCGGTTGACCGTGACGACCAATCGATCTGGTTCATCCTCATACGCCCGCTTACGTGCGCTAGATCCTCCTAGTTCAGGTGGAGGAGCAAAATTGCTATTCTGATACTGCGGTGAAGCCTGCGGCTTTTCCCATCGGGCGCCAAACGGGTTGGGTGGGTTCGATTTTCTAGTGCTGTTCCCTAGGTATCGGTCAAGGTGTAGATAATATCCCCGCCCAAGATAGGTTTTACCGCTCATCTTGAGCATTGCGTTATCCAAGTCTCGACTCTTAGCGTCATGGTCGAACGTAATGATCATCGAGCTGGACGGACGACAATCCTGAGAAGGACCATCCGGAGGTAGTTTGTCCACTTTAACAATCTTGAGAGACTCATGACCCTCGAACAACTGTCTGACACTTTGCTCGCTTAGATCGGGTGGCAGATTCGACACTTTTGCTACTATGTTCCGATAATACTCAGGCTCAAGGTTTGGCTTGGAACTTGGGTTGGAAGAAGCCCGAATCTGGGGCTGAGGCGCACCAAGACCCCCTCCAAAATGATTAGGAAATCCTCCCGTAGGGCCTGACCGTAATTTGTTGTTCGATGGTCCTGCTGTTTCGAGAGTTTCTGGTAACCTCTCCAAAGGCTTCTTCCTTGCTGCAAATGCCCTGGTACTTGACTGTGGGACTGTGTAGTTGCTTCGCCCATCAGCTGGCCGATCGGGAGGGAATGAAGGTTCGCCGTGCTCTTCAAAGAATTCGGCTAGTAATCCCTTTCGTTCCTCATCCTCACGGCGTGCCTTCTCCTCTTTCTCAGCCTTGGTCTTCTCGAAGGCAGTCATCTTCCCTTTCTGCGGTTTCGCATCCTTGGTCAGGGAGAACGTGAATTTCTTAGCCGAGTACATGTTGGCTAGATGAGTGTGCGAACAACGAGCTTCGACTATTGACTCGATCTAGGGGCTTCGCGCCCTGCAGCAGGAAGTGTTTTCTACTTCTGGATTAGTAAGCCCGATTCAGTTCCCGCTTAATAAAGTCAGATGTGCATGTTATCAAGCGGGCGATGAGGTATCGGAAGGTTGTTGTCGGTGACGAGTAAAAGTTATGTACGGCGGCTTATTAGATCGGGTTAACCTCGGGCAGCGGGGAACGTCCGTGCGTTTAGCGCGTTGCTAGCGTGTTGGTGCCTGCAACTCGGAATGACCTTGAACTCGACGAAACTTCAAGCAACTAAACATGTACTTAGATAGCAACACACTCTTGCAATGGCTTCCGCTCGGGATATCCAGATATTGCTTCGCTTTCTGACTCAGGATGCGAAAGTTCCGCTTGCCCAGGCCATGAGTAAGGCGAAGGAGCTTCAAAAGGCAAGCCTAATCACGTGAGTAGCCTACCTAGTAGGTATCACCCTTCGAGATTGAACGTATCTCAACTCTGTCAGACCGGCAGAAATAGCGAAATCCGACACTAGGTCGATCAGGGACATATTTGGCGATGACAAGATCTCAAGGCAAATTCTGAATGCTGCAAAACGAGTCTCTAAGAAACGAGGGTTGAGCGATGCAACAGCAACCACGCCACCAAAGAAGGCAAGACCCTCATACGGCGAGCCTTTAAGTCCTGCACAGCTCGAAGCTTCTCTTAAACTACCAGATCCAATCTTAGACGAAGAAACGCTTTCCAAGGCAACAATTTACACAAATCGAGCGCCACTTGTCCTCGCGTTTGCCGTTGTATTACTCAAATACACTATGCCAGAACAGCCGCTATCAAGCCGACTCAGTCTCGCTCAGGCGATTGTGAGTGTAAATAGTAGGACGAAAGCTGTGAGTCTTGGCATCGAGACCGGGAAGAGTGCAGAGGAAGAAGGCTGGGGCGAGGGTCAGCCGATTGTGAAAGCCATGGGGCGTGAGATCAGAGTGATGAAAAGATGGGGCTACCAATGGGATGCTAAAGAAGAAGAGGGCGCAACGCAGGAAACAGTTCAAGAAGAGTCGGGAGAAGGACCTAACGATGAACCGGCTCTTTGGGGCGTGGATTTGGAAGCATTGAAGAAATCAAACGGACCGGTTACAGTTGGCTCGCGAAATGTATCCACAAATCAGCTCCCCATCTATACTGCCCAGTCGGCACGAGCATACTTACTGAAATCCTTCGAGACGCCGAAATCGGAATTTGGTTCGGAGACGAGCCCGAAGAAAAAGACAGCAAACGTTGTTGCAGAGAAAGAACGTAATCTTAGCTTACTTTTAGGATCACTGGATCTCCTAGTTCAATCTTGGTCTTCTGTTCTGAACAAAGAGGACCTCGATAAACGGGCCTGGGGTTGGTATGTCCGTGTACGGCCTGAAGTAGAAGCTGGCGTAGCAGGTTGGGGAGGCAAGGGTAACGTCAAGTTATCCGAAATACTCGAACTTCGCAGGCCAGCAGGTTGAGAAGCGATGAACGAGAGGAAGTACTAGAGATAGGCCGTAGTAAAATCACCTAGCCAAGCTTCAATAGTCTTGTCACTATGCTATCTAACGATCACGCCGACTTAGCTTATGTCTTTCTATCCTTTCTCCAATCTTTATCCTATATCTTACAAGCCCAGTAGCAAGTCTTCCATAGTTTCACACTAATCAACTGACAATCCCCTCATTATAACAAGAATATCTAACTATGAGTAATTTTTTTTAAACAGGGATAGGGATCCGTATCGATTCATGCCGTTCTCCCCCTCTATAAACCCCAACATATCATTTTCCATGAACTGGTTGAAATGTACATGCTATTAACACTTTCTCGAATTCCAGTATCTCGAAATCAAAGGTCTTAAAGAGCTACGTATATCTTCAGCACCTGTCTGGTAACTCCCAATTCGATTTGGGCGGTTGTATGTATAGTATGTACTTCTACAATGATCTTGTTCAACTTAAAATACGCAGCAGCTGTGCCATAGGATGCTCACTTACCATACCCCAAGATCGGATCGAGACCCCGCTCTACGCACATCTTCAGCTCCTTATCCGATTCCATATATCGATTTGCCATAAAGACCAGAAAATATTGCCCATAAAGTGGTCTCTACTAGGTAACCTATATACTATAATCGACTCTCGTACTGCTAGGCATATATACTGATTTTTCGCTGTCGCCTTTTGGAGGCATTTTCTTCATATTGAGGCCTCTAGCTAATGATATGTTGCGGAGGCTTTCTTATATCACAATTTAGTAATAAGATGCCAGAACGCCCAGCTTCATCCATTCCTTTAACGCGCTCTCGCCAAATATCCGTCCACCCCAGCAAGTCTATAATTTTCAAAATGATGTAGTCCAAATGTTAGGGCCGTCTAGCCTCAAATGTAGGTGGAGTAAATGTATATAATTACCGGCTACCTACCTGCCCTGGATATCCGATGGTTTTGAAGCCTTGATAACTTCGAATGGCTCTTGTATACCACGTATCCTACCAACGCCAGCGCCATGCAAGGGGTACTCTCTTACTCACACCTTCAACCACAAATTAAGTACACCCTTTGCGTACTCGACAATCTCATCCCCGCCCAACTTGCTCTCGCCATACAGACGATCGACGAACGAGATAGGAACTTCAGCAACTGTGCAGCCCATAGCCTTCGCACGCACCATCATCTCCATCTGGAAGGTGTAACCCTTGCTCTCTGTGCTCGTTATCACCTTCTTCAAAACCTCCTTCTTGTACAGCCTGAAGCTACCAGTCAAATCGCTAACGCCAGGCCTAAGGACGGTGTCCGCGAATAAATTCGCCCCACGCGACACGAATTTCCTCTTCAGGTCCCAGCCGTACACGCCACCGTTGCCCGCATATCGTGTCCCAGTGACGATATCATAGTTCTTCGTCTTCTGCAGCTTGACCATCTCTGGAATAAACTTGGGGTGGTGCGAGAAGTCTGCGTCCATGATGATGACAAAGTTGCCAGTCGCGAATTGCAGTCCGTGTACGTAGGCGGTGCCGAGACCTAGCTTGCCAGCGCGAGCGCGGATTTGGATGTGTTTGGGGGTATAGACTTTCTGGAGCTGGGCGGCGACTTCTTGCGTTCCGTCAGGCGAGCCATCGTCGACGATGATAAGCTCCCAGTCGAGGTTGCTGTAAAAAAACAAATTAGTATTCAATTGCATCAAGCCATGAATGTTGAGGCGACAAACTTCTCCGTGAATGTCTTGTTAAGGAGCCACGTTATTATTGGGAGATTGCGGCGCTCGTTGTAGGTTGGCAGAAGGACCGAGTATTTGTCTTTTCCTTGTTTGGGCGGCATATTGTCGGTATGTAATCGAATCCAGTGAACGAGCGACGTTATTTGGCGGTTGTGGTTGTGGTCAAGCTGGTGGAAGGTTGTCGTGGCTCGAATAGTCTCTTGGGAGATAACCTAACCGAAACGAGCTCAACGCACCGCAACAAGTTCCCCTTCTTCTCATCAACCAATGCATCCAACGCGGAAACTGGCGAACAAGAAGAATCTATTACTAGGACTCGATGCTTATGGGACGCTATTTACGCCCAAAGCTCCAGTGGCCACACAATATGGTGAAATAGCGCGCCGTCACGGGATCCAGTGCCCTGTAGACTCAGAGCTACTGAAATCCTTCAGAAGCGCATTCAAAGATGAGTCCAAGAAGCATCCAAACTACGGCAAAGCAGTCGGTATGGGCGCAGAAACTTGGTGGGGAAATGTACGGTTCCGCGTTTACCACTTATTTGGGTACTAACTAGAATATTGTAAGGTCATAAGAAAGGCTTTCCACCCGTTCTTAGGGCAGAACCAGGATATTCCCAACGAAATGATATCAGACCTGATCGTCCGGTTCTCTACGAAAGAAGGTTATATGATTTATCCAGACGTGCTGCCCTTCTTTGAGATGCTCCGAAACAAGAAGCTAGGCTCGCATCACCAGCCTTCGCCATGGAAGTGGGACAGGACAGTCGTCGGAGTGATTACCAATTCTGATGACCGTGTTCCTGGCGTTCTACATTCATTAGGACTTAGAGTCGGGCCACGACGAGTTAGCAGTACCCTACAAAGGACTCGAGAAGCCCACGAGGATGAAGATGTTAGTTTTGTCGTCCTAAGCTACGATGTGGGCCACGAAAAGCCGGACCGGCGAATCTTCGATGCGGCAAAGGATATGCTAAGAGAAACGCTAGCCGAAAGCGGCACCGACCCCGGACTACAGAATGTCGATGACTTTGAGATGTTATTCGTTGGCGACGATATGCAGAAAGACTACTTCGGTGCTCAAAAAGCTGGTTGGAATGCGGTAGCTGTGGATAGAACAAATCCGAAGGATAAGCCAGAACTTTTACCACATGATCAGTTGATTAACCATACAAACGTGGAGACCGACGATGAGACAGGAAATACAGTTCTGAAGCCCGTACAGGTTGTGCAAGATTTACGTCATTTAAGCCATTGGTCGCCAAGCTAGTCTGAGGATAGGTTTTAGTGGAGTCGAGTTATTTAGATCGTCTTATATCCAATATCAGGGCTGCAGGTTCAGAATAACGATCGAAATGTAACCAGGTCTTTTTATAGGGAATATTAATAACTCGACCTTCTGCCATACGAACTCATAGACTTAATGCAATTGCCTCCGAGACTAGCCAGCAAGGAGCACTCCGAAGAGTGCGTCGCGAAACACAAAGCCACCGAAGCAAGTTCCTTAGGGAATCCCCACTTTCCCAATTGTCGCAACCTCGTTAAAGACAGGTTCAACCCTCAAGTCGTGCCTAGCAATAATCGAAAGGGAAGTCACAAGCTGTATCAATCGCGTACCCGCCATTGCGTCCTCTAGTTCGTTAATCAAGCTCTAGTCCCGCTTCCACATATTCAACAGAGGCATTAAACTCTTAAACCTACTTGAAGTGACAAAAAGTCTGAACGGCATAGCATGGCTGTTGCTTCCTTGGTACGTTTAGAGTGGAAGTAAGGGATCCCTAGGTTATGATGCTGCTCCCGGGGACAATGGTCTTAATGAAACTCTATGATTTTCCGCGTCTCCAAGGGTCGTGACCGTAGTAAGCGGCGTGAAATATGTCGAAAGGCTCTCATCAGACACACCTGTCTCCTCCGATTCCCTTTGTGCTGATTCATTGCGTGATGCGAGATGGATCATCGTTCCATTCGACGAGACACTGGCTCCTTGTGCGTGGTGTGAAGATTCCGTCGGGGCAGTTACATTGCTCGGTGGAGATTCAGGCGCAATAGGGATCTCATCTATATAACCACTGCTGGATGAGCTCTGTTCGCCGACCCGAGGAGCAAGCCTATTTTCCGAGAATGAGCAATTACGACGAGGGACAGTACTATTGTCTGTTGGTCTAGGCGATATCACTCTCATCGGAGCATTATAGCTAGCATCTTCATCGGCTTCCGGCCGCCCCTTTTCCTTTGACTTCTTCTTCAATCTCTTTGCAAGATTAAGGCATTTTTCGTGATGATTGATGCGAACCGGTTTTGAACACTTAATGGGCTTGCTATCTCCCTGACCATCGAGCTGTGGGATGTCGTCAGATGAGGCATAGAGAGACACTGCGTTATATGGAAGGTCGATAAGATTAGGCTCCGTGGGATTCTTGACTGTCTCGTACTCAGCAGAGAAGCCGAATGGCCTCAATTCCTCCGAACGTGTATCCCGCCGCATCTTTTTGGTCCAGAGCTGCCAGTATCTATCTTGGCGATGCAAAATCCCATGATGTTTCCCCGTTTCCACAATGGTACCATTATCCAAGACAAAGATCTGGTCTGCATGTATTACAGTGGATCGTCTGTTTGCAATGACGAAGGTAGTAAGGCCCTTGTAGAGTTGAGCTAACGACCCTTGGGTCTCTGATTCAGTAATGTTATTCGCCGCCGACCTCGCTTCGTCAAGTACAACAATCTTTGGGTTTCTAAGAATGATCTGAGCTATTGCGAGACGCTGCCTCTCTCCATTGGAGAGTCTTGCACTGCGGTCATCAATCTGCGAGAGATATCGATTTGGCATTCCCATGATTTTGTCGTGGATCGCAGCGACTTTGTAGGCTTCATAAACTTCTCCATCGGTTGCGTTAAGATGCGCGTGTCTGACCGCTTCTAGGATCGTGGTATTGCGGGATGTTAGGTTCTGTAGGACAATATCTGTTGTCTCCCGGATGGTTTCCTGTGTGACGTCTCGAGGGTCCTGACCATCAATGAGGGTTCTACCCTCCAAAATGATGTGAAAACGGAATAAGAGTATGTAGTAAATTGTCGTCTTGCCACTCCCTGTCACTAAAGTCAGAGGTTTTGATCTTGTATTGTGTAGCATGGCGGGAGTGCCAATTGGCAAATTCTTAGGTAACTCAAGCTGTTACTCAGACATATGAGAAGGATCGATTACGAAGGTAGCTGAGTTTGCACTATGGTGAAGGGTAAGGGAAGTACCTGTCTGACCAACGAAAGCTACCATATTGCCCGGTTCCACCATGAAATTAAGGTTCCTGATAAATTCGGCGCATTTCTCGTATGAAAATGCAATACTATCATGTTCTTCCCTACCGGCTCCGAATTCAAGGTCAGGGGCTCCCGGAGTATCAGGAACTGTTGGCTTCGTCTGCACGATCTGAAGTAGTGGTTTTGAGTCGGCCATATAACCACTGATTTCTCGGAATGTATGTACGATCGGATATATAGGGCACGTAAGCTGTATCCAATATGTTGGAAGGGTTTCTCTACTGCCGACCGGACGTTCGTTCTCTACAACTTGATACAAGGCGAGCAAGAGTACAGCTTCATAGCCAAGCGTTATGATTAGACTTTGGCCGACGTTTCGGATTTGCTGAATGTTATTTAACTTCAGAAAGCCATATATTTCCGCCCCTAACTTTTCTTCTAGAAGGCTTTGCTGATGTCTCTGCCGATTCAGGCATGTTACTCCCTTCAAGTTCGTGAGACCTTCAATCTCAAGCTTCTTCTTGTCGATGGAAACTTTCATCTTGTCTCGTCTCCAATTTGCGCAATGAAATGTGATTTTGTAGGTCATGATAACGTAGGATACCCATATAAACGCCATGAGAGAGCCTATGCAGACGTCAAAGAGATAGCTGAGATACCCAAATGCGACAATATAATCCAACAAAGTCGGAATGGTAGTCAGTACAAGACTATCCAAAACGCGGTTCAGACTCTCGGCTAAGCCTTGGGTGGCTTGGATCTCCGCGATGGTTAAGCTTTTGTGAAATTCGCGAGAGAGACTCCTGGCGTGACTCCAAAGGCCAATTTGTAATTGTTTGAAGGACCAGAAATCTGGAGCCGTCAGCATATTATTCCCGAAGCTCATTTCTTGTTCTCTCACAGAGCCTATTCTTCAGAAAGGAAGTCATGGGTCCTACCAACACATCCTGTGGAATTTTTATCGCGAATATAAAGAGCATAATCTTGCGCCAAGGAACTTGGTTCCTTGCTCCAAGTTCGGCCGTTCGATCAATTATTTTGCCAAGTAACTGCGGTCCTAATTTGAAAATACGACCACCAAGTAGGAGCCCTATCGCGCAGGCAGTGTACACTTGTAGTCGCCGGCCTCTCAGTCGAATGACATGCGGGATGAAGATGCGGTATTGGTACAAGTAACTCCGCCAGCCGCCGCATTCCTCAAGCCGCTTTTGATGCCACTCTTGCAAACCGCTATCCATAGTATCCGTTCCCCTATCTATTCCAAGGTCGAGGCAGGCCGATTCAGCGGGGCCCAGGTGTTTGATACTGCATGCGTGAACATCGTCGTTGCTAGATAGAAGGGGTTCCATTCTAGAGTCATATTCTGCATTCTGGCTAAAATGAATAACTTCTGTCCAACATAGTGATAGGAGACAGAAGACGCAGAGTATTCCGCAGGTCACGCCAATATAGTTGAAGCAATATTGCGCCAACTGTTTATGGAAGGAAGAAACAAGGGCTGAAAGCTCCAACACAGTAGCAAGGATCCTGCAGATGAAGCAGAGGGACCGATAGTTTTTTCCGGAGTCGTTGAGAACGAGGAAGGTTACGCTCCAGAAGACGACGAGCAAGATAATATAGATGACGACATCTTGATCGACTAACGTTCCTTGGTGCGAGAATGTTACAAGATTAGATAGTCCCTTGATAGCGTAGAGTAATGCAATGGATAAGGCAATCCATTTTGCTGTTGTTCGCTGACCCTGACTGAGGATAGTTCGCCTAGATGGAGGGAGGAAGCAAGAGGAGACGACTGAGATGGCTAAAAAGAAGCCAACAAGGACAAAGGGAGCAGAGTAATGGCGTATCCAAAGTAACTCAGGTGAAGAACTTGACATTTAGGGAATTTATAAAGGCTGTTGAGTAGGAAGCTGAGATACAACGCGTAGGACCGGCGACAACGGAAATGGGCTGAAAGACGGTTGGGTATGGATTGATACTACGCGTAGAGAAGGAAGAAATAAAATTTTTTCCTGAATTGTGCATGTCCATTAGAATGAGATGGAAGTAGAGAACCAGGGGATTTTACCGTTTCTCCTTTGCGCCTACCAACATTTACACTGCGGTGAAGGAGCCGACGCATAGCTGTTTTCATTGCATGGTTCATTAACGCAGGGAAAGAACACCGGAAGAGATTCACGAAAAGGGGAATCTTCATGATAGGAAAAATTAAATCGTCATTCTAGTGAAGAAAGGCATCAATGTCGCACCTTGGAGACGTGAATGCTAAATTTGGCAGCGGACGAATCAGAATTTGTACCACTCTCCCTAGCTCTCCATTCCCATTGTTCTCTTTGCAGTGGCATACCGTTTCTCGCACACCTCTAGTTCCACAAATGTGATCCAAGAGCGAGTCCATGGGATCCGTGTCTTTACAAATGCTTCATGGGAGCTACACGCATAGTACTGCAATAGATAACGTGATGGAGTCGCCGTGGCAGATAATGCAATTCAATCTGGAGAAGTAGCAAATCAGAAACTACACCAAAAATGTCATCAGTGACCAAGTAATAACAATAGGGTTGTAGCAGCACTAGTGGCTGGGGTTGCATCTTGCTCCGTCTACCCTAACCCGCGACGATGGGCAATAATATTAAATTTAGATATAGGGGAAGAGGCGGTAGTTGCTCGTGATGCTTATACGTGCCGTGTGGATGCTGCGGCACTATCTAGCTGTCTTTGAAGGTCTCGAGGACCATTTTAGAAGCATGTCCCTTTAGCATCGATTGGAGTCTTATAGTTTGATGTGATTCTTCCAAACTCAGTCGCTTTTACTGGCTACGACAATGCTGCTCGGCTGCTAATTTAATCAGGTCTTGGTCGTGCAAATAGCAGTTTATTGGGATCCTTGTAAAGTCGCCCTGGAGACAATGGTGTCCAATCAAGGACTTTAAAAAGCGGAGTAGGACGCACTATGATTGATTCGATATTCCACGTGTTTGGGAGTCTTCTGGGGTTCAATGCCACACTAATGAAGTTCTTTCTCAATATGATCAGTCCGTATATTCGAACAAACGTACACCAACATTTATACGCATAAAAGAACCCAGCTAGAGGGACACGACGCTTTCCGATATGCTAGCCGCTATACAACGTCATAAAACAAGTTGAAAGTTTCCATAGCGTTGGGACATGGGATACATATCGGCCGACCGCAGTCTTAGAGAATTCGTTATACTCGCCAAACTTTACGTGGTGAGAGGCGAATCTTGTCTCAGGGAGGGAGATGGGAAACTGAACTGCTTGATTGAGGATAGCCAGCGGGCCATATTTATGTACATAGAAGAAGGATATATCAGCTGATATCCAGCGCGATTTGATATCGTGCGACGGTATCCGATACAACCTTCAACCGGATAACTTGCTGCCATATAGTAGTAGGAAATCGTACTCGGCAGACTCGCCAAATCCCTATCGCACTTTATAATGTCACTCCCTACCTGCCGAAAAACCTACCGGGCCAAAAAATATATGGGGTACTTTGACTTTAGGTAACCCAATCTCTCTATCTACGTTGATATCTACTATGATTTTACATAAGTCGTGTGCGGTAGCTACTCCTAAACCTCTAAGATCCCTTCTGTCTGGTAAATTACGTTCACATCGTCGATATCGCGTATACTTTATAGAGAGCCTTTCTTCATTGTATAATAATGCTCCTTTACTATAGTTCTACTATTAAGCTCTTACCACTCTTGGCGCTTATAAAAGAGTTTTATCCGAGCCTAATGGCTTTACTCCAGTGCTAGGATATCAATACTAGCCTTATGTCTGCTCTGGCGCGCGAATTTACGCGAGGTCGCGACGCTAATCGGCACTTCTAGCCGAAGCGACGGTCTGCTATTGGTGGCTACACTCACAGCAGACTCACTGACATTACTGTTCCATACCAATCGTAAGCATGCTTTCGTATCTCAACTATTCTGCATTTGCGCTATCCTACCTTCCGCTTTAAACAATCGAAGCCTAACCCTATAGGTCCTTTGCTAGCCCTTAATAGAATAATCTCTGACACCTCGAACACCTCAGCATACAACATAACAATAGAGGCCATTTAACTCCTAACTTCCATATTCTCCAGGCGCCACAGATTCAGAGCTAAAAGCGATAATATTATATGCAGATGCTGAGGGCCAAGAGCCTGTTTCCGGAGCTGGACGCATTCCTCTATTAAAACAACAGTCTCGCAGTAATAACCTTAGCCTTTAACGTAAACGCGAGATTGTTCATGCTGGTTAGCACGTCTAGATACCCCTCCCCAAGCACCCTCTTGAGCATCTCTATCATTTACACCTCCAGCTCTTCGGCCTTCTTCCGCCACCCTTAATGTAGCAGGCGTCCACCTAGAAATATTGGAGGTGGTCATTGACAGCTTGCTTCCCACAGAACTGGATCTTTCTATAACCTAACTTGCTTCTGGGGGTGCTCTTTATCAAGTATACGAAGGTAACCTTATCACTGTCTACTCCCTAGGTATGAGATTGGATAGCATAGCGCGGAATTTTCTCGCCAACAAATGTCAGGCTGAAGTAACCGTTATCCTCACGTCTTAAAAGGTTCATGATTAGCGATAACCTGGAGGGCTTTAGACAAAGCAATGCTTAAGTAGATATAAACAAAGTACTGATAATGTTAGATAGTTAGGATAGAAAGAACAAGTTGGCGGAGTTGTAAAGTGTAAAAAATGGAAGAAGTGTAAACCTCTAACTCAAGGCTACACGCAACGTATGGATCTCGCTCAGTTACGCGGTTACGCGGCTGCGAACACAACGGCTGTCCATCCCCTCGCTCCACCCGACAACAGTTCCAGAGCTGCTTTGTCGCTACCAGCATGACCAGCATGTTTCACAGGCTCATCGACGCCCACGTCGCCGTCCCTGCCGCGCACTGCGGACCGGGCGACACAATGAACTTCAACTTCAGAGGGCCCGCCTCTGCAACCGGCACGCTAAGCTCCCAGGCCTACCTTGTACAGCTATTAACAGCGGTAGAGCGAAAGCGCAAGCGGGAGCCCTTCTCAACAGTTCTCTTCGGGCAAGACCCTGACTTTGTAGACCGCCCTAACGTCTTAGCCTAGATCCGCGACAAGTGCGGGGCTCTAGCTAGTCGCGCCGCCCTTGGGTAGGTAATCCCCGCCCGTTCAACTGCTCTGCATGCAGTTTTGACGACGCTGCAGGAAGTCGCACCTTGCTACCCAGTATTGCCATAATTTTCGTACCGCGTTACTGCAGACCTAGGTCTTTTGGGTGCACACGAGCAGAAGCACACGGTTTGAGGATGCGTACTGAGACCTCGCGAATAGGGTTGAGCCCCCTGGCCGAGATGATCCTAAGATAAACAAGCTTAAGCGACGAGGCAAATGGCCGGTAGACTATAGTGCTGGATAGCGTAGATAATGGAAAGGTGTTCTATCCTTTATCAGAGCGAAAAATGGAAACAAGACGTCCAGGATATACCAACCCCGTTAGAAGCATGCCTACGGAAAACGGCCCTTTAGCCTTAGCAATTTCACTATAGTAAATGCTAGGGAAAAAAAAAATTCTATTCTTTAGTGGCTAGAGACTAAGAAATAGCTAATTCGCAATACCTAGGAATGATACTAAACTTCGGCAAGAAAAAAAAATTTTTTTTTTTTTTTTGGTTTACTGTGTGTTTGGGAGGCGTGCACTGAGCGAATCAGATATAACTAAAGAGAACCCAAGAACATTAAAAGAGAGTAGTAAAACCCCTCACTACCGCATTGCAAAGCCACCATCCGCACAAGAAAGTTGCCTAGGTTTTATTCGATTCGTGTGTTAACACGTTCACATCTTTTCGCTCCTAAGATTCGCCTTGAAGAGCGTGTCGATATCTTTAGCGCCGAGCTTATGACCCTTCCGGAGATGGTCAGATCGCTTGTCATGACGAGAAAAGCGTTTGATGCATCCATCGACTGGACAGCGCAGCCTAGCCTCCGCATGTTTTTGGGCTACATGACGATCGATGTCCTGGCTGCGGCTTAAGGTCGTGCCACAGCCTTCTGGGCAGAGGACTCCTCTTCTCTGGCGTCTTTTCAATAAGCCGGGAGGACCTAAATGAAGGGGCGTGCGATCTGTTTGGTTGAGTGAAGCTGTGGCGCCGGGCTGCATAATCGGTAGATGTGTCATTAGTCGCCCTTCGTCCATGGCTGTAGGAGCGGTGAAGTTGCCATTCATTAGCCCTCCTTGGCTGCCGCTGGCTACAAATTGGGTAGATGGAAAAAGAAGGCCAGCCGATTCATCCCCAGGACTCTCGAAGAATCCTATGTTTCCACTAGGGTAGTTGTTACCGGCGGTGAAACCGTGTTCAAATGGAGCGTCAAATCCGGGAGTAGACAGGCTGTTGGCGATAGCTCCGGTATCGCCAGGATTAATGGGATATACGACCTGGTCCCAGCCAACGGGCTGCCCCATGCCATTCTGGTTCAACCTACTAGAAGTCTTGAATTCAGTTGATTCAGTAACATTCGGGCTTTGATTCAAATTTGAAAGTCCAGAGTATCCTGTGGAGATCCCAGTATACGGCGGCACAACGTGCGCAAAGTTTTCGACGGCACCATGTAGGAGGATATTAAAGCTGCTTCCATTTCCACTGTCAAGTGGCTGTTGTTGTAGCACGGTCCCAGTTCGGTGTTCAATAGTATTGGCATGCAGGATATCTGCCGCCTGATGCGGTTGGCTTGCAGGGTCCTCGGTGACGTGTAATTCATTGGCGTAAAAAGGATGTAAGTCTATCACACTAATCTCCAGGCATAACTGCGTTAGCTAAAAAAAAAACCCACCCGACGCCGAAGTTGTCCACCTCAGAGGGAAGGGAGGTCAAGATATTTGCAGAACTGGTCGTAAACTCCATAATAGCGAATGTGATTTGCGCAACGGATATGAGGTAGAGGTGTAAATGTTTGCTTGATCTTATGGAGGTGTTGGCGAGAGATGGTGTTAAATAACTGAATAGTCAAGAGGGGAGAGCCAGTGAGACTTTTGGCGCGTTCAGTGGTCTTTCGTGCTGAGGGGAAAGGCTGAGTGTATATGAACGGACTAGACGAACACGCAAGTCAAACGATATGGGCCTAACAACTTGGTCAAGTACTGGAGATTGTCAGCGGAAGGGCAGCCAATAACTGACTTGGCCCTTGCGAGATGAGAGAGTATCAAATCTTGGCATAGGGCGAAGTTCAGCCTCATGGAACCACGGTAAGGTATTAATAGTTTCAGGCAGAGGCTACAACTTACGGAGCCCTCGTATCAAGCAGTTAATCACTCTTCTACATTATCCACCAGTCGATGGCTACTTATCCAACTCGTGTGAATGGGCTCCTACCATGTGGAATTTGTCCGAAAGGATTTAAGACTCACCAGACATTCAAGTAAGGCATACAAGTAGTAGGAAATAGGCTATACTTAACTAATATATGTAGTCAACATCGTAAAACGCATTCAAAGCCTTTCGAATGCAAAACATGCAAGCGTCGATTCGCGTTACGAGCGGATGTTTCTCGACATATGAGAACCCAGCATCAAATAGTCATCACGAAATACTTCTGCGAGGCGCCAGGGTGCATATACAAAGCAACGCGGAAGGACAATTTGCAGCAGCATCAGCGCCGGAAACACAAGGTCCTGGGTAGCCCTCAGCCTCACCAGTCTAAGGAAAGCACTCCGTTGGAAATTATAGACTCATACCGGGGCACTGGAGGCCGTAATGAGTTCTTAGAAGCAGCCTCAGCAGGACAAGTCAAGCTTTTAAAACTGGCACTCGGCTCGGGAGTTGGAATATCAATGAAGGGAGATGACGGCTCAACTGCTCTTCATTGTGCGGCAAGAACAGGACAGTTGAGTGCCCTTGAATACCTGCTACGTCACAAAGCGAATATTGAGGCGCAAAACGAATGTGGAAGAACCCCTCTGCATGAGGCCATTAAGGGAGGACATAAGGAGGCGACGAAGCTCCTGCTGACCCTTGGAGCAGATGCACAAGTGCTTGATAATAGGGGACGCTCGGTTTTATACTACGCGGTCGAAGTAGGGCAGCTTAGTCTGTTTAGAATTTTATTTGAGCATATTGGGCCTGGTCATGTCCAAAAAGGATCCTTGAAAACGGCGCTTCATATAGCAGCAAATGCAGGGAAGACCTCTATACTGCAGTTCATACTCTCGCAATGGCAATTCGATATCAGATCAAAAAGCGATATGGTGAATGCGTCACTGCATCTAGCCGTGGAGAAAGGTTATCCGGGAACGGTGCAGATGTTACTTGACGGGGGCGCTGACGTCAACGCGCAGGGTGGACGCTACGGCAACGCACTCCAGGCGGCTTCATCTGAAGGCCACGAGCAGATTGTGAGGCTGCTGGTTGACAAAGGCGCC
>ML986588.1:370064-521859 GCA_010094045.1 Lojkania enalia
GTCAACGCGCAGGGTGGACGCTACGGCAACGCACTCCAGGCGGCTTCATTAAACGGCCACGAGCAGATTGTGAGGCTGCTGGTTGACAAAGGCGCGACATGATCTACAGAGGAGAGTAACTCTCTGGTACGATAAAAGTAATACTACCTAGCGATCATGTCAAGTCAGTGGGAACACTTATATCATTATTATTTATTATATTATATTTATTATTCTCTCTATTTTATAGAGGGCCGGGGATCAGCATAAATATATAGCTTGCCAATTTGCCACAGCGAAGCTTCGAGCACACTTCCGATCATGTGACAAGAATCCACGTGTAGAATCACCTATAGCGCATATGAAGTCTAATAGTCTTCATGCCTGCTTATGTGTGATATGCCACAGTTATTTAAGTGATTTCTAGCAAGAACTTGCAACCACAAGGAGGAAGGGCGGCCGACCCACACCGGCCATGGCTTTGTGAGGTGGCGAACTATGGAGGATATTTTCAATAAGTTAGCCGGAGGCATGGCTATGATTGAATTAGATCGCAATGCTGTAGCGCTCGGGTTAGCCCGCCTACCAAGACTACGAACAGCCACAAGCTTAACCGTAATACTGTAATTAAATTGCACCTAATAATTGTATGGGATATATAGGGCCGTTGATTCTAGATAGTAGTATTGCAAGAACAGAATAATATTTCGATATTAAAAAAGCGCTCTCTATAGAGTAGATGTAACAACGATAATGCGAGCGTAGCTTCGTTAAGTGGGGATGATCCCCCAAGGGTGTCACTGTCGTATACAAGGTGTGCACTGAGTTCTTCTGGGAGAGTAGGAGGGTCTAGCGATTCTCAAACAGAGATGGTGAATTAATCAAATTGACTAAGTTACGAAGAACTAAAATTAAGGGAGTCGTGAGTCACTGAATACTATATAGTACTTCCCCTGAATCCCAGTTGTTCAGCATTCAGTATCTACTAAACGCTAATCCTCAAAGTTTAGTGATCAGTTACTGCTAAGCACTTAGACATTCTATTAACGTGATCTACTGTCACGTAATTAGGTTATGCTCTGCTTCAGGCCCTAAGTTTAGGCCCTCGCTTCTACGCCGCTCCTGGTCCCAGGGTTCAACGGGCTCTAATGTTTCTCCTTTTTTTGGTCCTTCTACAGTGGTTGTGACAAGCTTTTAGATAGAAGGGCCTAGGGGTTCTAGGAGTAGTCCAGCCCATGACTTTTATAGAATGATAGGAAATATTAACGCGCGCACAAATTCTGAGTGCTTAAAGTTAAAATATCTTGTATATATTTTTTGGGGGGCATAGGGGGTTTTTCGCTACGCAGGGAGGGACGTTGTCAAATCATCTCATCGATCACTTTGTGCGATAGATGGAGAGTTAAATATCGATCAAATTGCTTGACATTACTTACCTATACTAAAGAAAAACATCTCCCCACCCAATGACTACTTACTGTACATATGTCATTTAGTCATTAATGCCGAGACAGAAGCACTCGGTACCACAAAAATCACATTCCCAGCCGTCACGACCATCAGAGTAAGCGGTATTCTCCTTTCCGACAATGCCTAATGGAGTAGATGACCCCTGGAAGGGTGAAGAGGGAAGCGCGGGATTATAGACTGATGGGTTCGTGATGATCGTCTCTTCTTCGCTGGTTCGCGCTATGTGTGAATTCGACAATGAGAACGGTAGACGATTCATCAAATCCGCTTCCTGTGTAGCTGGCAAAGGAATGACTGAAGTAGGGGACGGCCGGGTAGAGACGCGTATGGGACATGGGGTGCTTACAGGGTATTTAGGAGATGGATGCTGCAGTGATTCCAGCCGCTTACTAAAAGAGTCAATTGGCTTGAGGTTGCAAAGTTGCCTCTCAATCGTGCCAATACTAAACTCCTGAGAGGGGGAGGTCTCTCTAACTAATGCTAGGGGCGTTATTTGACGATCGGGGACGGCGTCTGACGCGACTGCGCGCTTCTCCGACTCTTGTCTAGCGCTTTCAACACTCTCTATAGCGAGAATAACATAGTATCGCATCTCCGCGCGGCTAGGCTTCGATTCTTTGCATACCCAATAGGCATCAGCGATGTTATTAAGAAGCTGAAGAACTTGCTTCGCCTTGTCAGCTGCCATTCCCTCTACGTTGTCTTTCATCTTCTGTTCCAGCACGTACATACTACCTTTGACGTTTTTGAGATAGGGATCCTTTTTCTCATCAACGTAGCCCGATTTGCAGAGTTTGCAGTCAGCGGTGAGTACTTTCGAATTGTTGGAAAAATCGTAGCGGTCTTCGCCCATGTTCTCAAGAGTGGGCAAGCATAGATTAGTGGGCCCACAAAATAACCCTATTCGACGAACGAATCTATACGACATGTGCCCGCACGCGTAGAAGATGTTATCGAGGATGCACATTCTATGTATTAGATTGAGAATTTTAGCAATCGACAATGATTCGGTACACTCTTCGCCTACGAAAACCCTCCCTCATAATACAAATGTGTGAACGAGCCTGAATACAAAGTAGGGCAGTTCGGACTTGTTCTTATACATTTTCTGAAGGTCAACATTGTGGAAGTTATTGGAAAATTTATGAAAGACATTGTGAGGCTAGATCAAAATATGGAACACGCTAAAGGCTTGATAAAGGCTTGATAGACAAAAGGCTATTTCTGGTAGTTCTTAAATGCAAGACAAGCTCCGACTTGAAGCTTATGGTATCAATAATTCGCAAAATTTTGTGATCCGCCCGCACATACCCATTCCAATGTGACGTTTAATAAACCGTTGAAAGGAGATGTATTCCAACTCCTCAAACTATACCGACCCATGGCATCTGTTAAAGGTCTTGGTTTATACCACACTGTCTCCAAGGACCTTGAAGATCATGCTACCACTACCGGGTTTGCTGACAACGACCGCTTCCTTCAACTTCTCCTCAGTCATGTCTGGAAACTTCTTGCGATAATATTTCTCTTCCCAGATCTTTTTGACCGCATCCACCTTATCATTGGCTACCAAGTGCACACTACAACCTCCCCATCCCGCTCCAGTCAATCTGCTTCCAGAAGAACCTGCGCTACGGGCTAGGTCGCACAGTTCGTCAAGTTCCGGGCAACTACAATCGTATATGTCACGGCAGGACGCCTGCGTATCATTCATCAGCTCGCCAAGGGAAGATAGGAGCTCCTTGCCGTTTTCGGAGGGGGAAGAAAGTAGTTGACGGAACTTTATCACACGAAGAGCCTCGCCGAATACGTGAAGAGCACGCTGTCGCAGCATGAAGTTCTCCGCACGAACTGGAAACTTCGACATGAACCTCTGGTTAAGCTCTTCCTCCGACATGCCTAGCAATGCCGTAATCTCTCCTCTTGAATAACCCTTTTCTTGAGGTAGATAGTCTGCGGTAAGTTGAATAAGCTTCTGAAGCTGTGACTCAAACTCTGCAACTGAGGTTTTCGTATTATCTGCAATACCCTCTTTTTCCTCGAAGTAAGTATCATGAAAACCACGAAGACTGACTCCGAGAGGAGACGAATCCTTTGGAAGCTCTCGCTTCAATCCAAAGGCTTTGGCAAGAAACACTGCGGCTAACGTGCATTCAACTACGCGAAGGTTGTAACACACCGGTGCTGTGACATGTTTATCGGCAGTAACGAAACTCTGTGCTGTGACGAATGTCAGTTCGGGATCCGTTTGCGGAAAGTCAATCGTTGTAAAATTGAGGTTCGGTTTGAAAGTAACATATAGGGCGGTGCCACGGAGCGAGAAGACCGAAGCTGCTTGGTCCATGCTATCTCAACGGTTAGCACTAATGTAACTAGCGTAGGATAGACATACCCTCCTGAGTTGACACCGACGGCACGCTCAGAAACAATAGCGAGTTCGCAAAGCTCTTGTTTGTCTACCTTGGCTTCTCCATTTGCTTTCAGCACAGCTAGTGCACTTGTACACACGACAGCGGCGGAGCTTGACAACCCACCCCCGCTGGGCACTGTCCCGTCACATAATATGTCCATCCCTAGAGATATGAAGCCTCCCCGCTTCTTTTCGAGAAGATGTGATACACCTCGCAATCCTGACTTGAAGTAGTTGGTCCATTCATGCTGCGATGCATCAATTGGAATCTCTCCTTCTGCGGGTATCTCAAATTCGCGTGATGGAAATTTGCTGGACAGCATGTTCGCTATGCGTATCCTCGGCTTCTCATTCACGGGCTGAGCAGCTACAGCCATGATGAAGTCGGCGGTAATGGCCATAGGAAGCACTTCATAAAGCGAGTAGTCAATGTGCTGGGTGCTGTGAGGTTCTGGTTCAGGTGTGAATGGTGTGGGACTATACTTCACCAATGATGTTAACACGGCCGGGGCTCCTAGCTATGAAGTCCGCTGATTTGCCGTAGATCTCCTTGAACTTGGCCAGAAGACTCTCCCATCGCTTCGTCTCCATCGGGATCGCGTCCTCTGGGTAGATATCTCGGAGAGAAGTTGTAGTCGGAACTTCCATGGTGACGTCACGCAATGAATGCTAGTCGGACGAGTCCTAGGAGTTAGATAAAGCCGGGGTGCAATGACACAATTTCCGAACCTAAAGAGAGAGAGAGAGAGAGAGAGAGAGAGAGAGAGTATTTAAAATATCGCTATTAGTGTTAGGCAGTGCAAGCTATAGCGGGGAGAGCGAGAACCGCATGGTGGGGCGCGTCGCTTGGGTTCCGGGAATCGGGATGGCTTCCGAGCTTGCGGCTGCAGTGCGCCTGTATCACCTTTAGTGCTGGTGGTGAGAGGAAAGCGCGGTACCACAAATCCTGATCGTGTGATATAGTCCGCGTAACAATAGAGCCTTTAGGAATGGGGTAGTCATCATGGGAGATCAATCGTAAGAGGAAGGCACGCAGGATGTGATGACTCTGGGTATCATATTATCTCGAGTCTGGCGTCCTGGCTGGAAGAAAATTCTCTAGACGGAGCAATATAGTTAGATCAACCTAAACCTCTTCCCCTCCCCCTTGACCCTCGCCCTATGCCGCTGCGACTGCTGGTCGATCCGCTGCGATTGAGCCCTCTTCCACCTTGACCGCCAACTCCAACATACCCTGATGATGCCGCTGAAGCTGTTCCTCGCGGCCGGACACCACCCCTACCCCGGCCCCTTGTGCCTGATTTGGATGCAGCCTCTATTCTTCTTCGTTCCTCTTCTGCTCTTCTAACAGCGGCTTCTCGCTTGGCTTGCTCTTCAGCTTCTCTCCGCTCGGCGGCCTGTTGCCGCTGTATTTCTTCGTTTTGGATATCGACTAGATCTTGGGATGCCCCTTGCCATTGCGGGTTGAGGATCAGGCGTTGGTTATGCTCTGTTTGGGATAGTATTCGTGTCCAGGTTTGAAGGAGTGTGGAGGCATTCTGTACAGTGCGAGATACAGTCTTGAGATCAGTTAGCAGGAATGCGCTAAGTTTGACCCGGTAGAGGTCATCGACATACATCCATGTTGCTCTTTGCCTTCTGCAGGCTCTCTACTACACCTTCTATGACCTTGTTGACATTCCGCACGCTCTCCAGCTCTCTCCGCAACGCTGCCTCTCGCGCTTCTTCTGCCGTGTAATGCGACTCTTTCCCACGCGTTTTCCCAGCTGCAGCACCTTCTCCAGCATCTCCGCCCTCAGCTTGGGCCTTCTTTTTGCTCTTTCGGGCCGCGGGGGTATCGAATAATGCGTCGGAATCGGAGTCTGAGAGACTGAGCGCGTCCACATTGGAAGGTTCCATGGAAGCAATGCAACCGATATAACGGGGGAATTGGGTTGGCGCTAAGTGCAGTATTTCATTTCGGTGTTTACATGTGTTGACCGTGTTTGACGTGTTTGATAGTGGGGCGGCGGGCGAGCTGCAGGTTGTGTTGTCCCAGCGTTGCCAAACTGGGCGGGCGGCCGCCAAGCAATGTTGCAGCTGGAGGAGGCTGGGTCGCAATTTCCGCCAACCTCTTCGACATCACGCACCTTCGCCTTGACCTTCACCTCGTCCCTACAATACGCTCACTCTCCGCCCTCTTCCGAGTATACGATACCCCATAGTTTTATTGCTTATCCAATTGAGCCTTTGAGTGGATTTTATCGCGATTGCAAGCCAGTCCTTGCGCTGGTTTCGGTTTGTTTTGATCTGTGGAGTCGACCATTTCCTCCGGGCGACGCATACACCGCCCTCTGTAGTTCTCCCTCGGGCGCGCACGCAGTTGGGGAAGACCAGGAAGTTCTTTTGCCTTCACCATGGAGAGGACGCCGTCTCCTCGCCGGGTGCACACTCCTCCGGCCCCGCTTCACGGGACAAAGTACGACTCCTACGAGCCGTATTCACCTCGGCGGTCCTCTAGAGTTGCAGCTCAACGCGGCTCAACCTCGCAACAGCGCTCACCAAACAGCTCACGCCCGCTGCGAGCCTCGACGCCCACAAGCTCCAAGAGGAAGTCGGCCGCTCGCGCCTCAAATCAAGCTCTTTCTCCACCCTCGTCGCCCGTTTCGCCGTACAAGCACGGCTCACATCGCTTGACGCGTCCCGCACACCTCGACGCAGATCCGGTTGACTCTGACTCCGACCACGTCGCTCCCACCCCTGCGAAGCGGTATCTATTAGCAATGGAGGGGCGCGGAATGCTCCCGACGCCGGCTAAGACTCCCCGAAAGCGCCCGCTTCAATCGGAAGAGGAGCTGAGACCTACCGCACGTGTTCTGTTTCCTAGCCGGCCCGCTACTGTGGAAGACGCAATGCCAACTCCCCGCAAGCATCGCAAGAGCCGGAGGGACGTCTATGCCCTGGAGAGTTTCGCGGAACAGATAGATGAGGGTGCGGGGAAGATTCCAATTTACACGGACTCTAAAGAGCGCGTCCCAGAAGTCGATAACACTGAGGAGAACGTATTTTTGTCACGCAAGGGTAAAGGGAAAGCTAAGGCAAATGGGAAGTCGGAGCCGCACAAGGTCGATTCAAAAACTGCAAAGATGGAGGAAGCTGTCAATAGAGGCGAGGGAATGATATACACCTTGTATGTGTCTAATTCATTTCATGTATCTATCTATCTAACTTACTACAGCCGTGGCAAGAAAATCTTCCGTAAATTCGAAGATGGCCCTGTATCTCACGACGAACATCAGGCGCCCGAATTCTCCGGAGACGAACAATTACGCCGTCGAACTGGTGCAGCAGCTCACAGACCTCTCACTCGCTCATCTATCAAACCGCGGAAGCTCTTCCAGGAAGAAATTGCGCAACTCCATCGTGAACAGGGTATCGATGACGCGGACGAGGAGGCCGTCACTGATATCGAGGTGCCAATCGCAACACCAAGCCATAAGCGGCATAAAGAGGCCGATGTTGCCGTTCCTGCTCAGCAAGAAGCGACTCCACCGCCCACTGTTCGCACGAAACGCCGTAAGCATCTCGACATATCCCACGACACTATGGAAGTTGATAGCCAAACAGAAATCTCATTCGAAGGCTGGCAGCGCGTGAAGACTAGAAAGCGAAGCGGTTCTGCCTTGGAGAGTGGTACTGAGAAGCGGACGAGGAGTGAGCCATCCTCATCTATGTCTGTTGACAATATCTGACGCGGCCCTTCTAGCCCGTTGATACTGGCTACCAATGCTGCGACATTTTCACCTTGGAGCTAGCATCTCCAGCTTAACCGAAAATCAATCGAGACGGGTCTGATTTTCACGTTTGTTTACGGGGCACTCAAAATGTTCGAAATCTCGTATACTGGTGCTAGGTTCGGAGTTGAATGATTTATGGACGACTCATCACGACTGCATACGACTACTTTGCTGATACTGCGATTGTAATAGTGGGGTTTCACTGCTATATAGTGTTCAATACCCTAGATGGCTTGATACCCTTACTCTCTTTGATTAGTGCACCTGCTGCACTTCGGGATCTGTTCGACCACGAGCCGGTACCATTCTCGGGCGTTTAGTTCAATGGAATAAGGCGCAAGTCCGGGAATATTCAAAGCAAGTTTGATTCTTCATGCGGAAAATATCCCTCGGTGCTTGTCTTTTGCATGTCAAGGATGTCTGTATGCAATAGGGGGGAACTCAATAATCCCATAAGCACGGGTAGTCTCAACGACTAGCGCGTAGGATACTTGATTATCCGTACGCTTGCTTCTTGTTCTTGTCCGCCTCGTGCATATATAGATTCTCACTGGAAGCGAGCGGTCTTAGCTGAATCAATTGAAGCTGGAATAATGTAGGTGTTAGAAAATGAAAAATGAAAATCATACTACAATTATTGCATCTAATAGCATTGTGACGGAGCTACGCTGAAATAATTCATCCATGATGCATCTGAATTGTCCCTTATATGTGGCGGAGCTCTGCTGATACTTTGTAAAGGTCATTCGCCCCATCAGGCCTTTTTCAGCGGCGCTTTTGCAAAAAAACTAGATAATTTTTTCATACCGCTCGTATCCACTTTCTTCAACTGCTTGACGCCCCGACTCTCATTCTTCTTCCGCTTCTCTTCCTCTTCTTTTCGTCGCTTCTTCTCCTCGCGCTCTGTTATTTTCTCTTCGTCATCATCGAGTTGCCGCTTCACAGATATATTATCTAACATGCTCCTCATCGCGGCGGCTTCGGCTTTGAGCTTCGCGACAGTGGCGAGATGGGTGGTTAGGAGTGTGAAGTCTGGTATAGAGAGTGTGGATGGTTGCGAATCAATTAGGGATTGCAGGCTGCTGCTGTGTAACGGAGACAAGTAGGAAGAGAGAATGTAGTTTAATGCTGTGCGGAGGCGCAGGAGATTGGGGACGTCAGGAGGTGTTGTGAGGGCTGGTTTGACTTCTTCAACGCTGTCTACGCTTGCTGCTACTGTTGATACGCTTTCTTCAGTAGTCTGGGAATCCGCGGTTGTTGATGATATTGATGAGCACTGAGAGTCTTCTGTTTGAACGGATAAGGCTTCGGGGGTGGGGCCGAGACTACTTTCATCGCGCTTGATGTTCATTATTGGGATGTCGAGGACTGGTTTTATGAATTTTTCCTCCATAGAGGCGGGGAGTCCTTTCGAGCATATTCGTTCGGCTTTCTGGAACAGTACTTCTAGGAGCTTGTTGTTAGATAGGCGGTACATCTTCTCGTCTCCTGCGTCTACGGTGTCGCAGAATTGACTTATTCTTTCTTCGATTCTATTTTTTAGCGTGGGATATTGTGCGATTAATGCTCGCCAGTGAGATGAGGATGAGGAAAGCTTATCGAGATAGTCGTCTAGGCAGAGGTATAGTCGTTTGGTTTCTTTCGCAGTTTCGGGCAATAGTGCAGGGAGTATGAGGAAGAGAATGTCGAATGGTGTTGCGATGAATAGGTCCGCTGATTTGGAAATATATCCCGTCCCAAATTGGATACTGTCCTGGTCCAGACCGACATCATTCTCATTCAAGCTCTTCTCCGATGTAATCAGCCAACTCCTACACGCCTTCTTCGGTGCCGCAATCTTCGTGAATTCATGGAATCCTTTGTCCGGGCAGAATAAATATCGTGACGGTGCTCCAGTCGCCGGATTATCCAATGAGACTATTCGTGCGCCTTTCGACGTGTCTTTGGGCAGGACAAAGAGTTTTGGCGCATTCTCTACACTTGGAGGTAGAGGTTTTGGCGTAGACGTTGTGGGTGGAGAGGTGAGTTCTTTAGCAGCGGGTTTTGAGCGCGTTCGAGCCATTGCCGTATATATCTAAAGGGATAAAACTGTGAAGTAAAAGTGTAAAGCAAGGTACACGGTAGCACTGCAATTGAGAGCAATGCTATGTTAAATGGACCTGTAGGGTAGCGCGGAGGCAGGCCCATTAGCGGCGACGCGTCGGAAGCGAAAGCGCGTCATCCTTGCCATGCCGTTTCAGATTTGGTGAATGACAACCTTACTCTTACGACGTACGAACCGCCGAAAGTCAACAACGTCCCTAACCAACGCGGCACGCGCCAATACCCTCTCCTGTCGCCACCGACGAACATTAGATTGCAAACGCCGGTATTTGTGGAGTCTTGGCGTGGATATGGGCGCCGTTTCAGCGCTACAAACCGCAGTACCTCCGCAACGATGATTGTGAGGGAGAGTCCAAAGAGCGGTGGTATGTATGCACCTACAGGTTCCGGATGATGCTGACATAGACACAGTGAGAAATCAACCCCAGAACTGGCCCCCAAAATCGCCCCATGAAGCTCTTTTGAGTTCACCATCTGGACGGAAGAAATACGAAAGACAGCGAGAGCGCAATTCCGTATCACCATCACCTATAAAGCGCCGCCCGCTTTCCCGTGCTCAACCTGATGATGTCGACGACCAAGACGAGGAGACCCTTGAACTGGAGCTCAAGGCAATCCAGGCGAAATTGAAGCTCAAGAAACTCCAGAAGGCACGACAGGCGGCAAATCAGGCGAATGAAGGTCGAGAACATCTAAGTTCACGGCCTAATACAGCTCCAGGCATTCGAAGAACCGAAGTACCGAAGCTAAAACCGGAAGTTCAAGTGCCAGTGTCTCCCATTAGGAATAGGCGAGAGCCAGAGCAGCAGAAGAGTCCTGCCAGGGTGCTTCTCGGAATCGACAAAGGTCTTCGGGCGCAAGACGTTAGTTTGAAACGAGCAGCGAGCTTTTCTTCTAGGAGCGGAAGGGATACATATGAGTCAATTTCACGAGCGAACTCTTCGAGAGCACTAGAGGCACCACGAGGGAAGTCGTTCAGTGAGCGAATAGCAGAGAGCAGAACCAAGGACAAGGAACGCGAGGAGAAGCAGGCAAGGATTGAGAAGAGCAGGAGTCAAGGTTTTGGGTTAAAGAATATCTCTGGATTGAGAGACAGCGCGTCGTCTAGATCTGGATCATCACTATCATCAGGGACAGGAGCTTTGCAGGAACCACCTTTGACAAGTGCAGAGCCTACGAAGATCCGTTCAGAAGGAGATTTGAGGAGTGCATCTATGCCGCGACCTACTTCGAGCTTCTCTTCAAAGCCAACGAACACCCGTGCACCATCTGCAGCTTCGCAAGCCTCTTCTAGCACGTTTCGTAGCGCGGCGTCTTCGAAATATGCCGAGATCGCGAATCGAGATAACAGTGCAGAAGTCGTTAGCTTCGAGTCTTTCTCTAGTTTGCATCTAAAGTCTCGCGATATGCAGCACACCAGTTTAACTCGAATTTTAGAAGGGAAAACTGTATTTACCATTCCGCAACTGCTTAAAGTTGTCAAAGCCCCTGACTATGATCCCCCAGATATTGAAAACGACTATGTAGTCATGGGGATTATAGCCTCCAAATCTAATCCTCTCACACCGAAAAATGCTCGTCGCGAGCAGACAACAAGCAACTCAGAACCGGAGGCACATCAGACCGGCAAATTCATGGTTATCCGTCTGACAGATTTGAAGTGGGAGCTTGACCTCTTTCTATTCGACACTGGCTTTTCGCAGTTCTGGAAGCTCCCAATTGGCACTCTCATCGCCGTTCTTAACCCAGAAATCATGCGCCCCCGTAGCCGCGACTCCGGCAAATTTTCACTCAAGTTGGGAAGTTCGGATGATACCGTGCTAGAAGTGGGTACTGCAAGGGATCTAGATTTTTGCCATGCTCTAAGAAAAGATGGAAAAGAATGTGGGCAATGGATCGACGGTAGAAAGACAGAGTTTTGTAGCTTTCATATAGAGCTACAGGTTGAGAAGAGCAAACGGGGCAGAATGGAAGTCAACACTATGACAGGGTTTGGTAGAGGGCCCGGTGGCAGTGGGAAGTACGGAATGTTCGGGGGCCTTGGGAGAGGAGGCGGGGTGAAAAAGGAAGAACTGAAAAGGGAGGGACTGTTCCACGATAAATTATTGCATGAAACAGTATATATCGCGCCTGGGGCTGGTAGTGCTGCGAAGCTTTTAGATGAAGAAGACATCGGCTTTGAGAGAGGCGCGAGTCGCTCGGAGCTTCATCGAAAGCGGCTTGCAGAGAAAGAGAAGGAACGCGAACTAGCCAAAAAGCTCGGAGAGATAGGGACTGGTGCGGGAAGTGACTATATGAGACTGAAGGGCTCAGACACACGTAGTTTACCTACTTGTGGTGACGCTTCACCTATGGGTGTTGGCTCTAAAGAGAAACCAGAAGCCTCGGATGACTTCTTGGATCTCTTGGACAAGAAAGCAGAAGACGTCTCATTGGCGCCGGCCAAGCGGAAACGCATCATCTCCGGAAAGTCGATTGCTTCTAATGACCCTATCGGGTGGGGTGGAGCCTTTAAGCGCGGACTTCTTCTTTCTCCAACGAAAGACAAAAATACCTCAGCACAAGAGAAGCGCGATGCGAGCCCAGCAAAGAAGCGGGCTAGGCTACTTCTTCCTGAAAAGGGCATCAGGGAGCCTGGAAGAGAGTCACTAGGTGGACTTGATGTTGGCTTAATAGCAGCTATGGAAGAGGACGATGATGATTTAGAGATCGTTTAATTGACTTTGATCTGCTTCTCTCTCTAACGATTTCTTTTTAATGGTGTTTATTAGATCGATATACGATTTAGGAGGCTCCTAAGGCGAATATCCCTTCAACGAGAGTTGATTCTGGCAATGCGAACGATGGATAGATGGGGCGTTGAGAATGCGGCATGATGATTGGCTGGGTCAAACTCGGGGCCCTAAGCGAATGAAAGTGGAATTTCACTTTTAGGTCATTCTAGATACCTCTTAACATCATGGTACCATTTTCTTAAATGAAAGATTAATAGTTCGTCAGAAGGCCCGGCATATCTTGAGTCATATCATTCCCATCTTTGGATCATACTCCTTTCGTAAACATTTAAGCCTTTCCTATCGTTACTCGACTATCCTATTTGCGCCATCTACCGAAGGGTTTGTAATGTATCTGTCCACAGTCACGAGGCTAAGGCGGCATAACTACCTTGAACTAGCTGAGAACTGAGCGAAGAGAGTAGAGGTCCAGAATACATTTATCTCCATTTAGTTCGCCATCATGACCGACGGCTCAGGAAAAGCACCACCGAATCTGGATATCAAGATCTACGCGTTGGTAAACTACGAGGACCCCTACGTTCAACCTCTTATTCTTGCAGCGCTTGAAAAGAAACTCCCGCCTTCCTCATATCAGCTCATCGAAAGCAGCAAATTATCTTCTACTACTTCGCAATTCCTGCAGTTTCTCCAGTACGAGTCTATAGATTTCGATCATGTAATGCAACACCGCGCAACTTCTCTATGCAATGCGTATATTATTCGGAAAGCTCTTATCCGGAAACATTACCTCAGCACTACTGTCTCTAATTGGATTGTTAAGAACCCTGAATCTGTATTAAAGAGACATGTAAAGCCCGCCGTTGAGTTTGAAGTTGATTATGCTGAGTTTCTGGACGATGCGCTCGTTGAAGCGTTTGAGTTGAAAGAAAGCTGGGAGAGGAATGAGGGGAAAGATGAAAAAGATAAGGAACACTGGATTCTAAAGCCGGGAATGAGTGAACGGGGACAGGGGATTAGGTTATTCTCTAGCGAAGAAGAGCTCACTGGCATCTTTGAGGAGTGGGACCCAGAGTCTGATGATGAAGGGGAAGAAGATGATGTTTGTAGTAACAATGAAGAGAAAGAAGGCGGAGTCGGGGGAAATGACAAGGGAAACGGCATCATCACAAGCCAATTACGACACTTTATCGCTCAACCATACATTCATCCTCCCCTCCTAATGAACCTAGAGGAGGGTGCTTTGCCGAGGAAATTCCACATCCGAACATATGTTCTCGCAGTTGGTGCATTGAAAGTCTACGTATATAGACCAATGCTCGCCCTCTTTGCCGCAAAACCGTATCTCCCACCCTGGGAGTCAGCGAACTCTGATGATGCACTCCGAGCCCATTTAACCAATACATGCCTCCAGGATACGAACGAGCGCGAGGGTTCAGTTTCTTTGTTCTGGTCCCTGCCGGCAGATTTGGCAAATTCGAACGCCTCAAATAGAACGCTTTACGGTCCTAACTGGAAAGAAACAGTCTTTGAACAGATCTGTAACATAACTGGTGAAGTCTTCGAGGCTGCTGCTCGCTCCATGAATATCCATTTTCAACCTTTACCTAATGCCTTTGAGCTTTTCGGGCTGGATTTCTTGATAGGTGTTGACCATGGGTCACTGACGACGTATTTGCTAGAGGTTAATGCGTTTCCGGACTTTAGGCAGACAGGTGATGAATTAAAAGGCCTAGTGGAGGGTTTGTTTGAAGGCGTTGTCGATATCGGGATTAGACCTTTTTTTGGGTTGGATGAAGGTGAAGGGAGGGGAATGGTGAATGTGCTGCACATTGATCTAGGAAGACGATAATCGGGAAGGTGTACAATTGGATCTTCTAAAATCAACTAAGGGGGTTGTGTAGGCAAGACATCGGGAGCTCTCACAGCAGATCGCGGCCTCAGTGAGTGAGAACCGAGCGATCTTTGCAGAAATAGTTTTATATGATACAAATCTTGTAGTATGTCCAATTCATTGGGGTATCCATGTCCAAACGCCTCACTATGCATATGCTGGCCCTAACTCTCCAGCCTTTCATTTTGTTTGGCTCTCAAAGTCATACTATATCCGGGGGGGATCTTACAGCCGGGACAGTTGGCATGATCACATCCTGTCGGCTTCGTGAAGTCATATTTTTCCCATGTCTCGTCCTCATCCTCGTTCTCGCTGTAGTCCTTGCTGGTTTCCTCAACGTTGCTCTCGATCTTGGCCCCGCTGTTATACTCGATGCTGTACTCGCTCTTGTACTCGAAATTGTTCTCACTCTGGTCCTCGCTATTGCCCTCGCTGTTGTCCTCACTGTTGTCCTCGTTGTTGTCTTCGTCTTTGTCCTCATTGTTATCCTCATCGTTATCCTCATCGTTATCCTCATCGTTATCCTCGTCGTTGTCTTCGTTGTTATCCTCGTTGATGTCGATATTATCGTTCTTAACCTCGTTCTTTCCCGTGACCTCCCCCATAACAACGTCTTCAGGCACCTTGGTTGGCTCATTCTCCTTTGCCTCCAAGAGATTTACCTTACTAAGTCCCTCGGCCTTTACAACAGTAGTCCCGACTTTCTTGAACCTACTCGTATCCGCCAAACCTCCTGCGATTTTCGTAAACTTTGGTCCTATAGTCTTAGCGCCACCCAAGCGAATAGCTTTCATATCATCTGGGCGGTTCTTGTGCACTCTGTTTGAGCTCGTGTCAAGAGCAGCAGTGGTCTTCTTCAAGTTTGCCATGTTCCTTTGGTGCGTATGGTCATAAGAGGTGAGATGTGCCTCGTACTCTGGTTGCCGGGCATAGTCTTTGTTGCAGAGTTCGCATTTAAATTGTCTGATTGCGTTCGAGGCGGGTATGTAACGTTTTTTCTTCCCATAATTTAGCATGAGCGGTTGGGGATATGTAGCAACGCGAACTTACTGGAGGTGGTGGTGGCATTCTCGGCGCTTTTTCCAAGGGAACTATGGCTGTGATATTGCATCAATATTTGTTAGCAAAGAGAATTTGCCGACGGGGAAGTATAGATAGAGGAAAATAGACGAGGACGGGGAGCAAGCAGGGAAAGATAGACGGAGAAGGATAGTAACAGTGAACGTTGAATGCATAGTGAGGGTGAGCCTAAGATTATGGCGGGACCAGCAGGGTTCAATTGCCGGAGTTTCGCCGGCCGAATCAACATCAACGTCATTCCGATTTCACAACAACTAGGTCCGCATCTTAACTACAAGGAAAAGGAACAAGCAACATGGCAGAAAGACCACCCAAAACGCCGGATACTGAAGAGGGCATCATGGGCTTAACTGAGGTTGAGCCGTCGCCTGTGGAAGAAACTCCGGCGGGATTCAAAGATGATTACTTTCCTCCTATGCAACAACCCACCGGGAGGTCGACGCTCGGGTTGGGGAATCATGGACCCGCATATTATCGTAAGTAGTTTTATGAACTGTATCCGAAATTTGGTATGGGGCGCTTATTTGTCTCCTAGTTAGCCGCATACAGAGATACTCTTCCTACGCCTTCACCGTCTTCGCTTCTTTCCACGTCGCAAATACCTCAATAATACCGCTCATCACACAATCCGTTTCGGAGAGCAACCGCTACCTTCTTCTCACGCGACCATTCTACCAATCGACTTTAGCTGAACCGCTCCTCGTGGGCATCCCACTCATAGCGCATGTGTCATCAGGTATTGCCCTGCGTCTGTATCGAAGACGGCAGGCACTGCGTCGATACGGCGCAGAAACACAGCGGGATAGGAAGACTATACCATGGCCGACTTTGAGTGGGACAAGCGCATTGGGATATGCACTCGTCCCACTAGCAGGATTCCATGCATGGACCACCCGAGGGCTGCCGCTGTACATGCACGGGGATAACTCGATGATCAGCCTATCGTATATCAGTCACGGATTTGCACTGCATCCATTTGCTTCATTCGCTGGCTTTACAGCACTAGTAGCAGTAGGAACATGGCATGCTACATGGGGATGGGCGAGGTGGCTAGGCCTCGCTGCTACACAGGTCGGGGCTATAGATTTAAAGAGGCATCTAGTCAGAAAGAAACGATGGTATAGCATCAATGCTATCTCAGCAATAGTCACCGGACTGTGGTTAGCAGGAGGACTGGGCGTTGTAGGAAGAGAAAGGAAGACAACAGGATGGATAGGGAGGGAGTTTGATGAATTGTACAACTATGTGCCATTAGTTGGTAGGTGGGGCTAACTACGATACCCTAGAAATTAATATACACTCTGCCCTCGAACGGTTGTAGCGTCTCTGAGATTGGCTCTGTATATGTACTGACTAGTAGCGTCATCTCATTGAGTGGGGCGCACTGTGGTGCCGACGTGAAGTTGAGAGCTACAAGAGCAGACCTTTCTTGAAAATGCTTCCTGAATACAAAAGTACTGGCATTCTCAGGGTCGAGAAGCTCGAACGATCCGTAGACGAAGACGTCTTTGTGCTCTTTGCGTAATTGTAACTGGTGCTTATAGAAAGATAGCACACTATTCATGTCCTTTACTTGAGCATCAGCGTTTATCTCTCTATAGAGATCATGCGTCCTCATCCAAGGCCTCCCAGACGTAAAGCCACCGTTGCTGCTGGAATCCCACTGAAACGGAAGTCGGGAATGATCTCTCGCCATGAGTTGAAGTCCATGCAATATCCGTTGTTTCCGCGTTGGATCACTGCAATCTCCTGATAGTCGCACTGCCTCTTCCCAGTAGTTTAAAGCTTCCACATCCTTGTATTCTTCAATGCTCCAGTCCTTTGGTGCATTGATCATTCCAATTTCCTGGCCCTGATAAAGAAATAAAGTCCCAGTCACTGTTGTCAACCACACGGCCAACATCTTCGCACTCTTTTCTCTCCATTCAGGAGCATCGCTTGCAAATCTCGAGATACTCCTGCCATTATCATGATTCTCGTTGAAGACAGTCGTCCATCCATCTGTCCCCTCGATGAATATTTGCCATTTCTCAACAATCTTCTTCATCTCTGGCAACTCCCACTCTGTAAAATCGTATTTGTCTTGGAAACCATTGCCCTGCCCAAGATGCGTGATATCAAATTGGAATACCATATCCAGTTCTTTCTCTACTGCACTTACAAATCGTAGGACGCCTTCAGGATCTGGAGTCAATGAGAGCTCGCCTACAGTAACCACAGGCTGTCCGTCGAAAGTCTTGTATTTAGAAAGAACCTCAGTGTTCATTTCCTTGATAAATTGATGGATTCGCGGCCCATTACACCAGAATTGCGCTGCAGGCTGTATGAAAGAGTTCGGGTCCGTTATTGGAGCATCCGGAAAGCTGATGTGCTTTGAGTATTTGTTTACTGTATCTACTCGGAAGCCATCAATCCCCTTGTCCAGCCAAAAGCGCATAGCAGAGTCGTAGATCGCTTTTCGGCAATCTTCATTCTCCCAATTCAGATCTGGTTGTGATTTATCGTACAGATGGAGATAGTACTCTTGAGTATGCGCATCCCAGGTCCCTAAGTAATCAGTCACTTTTCTCAACACATTCGAGTGTGCACTTACAAGTCCCTCCAGCGAAATAACTCCGGTAATTGGTTGGCGGCATCCTGTCTCCTTGCTCATTGTACCTCGCCGGTCGCCAGATATACCAATCCCTCTTGGGACTATCCTTCGAACTTCTGCTCTCCTTGAACCACCTGTGTTGATCTGAAGTATGGTTCACCACCAAGTCTAGGATTATCTTCATACCATTCTGATGGCATGCCTTGATAAGCTTCTCAACGTCTTCGACGGTCCCGTAAGGTGGGTAGACGGCTTCATAGTCGGAAATATCGTAGCCCATGTCCTTTTGGGGAGAATTGAACATTGGACATATCCAGACTACGTCAATGCCTAGCGAGGCGAGGTACGGGATTTTGGAGAGAATGCCCGGGAGGTCCCCTAGCCCATCGCCATTGCTATCTTTGAAAGACGCGGGGTAGATTTGGTAGAACGTAGCTTCTTTCCACCATGTGCGCTTGTGAACAGAAGTATCTGCATGGGGAGACATCTTGATAATGTACCCAAAAAAAAAAAATTCGATTCAGAAGAGAAGCGACCAAAGAAATATGGACTCTGATCAAAGACCAGAAGAGAGGGAAAATCCTAAGTATCCTTCCTTCCTCCAACGGTGTCACTCTACCCATTCCCAAATGCTATACTTCCATCATGGAGACATTGATCGGCAATTTCCCTAGCTCTCAAACCGCCGATACCCTTGCGGTTCGGTCCACATCACCCCGCAAGAGCACCGCCTTGGCTCCGACTTGGCTCCGAATACTCTCCAATGTTTGCCTTCGTCGCTCTTCTTTCATTAGAATAGTTTCATAAGCTAGAACCAGATATTTCTCGGACAAAGGCCTCGATTCTCCGCTATCGATATCTCTGAGACATTTTATCCCCCAGAGTTCAAAGTGAACGATTCCTGGGGTGCTCCAATCCCCGCCTCGCTAACCCCCATGCAGATCCAGTCCATGGACTTGTGAGGGTGTTCCTGATTCGTGCGCCATCACCCCTGCACCTCTTCATATATAAAATCCTGTTTAATTCCCAGTGATTCCCATCATGACGCCCAGAATCATATTTTCTTTTGATTTCCTTGATACATCTCGGGTCATTTTGAAATGGCGAACCCCAAAGACATCGAAGGGCCCATCGAAGCCAACCTCGTCACTGCAAATGATGAAGCCCAACATGCTGCCAACGACGAGAAATCCATGTCTCTGGCGCAAGCCATCAAGCTGTATCCTAAAGCTGTGGGATGGTCGGTAGTCCTTTCTAGCGCCCTGATCATGGAGGGATATGATCTTGCGCTACTGGGCAGCTTGTATGCAAGCCCACAATTCAATATGAAGTATGGAGTTCAAAATCCTGAAACCGGTAATTGGAGTGTGCCAGCGAGTTGGCAATCAGCTTTGTGGGTTTCAATAAATATGATTGGATTACGGATTCAGCTGATAGCATCAGATCCAATGGCGCGAGAGCTGGCGAGGTCATTGGTCTGCTTATCAATGGTGTTGTGAGCGAGCGATACGGATTCAGGAAGACGATGATTGCCTCGCTGATCGCTATGATTACTTTCATCTTCATCCTGTTCTTCGCGCCCAATGTTCAAACCTTGGTCGTCGGAGAGGTGTTTTGCGGGATTCCGTGGGGTATCTTTCAGACCCTGACCACGCAATATGCTAGTGAGGTTAGTCCAGTGGTCTTGAGGCCGTACTTGACGACATTTGTTAACATGTAAGTGCTCTGTCAAAAGAGATAGAGATAGACTGACGGGACAAGGTGCTGGGTAATGGGCCAATTCATCGCTGCCGGTGTAAATCGCGGCTGTGTTCAGCGAGACGGTCAATGGGCCTATCGCATTCCATTCGCCATACAATGGGTTTGGCCGGTGCCCATTATGATTGGCGTCATTTTCGCACCGGAGAGTCCATGGTGGCATGTTCGAAAGTGCAATAAAGAAGCAGCACGTGCTTCACTCCTTCGCCTTACGTCCCCCGAGAAGGACCCCAATTTCAACCCTGACGATACCATCGCAATGATTGAGCATACAAACGAGCTCGAAAAGAATATGTCCGAAGGAACAAGTTACCTAGACTGCTTTAAGGGAGTTGACTTGAGAAGAACGGAGATAGTATGCGTGACCTGGGTAGCCCAGACGGTCTGTGGTACGAATATCATGGGTTATTTGTGAGTTGATACCTATCCTAAGTTGCAAAATACCGTCTAACACATTACAGTACATATTTTATGACTAAAGCCGGTCTGCCTACGGTCCAATCCTTCAATATGTCTATGATCTCGCTTGCCCTCGGTCTCGTAGGTACCATGGGCTCTTGGTTCCTAATGTCAAAGTTAGGGCGTCGCACTATCCACTTTTCCGGTGCCTGCTCCCTTTTCACAATCCTAATTATCGTCGGATCTATATCTTTCTCTGGCACAACAGCCAGTCTTTGGGCAATTGGTGCGATGCTTATTCTATTTGTTTTCGTCTACGACTTCACAATCGGGCCCGTTACATATTCCATTGTCGCTGAAATGTCTTCAACACGCCTCAAATCAAAAACGATTGTCCTAGCACGAGCATTGTATAACACATCGAATATCGTCGTAAACGTCCTAACTGTAAGTCTAGAATTAAAGGACAACCTATTACACCATTAACAGTGTTTTTAGAACTATCAACTTGGTGAAGCCGCCTGGAATTGGGGCGCCAAGACAGCCTTCTTCTGGGCTGGGACATGTGGCTTCGTGGTCATCTGGGTATTCTTCCGTTTGCCGGAGCCAAGGGGTCGTACGTATGGCGAATTGGATCTCTTATTCGAACGAAAGATTGCAGCAAGGAAGTTTGCAAGCACAACTGTGGACCCTTACGGCCATTCAGTCCCAGAAAAGGAAATCGAAGTTAAGAAGCAGAAGACAGAATATACAGATTGAATTACTATCTAACTGAAAAACAAGAGACTTCTTATTAAGCTACATTTCCCAGTGACGGAGCGATCTTCAAGAAATTCTTCAAGAGAATTGCTTCTGGATCACTTGCTTGCGCAGTGAACCAATGTCGTGGAAATGGCCGGAGGACGGAGGGAGGTCGTCGTTCAGCCACGGCCAAATCGGCTTCACGGAGGTTGTAGTCGCTGGGGGCTATAGGTCGAATATATCTAGTTCTCGTAATGGCGGCGCCCAGTCTGGGGTTTCTCCCGTCTCGTGGATGTACTGGAAGATTGCCTCGCGGTGGTCTACGGCTTGCTTCCCCACCATTTTCTGGTTGACGAAGATTGTGATGGCGAAAAGGATAGCGATGATCAAAGCTTTGACCATCATGATAAAGTTGAAAGCGATCGCGGTGTGGTCATGTTGGCGTCAAACGGTGTCGCAGAGGCCGATGAAACCGGAGCTAGGGACGAATGGGTCTAGAGGATCGCGGGCAAAAAAGAGGTCCAGAGCGCGTCCGACAACATTGTAGTAGAATTAGTCGTTGAGATCGGCGAGGAGAAAAAAGGAGACAGCGACTACGAAGAATTAGGCGCGCCGAAGCGGCTCGAAGACGTTGAGATTGTCCTAGAAGGAACGGAACCTGTAGAGAGCCCATGCCTAGATGACACAACACATTGGGATGGAGATAAAGAATCTAAACTCATTGGCGCTAGCCCAGAGGATACCCCCAACGAGATGAATAGGAGAAGAGAGAAGGATGACCTTGAGAGAGAGTACTTTGCTTTTCCGTAGATATGATATGAAAATTGAGAGAGTAAGTTGTTAGTTTGGAAGATATATCGGGAGTGAAGTAGCAAAATGCTTTAGTTTGGTCTTGTTTTGAATGCAGACGAGTGTTTTTATATATACGGTGACGCTCAGACCAGATTTATGCAGTGAATGGTATACTCAACAGTAATCTGCAAACAATAGTTATAATAATAATAAAAACAACAATATTTGAGTCTAAAAGTATACATCTAGAACATTTTCTAAGCTTAGTTAGTATTAACTAATAAGCTTTACATCAATTAATTAGCGGTAGATGGTAATACTATTATTCTATATTTATTTATATATTTATAAAATGAGACTGTAGCCAAAAATTTGCCGTATACTAGGTCCTTTTAAGTATATGTTTATCGTTTGTATTGCTCCTTGAAGCCGGCGAATAGGATAGTCCACAGAGGATATCAAGACTTCCGTCACGTGCCGGGGAACATTTCCCGAACAACATCCTCACATCATTTTAATTCGTTATGATGCCACGTCAATTCTCCGCCACCGCTATGAAGATCACAATATCCAGAGCCAAATTCAAATGAATCCTTCCGCGACGAGGAAACCGGTGTCGAAAGCTTGCGATGCATGCAGACGGCGGAAAATCAAATGCAACGGCTTGCAGCCATGCCCGGTTTGCGTGTCGTCCGGATTGGTATGCACATTCCAATTAATACAGAAAAGAGGAGGAAATCAGGGTTTCAGGGCTACCGTTTTGAACGAGCTGCGTGGGAGCACACAGGATAGCGTTGCAACGAGCAGCAGAGAACCCAACGAAGTTCAAACATTCGGAAATATTATTCCCCAGCGAGATGATCATGAATTGGAAAGATCGATAATCGATACTTGTGTCCACGCCTACTTGTTGCGCATATATCCAGTCATCCCATTCTTGACGCGCGAAATCCTCCAACACGAAACACGACACATGGCACATTCACTAGTTTCACGGCAGTTCATCTTGTCCTTCTGCGCATATGTGGTAACCTTTGGGAATGTTTTGGACGATCTTCACCTGAAGCTATCAAACTTGTCGCATTTGGGACTTGGAGAGCAGCTTTTAGACGCTGCCATCCGTATCCAAGTAATCGAAAGGATTACGGAGCCGTCGCTTCAATCTGTCTTCATATCATTCTTCTTGTACGGAGCATTTGCAGGGCTTGGGGACTATCGACAATGCTGGTTTCACCTAAGGGAAGCGAGCACCTTACTTATGATGTACAGAGGGGATACAACGGGCTGGCAAACCAAGAGCATATATAACAGATTATTCTGGGTTTTGTCTATCTCAGAGCGGTAAGTCGAGGGTATATTTATTATATAAACATAGACTGACCTGTTCCAGAGCTCATGGTATACGCAGAAATCGGTACGTAAGGTCAGGATAACTGTAGCAGAGCCTATCTTTGTACACCATTAGTTGGGGTTTTACGAATCGCCAGCCGATTAGTGTTTCGCCGAAGATTGTCTTCCTTGCAGATGGATAGACTTGATCTTATACTTAGTCACCCCCTTCCTAATATATTTGCTAAGGCTACCCTTATCTTTAGACCAATAACGCTTCAAATCACCCCCGATTCCCCACCCCTCCAGGCTCCTGATGAATGTGGCCTATGCTATCTCGCTAGCATCTTCCGACCCTTTGACGAAGCCTTCTTCGCCGTCTGGAACGGCTCGCAACGAGACTGTAGCAAAGAATGGCTCATAAATCTCGACCGAGAAGTCCGCATCGCGCTACCCATATCCCTCAACCTCTCCAACGGCCAGCTAGCCAATCTCCGCGTCTCGCAGCTGTGGCTGCGCATCAAACTCTGGGAGCTCTTCCCCCGTTTCGGATACTTGTCTAGCGAGTCCGTGTACGAATGCCTAACATTCCGGTACCCCACAGTCATTGCTAGAGATTTGACAATTGTGGCGGTGAAGTTGCCAATAGCTAGTTTACAGGCCCATGGCGTTGGGATGACGGAGAAGATATTCGATATTGCCTGCGCTTTGACAGATATTTTGCCTTTTGTCTCGACGAGCGCATCACAGCTTGAACTTGGGCCAACGGATTACCTCACGCAAATAACATCCTTGTTGGCGAAGCTGCCTGGAGGAACGTCGAAATTTGTCCCGTTGCTTCTGGTTAAGGTAAAGGAGCTTATTCCTGGGCTGATTGTGCCACTTTGTGAGGCTGTTCAGCTTCCTTTGCCCTCTATGGAGTTTCCTATGAGTCCGAATTCGAAGTTTGTATATGAGGACGAAGTAAGAAAGAATTTGTATGCGGATTTAAGACGGGGAAATAGCACTAGAATAGAGCGTAATGCTGAGTATTGCTAAGAGCAAGGTGTACTCAAATGTTGTTTCATTTATTTAGTCTCTTAGGAATTATGATTTTGCAGTTTTACTGAAGTCACCATGACTGGTTTAACACATATTTTACAATTAAACTCAACATTCTTTAACTAACGCCAATGCCGTTAATTTACACACCAATGTCCTCAACTCTCAGTAATCCAGATCCCATGCCCGCCACAGCCCAAGTGCCATATTTCAAGTTCGGGTTCCAAGCCAAACACGTAATTCGGCTTGGATCCTCATAAATAGTCAAGAACTTCCCACTCTCTGCAAGCTTCTTCCCTCCTCTGTGGTTTGACTGATGCAAGGTAATTTGCTCGACTCTAAACCCCTCAGAGAAGCGGGTTAGTGGCTTTTCAAGGACTTCTGGAGGGACTACGGGTTTGGGTTCAGTAGGTTCGGAAGAAGCCCCATCATCCGAGTCTCCCGTATCTTCCTTGTCTTTCTCCGGTGACTGGCGGGACGCATCAGTGTCGTCCTTAATACTCACAGCAAGCTGATCAACGGGACGCCTCCACTCATGACTGAACCATATTTGCTGCCACAACTCTGCTTTGTGCCTTATTAAGCGTCTCAGTGGGTTCCCAGCTACCACTGTTCCGTCAGAGCCCCCAATCAGCACGCCCGGATGGACAGGGCTTGTTGCGCAACATACAATCTGGCTGTCTAATCGCATGGTCAGAATATTGGCGTAATACCGACGAATTGTGTTGCAGCGGATGAAATAGAATTCATCGGGCATGATGAAAGATTGGGTATGCTCGTGCCAAGCCTGGCAGAGACCGAATATGCGAGCTCGAGGGCCGTAACAATGGTCTATCCATGGTGAACGCAGATCTAGAAGCATACAGAAGCCGCCGGCTGACGTGATGGACACGAACGTGGAACGCGATGGGTAGCCGGAGACAACACTGATGATATATGTGTCCGCAACTGGCATGGACCATCTCGGCGGGGGATTGTAAGGTTTGTCTGTGAGCCAAGTCGAAGGAGCAAAGGCTCCATCTACTGTAAGTGTCCAGTAAGCTAAACTACCATGTGCAGTGCTAACGATAAGGGTAGTCCCCGAGAGCCAATGCAGGCAAGTCGGTAGCGAATTCTCGAAGTAAACCTCGAAGGATGCCTTGGCATAATGTATATACTTTGTCTGATGGAAAGCTGAATGCGCTTTCTCGTATGAAATATCCAGAATTCTAACCTTTCCATCCGACCAGATCCCGGCTAGGAGGCCAAGGCGGACGGTATTTTCTCCCTCCAATGGCTCGACCGTGTCAGCTGGGGCAATTGGACACCATCGAAATTGCCTTATTGCACCCCAGTCCGTGCATATAACAAGCTCAAGCTGTGGTGATTTCTTCCATTGCAAATCTCCTTTGTCATCGGATTTAAAAGCCCAGATCTGAATTGACGCAGGAAAGGGCTTCGTAGGGGTGAATGCTGGAGTCTTTGGGTTCTCGAACTTTCCACGCCGACGAGCAGTTTTATCCCTCTGCTGAACTGCAACTGCAAGGTATTGCGTGCGCCCCTTCTCGTTTGGGACCCACTGGGCCTCCTGAACTCTACTACCAAGGTTGAAGACCCAACCTCGTCTATTCTTTTTGTTGGGGAAGGGCGCAGCGGTACTCAGACATGTACCTTGTTTCAGTGCGTATAGCTGTGGTGTCGTGGATGGTCCCATGAGCATGTTGATCTCTTCTGGGCCTTCATTCACCATGTAAATCTCCCCTTCCGCCTCCGACAAGAGTTTGGTCTTTTGACTGGCGCCGAAATTTCTTCGACCTACTCCGGCAAGGAACTCTCTTGCTCGTATAATTTCTATTTCTCTCTCACTGTCCTTGACAAAGTAAGAATGTCTCAGCCCGCCCTCTGTACGACTAGGAAGCGTCAATTGACTGTCCCATTGATCAGTCGTTAACAGTACAGGCTCTAAATCCCCACGGGTCGGTCCAAATAACTGTTTCAACCTATGCTCTTGACCACCGCCTTTACTCCATGCCGCGACCCCCCGATCCGGGGGTTTGGTGCCCGATTTCGTGCCTGGGGTTTTCGTGGGCTTTCCGGGAGATTTGAGGGGTGTGGTCAGACCTGTCCTTTGATTTTTCCGAGCTTGTTCGCGCCCGGGATTTGGGGTACTAGGATTGGGCTCGGTGTCCAACTCGACGGCAATGACCGTTTCGCTGCGCGGAACTACTTCCAATGGTTGCATACTGGCATCAATGTCCGACTCTTCGTCATCTTCGTCTACTATATCATCTTCATCTTCGTCATTCTCCCCACCTTCCTCTCCAACTAGTTCTTCATAGTAGTCATCGTCGTCGTCGTTGTCGCCATCATCATACTTCTTTTGCTCATTTCTCATGTCTCGACTGCTCTTCTTCTCTTGGTTATCGTGTTGTCGTCCGCTTGTTTTGTTTCTCGATAGCTGCTCCTCCTCGATATTCGCATCTGTTTGAGCCTGCTCTTCGTCATGTCTGTGCGCTTGCATGCGCAATAATCCGGCATTTTTGGCTTTGCGCCCAAGACCTTTCCAAGAGCCCGATATATTAGTACGTATTCAGCAGTTCGCACAACTAAACAAATGTTAAGAGAAATAAAGAAGGGGGTTATGTTATCAGATACAAATTAGAAAATGTTAAATTACCTTCTCGGGCCATTGCGCGTAAACACTTCGCGGAAGGGTGGTGGTGGCGGCAAAATCCTGGAGCAGACACATGGGCGTGAGAGTGAACGTGAACAGCCCTGGAGATCAGGGTGGAGCCAACGTATACTACGCCATGGTTAGTCGTGATGATTCCTTTGTGCAGTATGTATCATACCTACTCAGGCCTTGCTTGTACTTTCACCCTGTAGATGAGGTTAATTTGTGTGCGGAGTATAAGTGAGATCAAAGTTGCCGGAGGTGTTAGTGCGAAGGGTATGGCAATTTTAAGGTCACTCGCATCACTAGGATTTGTGCGCCATCTTTTAAACCATAGGTATAGGTATGTGCATCGTACTGTGTTTGTTGGGACGAGTCTTTCGGGTAAAAATTAGTTTACGTGAGGTAGGAGGTAATGTACCCCGCCACATCGCCTTCCCCTGCATTTCCAAAGTTTGTACTTTGTTCGACTAATTAAGCGAAGACTCATGACTCCTCAAAAGGTAATAATGACCTACTTTTATTACTTCTGCACACGTAATTAGACATATATTTGCTTCAATTATTAAAGGTTCACATCAAGAAAACAAACGGTGGTATGGTCTAGTGGTATGACGTCGCGTTGTGGCCGCGCCAGCCTGGGTTCGATTCCCAGTACCGCCAAGTTCATTCTTTTTGCACCCCCCACTCTATTGGGACATTTGTGAGGGCACAAGGTTGATAAGGACTACCATTGCCATTTTAGGTAGAGGAAATGGCGCTCTTGCCCGACTTATTGTGGTTGGCAGCTATGTGTCCCTTTGCCAAATGTAACCTTTATCACCTACAATTTGCTTTTGAAGCGTTGGCTTTGCGACTTCGTTATTATAGGTGGCATTTGGTAAACAACCGAATAATAAGTCTAGTCAATTAGGGGTTTGTGAGCATATAGGGGGACGGGAGAGCAATACAATCGACTTATTTTTTTTTCACCCCAGCCCTCCAAGAATCAGGACGCACTGTTCAGAATTTGATCGAGTTGTTGATGCGGCCTGTGCTCCGTTTGGAAGCTCCATTCATGAGAGTAATTCTAGAAATACACGCTATAGCCCCTTAGCTAAGGGCAGCCATCTGGAAGCCTCCGGATCTACCCACATTATATACGCCGCAACGTGACTTTGAAGTCGCAGTCCGATTGCTGACGAGAACCACCTGCATCCTGTCTTTGTTCATATCCGAGCCATCTCTCTCCTGCCCTCCGGCCGATCTACCCTCTCCTTTTCCTTACCCTTGCTCCTATCATAATCCAAAACCCTCCTTTTCCTATGATTCTGTGCCATCTTCCATCTCACATATAGTAAGACAGCATCCTTGACGCCGACAAATAAGCACCCACCCAGGATACTCCGTCCCCATCTCGCTTGTAGGAAGCCCGTCGGCTTGCCAGTTGTCGGTGGTGTGACCCATGATTTTGGGAGCGTGTACTTGAACGCTTCGCCTATGGCCGCAGCGATCGAAGGGAAGACAAGTGCACCAAGGATGGTGTCTGCTAGGGAAGTAGTGCTGAACTGAACGTTACGCTCGCGGCGAATGTGTCTGCGTGCCCGTGGCTGTTGTATAGGTACCTCTGGACCTGGCGCTGCTTCGTTATCGGGGAGCGGTGGTGCGTCAATGGGGGGAGCTGCTGGACCTCGAGCGATAGGGACGGGTGGATTCTCTGGAGCATCATTTCTATCTGCCCTACCCCCATTGTTCCAATCAGCGAAGATGTCGAAGTCGACTTCGACCTCTACAGCATCAATAACTCCCTCATCTTCTGTATCGTCGTCTTCGATTATTTCTTGGATACGATTGTTGAGGTCTCCTTGGTTCTGGTTCACGTCCTCGGTCCCGGCCCGGGGTTGAATCTCCTTGAGCCAACGCTGTTCTCGTGGCAACCAAACACGTTCGTAGTAAAGATTATACATGGCTCGGACGAAAGGTAAAGCCGCGACAGTAAACGCTGCACTTGGTGGCCAAGAGAATTGGAGCACATCGTCTTGAGGTCCTCCGGAACTAACGAAGAATATAAGAGGAAGGAATGGCATGACGCTGTCTGCCACCTCCGACCTGCTCGCTATTAACACTGTAGGAATCAATGGCAACCCAATGTCCAGTCTCCAGTGTTGCCTAAGGTGACGCAAGGCTCTAATGATCGACCAGTCCTCTAAGGCATCCGGTGGCTCGTATAATGGGCGGAGAATCTCCACTGCATCTCTCGCTCCAAAGATCTGGTAAATAGTCTGTGTGCCTAAGATCGACGCGGTCGAGTAGGCCGCGGTCGAAACCACCACTATGAAACCAGGTAATATCATCATTCCGGTCCCCCGCTCCACTAGTCTTATCAAATCAACTACTAAGCTGCGTGGTCGTTCTAGCCTTATCTCAGATTTGCACTGTGGACACTGTATCCTTCCCTCCCTACCACCAGCCCGCCGTCGGCCGCTTGGTGCTTCCATATCGGCTATCCAATCTAGGAGGCATTTCTCGTGCGCAACAAGTACACAAGGGCACGGCGATCGCCATTCTGAAGCATTTTCGTCGTCCTCGGTTTCGTCATTGAAGCATATCCAACATCTGCGGGGTTCGGCGTCGGGTTGCGGAGGTTCAGAAGGCCGAGTGTGGGAGATTTCTTGTGCTTCTTCGGTGGCTTGAGGAGAGAATTCCGACCGCGAGTTGAGAAAGAGAGTCTGCGAATCTTCTGAGGTCGCGGAGAAGGCTTCACTATTTGTGCGATTGAGGTTTTGTGATGGCGCGGAGTCGGAAGTGGCGCGAGGTGAGCTTCTGTGCTGTGGCGGAAGGGACGCCATGCTGGCGCGTTGAAAGGAGAAGGAATCGCAGTGAGGCAAGAAGCGATGAGGGCGGGGACAGATATTTAAATGGTCAATCAAAGGGTCATGTTGGCGTAGGAGATAGAAGTAGTTAGTTAGGTTTGCTGTCGGAGGTTTTGGCGAGACCCCGATTAATCGTCCCCCGTAGCCGACGTCACCTGTAGCGACCGTAGCGTGAGCAGGTAAACCCTCACCGAATATCCATATGTTATTTTCACATAATACGTCTCATGATCCCAATTTTTAAGGGTCTGCTAATATTAAACTTATTTTTCTGAGAATTATACAAAAATTCTCGTCATCTATTTATTTTGAAAGCATGATACATCATAGCCATACAATTTACTGAACAGGCTTTTGCACAACATAATTTTTCAAAACAAATCCATAGTAGACTTCCTAAGATATTGTATCCTTACCAAATATACTATCTTCTAGTAAGACCATGCCCACAGTCTAATAGAGGTGTATGTGTGGTGGGTTTGTGCTTGTCATGAACGTTGGGGTACAGAAAGCGGTACTTCCCCAATGCGAGTCGACGTATGCGTACGGGGCCTGGAGGTAGATTTTTTGTCGAGCAAGGTGCTGTGGCAGCTGTCGAAGCTGATATTGGAGGAGAGCTCTATGCTTAATAGTACCCGGAGAAACGAGAGGTTCGAGAAAAGGTGTCGGGTCCTTTTTGTTCTCGGCAATTCGATCCTGTTGCTCCATAGGAGTCTCGCTCTTTGAAAACTGCTCATTTGCAGCCAAGTTGTTAGTCGGCTTATACGTAAAGTGTGGATGGACAAGGCTAGAATCACAATCATCAATTTTTTCGGAGAGACCGAGTCCGAAAGTATGTGCTGCCATTGAGCCGAAACTATCTTGACTGCCAGTTCCAGATAAGCTAGTGCAACCACGCCTGTAAGGCGGGCGGTGGACAATCTTTTCGGTGCCGTTATCCATGATTTTTGTGACCTTGAGATTGGCGGGTGGATAGTAATGTACATCGTCTGGATCGATTGTCTCGCCCTGCTTTATCAAGCAGATTTCACACTCGAAGCCGGAGTCCTCGATGCACTCGCAGGAGAAACGGTGGTTGGGGTTCGAGATATCAAGTCCACAGTGCGCCAGACCTAGCCACTCTTTATGTTGATAAAGGTGTTCCTCGCAGCTACGAGAGTATGCAAAGATATAGAGACACATTTTAGTAACGTTGAATGATGATAGTGTAATTTGAAGAGTCAATATGGCACTCTGTCAACGGCGCAGAAACATCGATTATAGAGAGTTGAGGACTAATATAGACCGTGATGTTGTGATTAGTGCTTCTTTCATCGAGAAGTGGTCAGCGGTATGATTACATAGTCGTGTTCGATTGCAATGTTTTGTTTCGTAAACAGAAATGATGTTAGCATTCACTGGAATTGCAGCCGTTTGTGGTAACACGCGATACTTTCGCGGTGTGGAGTGTATTTTCCAAACGCTCGCGAACCAGGCACCCGCGTCACTTCTTTTCTAAGCGACCCAAACTTTTGTTAGGCCGACGGCCGAGTGCTTAGATACGATACTGATGAAGGATCTCACAATAAAAATAGTGCTAAATGGACATTCTGGTACGCGGTACTTGAGGATGGACTTCCTAGACTAGTGAACTCTTCTCCTCCCCAGCAAATCAGGTGCTCCCCTACCAACCTTCTATGTTAAACTCGAACACTTTATCGCCTTTCCCTTTTTCCACAGGTTGCGCATCTGAGTTGAACAGAGTTCGCTCGATGAAGAGCATTTTGCCCTCCTTATCAACCAAGATAATAATCTGCTTTTCTGTTCCATAGCACCCGGCTGTTGCACTTGCTGCTCTATGCTTGACAACATCGCCAATTTCGTGTGCTGGCATATTACCGTCCTCAAGGTCATCCTTGCCTATAGAAGGAACAAAAATGGTGTGCCGAAGCTGGTTCAGGTACATGTCCCATCTCTCATTCTCTTTTTGCCTTGGCATCGTGTCGATGCTCATTATCGTAAAAAGTCTCTCGACTAATTGATCTCTAGACTCGTTCTGTTTCACGCTTTCCTCAATCGCAGCTTTGACAAGTTTCTCTCCGTTCAGAACTTTTGGCCAAGTTTGATCACCGAACGCGGCATTGCTGAGCGCATGAGTCTCGTGACAATTTCGGCAGACGCGAATCAAGCCATTAGCGTCAGGCGTGCGGTTGGATATAATTGCAAGACCCTTCCCAGTCTTGATGACATCCTGGACGAATCCATACAACAAGCTGAAACCACCCACTCCTTTCACTCCATCTTCCTCGACAAGCCTCTTAGCGAATTGCTCGGATGATTCATGCGCGCTCGGATCTGACTTTAGCCAGGCGTTAGGAATGAGTCCTCGACTACGCGCTCCTTCAACAATCGACTCGTCCTCCTCGCGATAGTTTGTTAGGACTGCGATTCGACCCTGGCGAGTCACACCAAGCCAAGTACCATGAGCGGGCCGATGTAAGTCGTAGCCACCGAGGACCTGAGTGTCTGGTTCCGGCCACCACGTAGCTTCTTGGGTCGGGCGGTGAAGATATTCCTGCGAGTTCTGTGAGTACTCCTGCTGAAGATGCTTCAAGAGGCTCCAAGGGAATTACATCTCGGTTGTTCAAAAGAATGAACGGATACTGAGGATGCTCAGTGGTAACAATGGCGATACACATCTTGGAAATCTAATGGGGAACGCCGGTACGCCTGTAACGAATTGATCTCGGTCAAAGGAATAGTAAGGTCTCTGGGCGAAGGTGAGAAAGTTCAATGGAGAGGGGGTAGATGCAGGTTTCCACGATTTCGGGAATCAACGGGTTAAATCAACAGCCTGCCGAGGAGGTGCAGAAATGCGTAGCGGTAGGCGGTGTGAAAAACTGCAAAGCACTTATATACGTGGTTCCAGCAGGTAGGCCCAGACATCTGCCATGTGAAGTGTCACGACTCAATGGGGTGAGAGGCGAGGCGCAGATGGCGGGCTCTATCTAGGTAAGGTGACGGGATATTTGACAGACATTGGGGTCTAGCAGTAGGAGTACCTAGGTAGACGGGATTCTGGGCTCGGACTTGCGCAGCTGACCACTGAACTTTTTGTCCGGGGAACCGCCAACGAAGATCAGATGGCAGGGTGTTACAATCGACGTACAAACTACAAATATTGCACTGCAGGCGTAGCCGCAGGCCCATCTGACAATGCCGAGGTTCCAAGTTTCCAATGAACGATCCGCGTTTGCACCACATCACGTGGAGAATCAGCCCTTCCCGACCTCGGGAAGCGAGCGGCGAGCATGGGCCATGATCCTTGCCTAAACGCGTCACAGCCTCAACCCTGCCGTTTTCGCTTCTTCAGCCCTACGTGTCGCAATTGCCTCGATAACTCCACCTCTCCCTTACTATTTCTTGCCCAAATCCCCTACATCTCCCGGGAAATCTGCACAGAATGGCGAATTTCGCGCCCTACCAGGATGTCCCAGAGACGACTCGTGCCCTCTCACCACCGCCCGTAAATTCTCCTCGGGCAGCTTCTCCCCGCGCATCCATCGACCGCACACGCAGCATCGGGACCGCCGCAGTGACCTCACCCTCGAACCAAACCTTTCCGCAGCGCAACGACTATTTCGGCGGTCATCGGCAGCAGGAGGAACGGGTGCCATGGACTGCAACTGGGGGCTTCGGAGGTCCGCGAGAGGACATCGACCTGTTTGAGACTAGGCTGGGATTAAGGATGGACTATGAAGCCTGTCTAGCATACCTACTACTCCCGCCGGCTGGGGGAGTTCTGCTTCTTGTGTTGGAGCATCGCAGTGATTATGTGCGCTTCCATGCCTGGCAGTCGAGCTTGCTATTCGCCTTCATCGTTGTGAGTTGGAAGCTGTGCAAATTCGGGTCAATGCGCTGATTACATTAGGTTGTCCACATCATATTCTCCTGGTCAAGTATAATTTCATGGCTTCTGTTCGTCTGCGACCTTGGCCTGATTGCCTTACTCACATTCCACGCGTACAAAGACGGTAAGTTCATGCCATTGCCAGGTTTCAGCGGTTCGTTCGCGTAGCTGACTCGTCTACAGCGGAAACCCTAGACCGGTTCGAAGTACCTTTTTTTGGGCCCTTGGCGAGCTCCATACTAGACGATGAGTAAATTGGTATGGAGCGAAGGTTCGGTCAGTATCTATGGAGACAACTTAGACGAGACGGGGTTTATGGGCGTTCTGGGGCGCATAGAAATATCCAGGCAGCATATGGCACTTGCATACCCTTTCATAGTGGGCTACTCGAACTCGATATTTGCGTTTTCTTCTCGACGGCCGCGGCCGGATCAATTTTAATCAACAAAACATTCTTAGATTCGCCAGCGTTTCACAGCGTTGATTAGCAGCCATGGTGAATAGAATCTCTCAATGCAAAGACATGGTGACCTTTCCCACTTAGTCGTCTATCCAAAGCGTTCTTTAGCAAGCGCCTTGAGGTATTCCATCGTGTTTGCCTCCTTCGTTCTCCTATCAGCCAGTCTCTCGTCTCTTTCGGCCGCCCTCGCTCGCATGATCTCCTCTCTCCGAATCTCCCTCTCATTCTTCTTACGTTCCATTTCCACTTTCCTCTTCTTGTAGGCATCGATCCCATCGTCGCCCATCAGATCTGCCTCGCCAATTTCGACGTCACCACCTTCTTTTGCATCCCGAAAGTCCTTCAGTGTGTTTGTGGTTTCTCGTTTCTTCTCCAGCTGGCGCTCTCGAGCTCCAGGATCCGCACGTGGAACAAGTTCTTCGAGGCGCTCTTTTTGTGCTTTACGATCAAGATTACGTTCATGACGAATCTCGTCAACATACTGCGCGCGATCGCGTGCACGGTCTTCTTCCTGAAGCTCGTTCCTTAGAGCGAGGTCATCAAAGCGCGGTATCGTTGGACCGGTACGTCGAGGTGATATATCTTCTGGTAGAGAAGGACCGAATTCATCCCTATCGCTATCTGGTCCGTCTTCTTCTGCTTTGCGGGAGGGCTCACCGGCTTCCCACCGTGCGTCAGGTTTGCGCGCCGGGGATTCTCGACGGTGTGAGGCCACAGTTTCTTTGGCTGTCTTGAGCATAGAGGCGTCATACCAGCTCCGTGCTAGGTCTCCACGATTCCTGTAATATTAGCACCAGTGTGTACCGGTCTCATAGGTTAAGGATAAGTTTCATACCAGCGTCCAACAAAGCTCTTCCATCTACCTCTCACTTCCCGCTCATCAAGTTCATCCAAATGGATATGTTTTTGGATATCGAGGTATGATTGAAACAATGGTTTATACTCTTCGAACTGTGACTTCGATAGTCTTGAGGCATTATATGGAAGGACTACGGGACGTGGCGTTGGAGATGGCGACCGTTGCCGCTTGTGCCTACGGGAATCATGTGCTTGGTATGGGGATCGAGAACGGGATCGAGGGCGGCGGGAGTGGTGATGTGAGCGATGATGAGCTTCTCTATATGGCGATCTTGACCGTGAACGTGTGTCACGAGCTCTAGAACCCGAGGTTGGAGTGTATCGAGGCATGACTTGGCGTTGTTGCGGGTTCTGGGGGCGGGGAGCTGGAGAAAAGGTGCGGCGGGCTTGCTTTGATTTGATTGGCCAAAATTCAGCTCTTCCGCGCTCTCTTGCTGTGGTGTACTTCATTTTCTATTTACTAAGCATAATTACAAACCCTTCGATTTTGGTCAAGACCTTTCATAACGTCTGTAAGATACATACCATCGTCTCGTTAACGCGCCATAATTAGGTCAATGCCATAAACCAAGCGCGCAGCCGTCGCAGGAGCTATCCGAGACATTTCAGTCGCCGCAGGCCACCATTCGAGACCTTCCGCCTCTCAACACCAGAATGCAGTATCCAGGGAAAATTAGGCGTAATATATGTTGTAAGAGGGACACTCTGTCACTAACGACCATAGGTTATTAGCGTTGGCGATATCCAGCCGCTCATGGAGAGCAAGCAGTCGATCCGTGTATGAGTAGGATCGTAGGTGACCTAAATATGAGTAATCCTAGAGTAAGGGCTACTCTACTTAGTAGTGCGCTTTAAATATCTATACATCTGGTATGGTGGACGAAAATCTAAGCAAAAAACCACACCGACCGCATCTTAGTGGGCTGACGCGTTCTCTATTCGATTGCACATCTATAATTGGCAGTGAAGGAGGGGCACTCTAAATCGTCAGGCGGCGACGATCAAGGGTTCTTCCAGCCTAGAGTACCGTGGAAGAGCAGATGCGAGGGGTGGTCAGCTTCTTTTTGTCCATTTTTTATATTGCCCAAGTCACACACCCAGAACAGGCTAAAGAAATGCCTATGTAAGTTTCCTACCCTTCGTGCTTAGACCCGGATCTATATTTTACATTAAAGTGCTGTCTTATCTATGGTGGAACATCTGAGGCAAACCAGGGAACATTATAGGCAGGCTGTAATGAAATGAACGTGCTTCCGTAGGTCGACGTATGTTAACTATCAAAACACAGGGTAATAGTGGCAGAAGTGGCTAGGCTATGTGCTAAGAAATGTTTGGCAGCGAGGACTGAGTTTTTTGCGATAGCTACAGAGCCGTTCTATTGACGTAGGGTCGGATTTCCTACAATGGTACAGGCCGCGCGTGCTTTGTTGCTACCTAGGTAGAATAAAATATCAAACAGAACACTTAGATGGCTCGAACCAGGCATAGATTCGTGAAGGGTTGTAGCTAAATCATCCATATGTGAGACGGCCATTCACATAGTGGCTATGCCTTTTGTCTCCTTACTTCAGCGAATTACAAAATGAATTGTAGATTCCCAAATTGTAGCAGGTATAGCAATGCTCACCAAGCGGCATTCCTCTACACTTTCCGTTGAACGTCTTGTCCGGTCTCAGTTCATCAGAAGGCAAGGCTGAGCTATTTCCTTAAGTGCTCCGCAACGTTCTTAAACCGTAGACAATGAGTATCTCGAGATGTTTCACACAGATTCCCATCGGGTCAAGTGAACATACTACAACTTCAAATAAGCTGGGTTGCAGCTCATTTCTAGATATAAATTGCGGGAGTGAACTTACCCTCCAACAAAATTACAAATTAGAGGAAATTAGATGATCAAAGCCCCATCTCTAATGCTAACATCGCTAGTCAAGAATCTCAGGACTGCGCAAGATTTGGTGTTTTGGCGCGGCATGCTATCTTTGCGGTCAATCGGTTTTATAGTCGGCGGTTACAGTCTCGCCCGATGGAATGTTACCGTCGACCTAAAGGGAATGTAGTATCTGTTGATCCGTACAATCAGCAGTGGCTTCGTAGGTTAGAAAAATAAAAGTTAAAAATAATCGCTATCGGGAGAAGTTGAAATACAATGTGAAAGTTGGGTTGCCAGGCTTAGGAACGCCGGATACCGGGGCAGTGAAGGACCACGAGTCGTATCGTATAAGCGCCTAGCGAATAACACTCACAGCCTTGACCTAGCCTTGGGCAACGAGTTGTGGCTATCCTTACGTGTTCCCAAAGTGTGACCTACCATTAAACGGCTTCAATAGTCGTCGGCATCTTCAATCCGTATTAATTACTTCGTCGCTACTTCAGCATCCTGGATGTAGTATTAATGTTATATACCCGACGAGACGCCGTCATAGGACGTCCTCTTTCACCATGAAGTGGAATCAAGTGACACAGCCTTCAAGCTGTGAAGGGACTGTCGCAGCATCCCGCTCAGATCATCTAAGCCACTTTACGTTTACCGGGGCATACATGTTGAGCCTTGACTCTCGTACCTCCATCTCCCGCGGATAGATATTATAGTCTTCCACATGCGGGCAGTCAAGCGAACAACCGGCGATTTCATGCGCCGATACGGAGATATTAGTGGGCGGCGGGCCAGGAATGCCGTACGCCGACCGCACCCTCCAGCCCTCTCCGTCCATTCAACACCAACGCTAGCCGCATCCAACTCCGGAACCCTAGCCGATCGCCGGTGCATAGTGAGGAGAGCCGTCGGGACGGCCTGAAGATTGCATGCTGTGCTGCCCTACACCAGTCATCTTTCTATCGTGCCATCATGCTGAAGTCAAAGAGAACTGGGTCTGGAAAGGACAGATTCAACTCGCTTGTCGTCGTTTGTAGAGATGGAAGGGTTCATAAAATGAGAGATGTAGGTGGCTTTGGTACTCTATGAGTACATAGGCACCACAACAAGAACCAACGGGAGACACACCCATATGCATCCAAGATTCCTCGATAAATCTAACCGTGGGAATAGGCGAGTGCAACAGTGCTCACCTGTCGGAATCGACGCGAGGCGTTTTCCCTCCAGGCCTTCGGGTCTCTCCAGCGCAGGTGCTTAGCCTACCTCTCGCTCATTGGACTCAACCCAAAATTTACCATGCACCACGCTTGCGCCTTCGTCATTCATTATGTTCTTCACCATCCTATTCTAAGTACTAAGGCGCTCGTATCCCAGTACCGGCCCCACCTAACGCTTACGAGCATTCACCTACTGGCCTGATGATATATTAACCTACGGCTACCCTTTATTACAGAGCTTTGCTCTTGCTGGCATCTAGCCGCGTGCTATCTAGTTACTCGATTGTGAAGATGGTTGCCCAGGAAGGTTCAGGTCCTCCAGCAGTAAGTAAGTTGCGATATTGGCGATATATGTTGTTGACCATCGTCTAGGGACAGGAGCCATCAGCTCCTCCAGAGGCTCCTTACCCACCCGAGAACCACAGCTTAGGAGAAGTACCCAACATGATACCAGATATTCCGATCACGGCAGTTTTTCTTTTCTTGTACGTCGTGTTTGCGATTGTGCACTTCGTAATCCTAAAGAAGAATAAGATGCGCGGGCATAAATTCGTGTTTTCTGGTGCGATGCTTGGTACGTCATCAATTATACAGCATATTGCTTCATCGGAAGCGCACAAACTTACAGACAATATAGTCTTCTGCTGTATTAGAGTCGTAACCATGTCTCTAAGAATAACGTGGGCGTGCTTCCCAAGGAATATTAATCTAGGAATAGCAGCCACAATATTTGTATACGCTGGATCCATAATTCTTTACATCATAAACTGGTTTTTCGCGCAACGAGTCATTCGAGCTCAGCACCCACGATTTGGATGGTCACAATCGTACCGAGCTTTCCATCGCCTCGGACTCCTCCTCCTGATCTTATGTCTACTTATGGCAATTGTGTGTTCCGTTCAGCAGTTCTTTACTCGGGACCGTTACACGCTCGATATAGACCGGATTATACAGCGTACGGGCATAATATACATTTCGGTATTCTGTTTTGCACCGATCATCCTCGTTGGACTCTCTCTCATCGTCCCGACGAAAAGAACCGAGAAGTTTGGCGCGGGGAGACTTCGAAACAACATCGCAATCCTTCTCTTTGCCGCGGCCATTCTATCTGCAGGCCAAGTTTTTCGCTGTATTACCGATTGGCTTCCATCATCTTCACTACGCAACGCCAAAGGTCAGACCACTGAAACACCCTGGTATTTTACGAAAGCAGTCTTTTACACCCTGGGTTTTACCACTGAACTGATTGTTGTCATCTTTTACGCCTTGTGTCGCTTCGACCTTCGATTTCACATCCCTAATGGCGCGAAAGGTCCAGGTGAGTATCGAGCTGGCCGAGATCAGCGGTATCATATGGATGTTATTGGCAACGAGAAGAATCTCAAGCGGTCTTCTTCTACCCAATGGGCTGGAATGTATCATGCCAACAGCTCAAGCGATACACTACACGAGTACGAAGCTTCTATTTTTGACGATGCGAGGACCCTTGCCGATTCTTTGCGATATCCATCATCTATAATGGAAGTCGATCCGAAGACAGGCCATTGGAAGGTTAAGCGGATATCCAGCACTCCTTCTATCATGAGCCGCCGCACGTCGCATGAACCAAGTCTATGGAGCCCAGATCGCGATACTCTCACCGCTGACGTACCTCCTGTTCCTAACGTTCCTGCCGACTGGCCATTGCGAGACTCGCAATTGCCGCAGATAAGGAGGGGGTCTTTTATTCCTGTCATGGAGCATCAGAACCGAGGGAGCAGCTCACGCGTTTCAACGACACTTATAAACGAATACAAAACAAATCCGTATAATAGTCCAGAGTCATCAGATGCCATTGCCGCTGCCATCGCGAAATTAGAAGCAAACTCCGAGACAAATAAAGACCGACGATTTTACAAGAGCCCCGCTCCGCCAGATTATGATTCAATTACGCCTGTCAGAGAGAGGCGGTCGGGCTCTGATATACCGCGAAAGCATCTCTACAGTCCCAACACGCGAGCCAGCTCGACCCCTGCTTCGAGCTCGCAGTGTGATTCTAATGCGCGGCCCGCTTCTGATCTCCCGAAGAAGCATTCATATATCCCAAGACCGGCAACTCCGATCACGAATCAAGGGTATCCATCCGTCTCAACATACTCAACGTCGTCGGATCTCTCAAAGGAGCGGACATATATGCCCTATAGGCCCGGATCAGATCTTCCGACAAAATATTCTTATTCTCCAGGCTCAGATCTTCCGCGGAAGCAGTCGTACAGCACATATAGATCAGGCTCCGATCTTCCTATAAATCAGACATATACGCCTAGCCCAGAACTCCCAAGCAACAACCCCTATTCTTCGAGTTCCCAATTCCAGCCGCAACAATTCTATCCGCCTGCCCCGGACCATCAAAGGCGTCAATCACACACCTCACACCACAGCTCCGGCCTACCACCCATAATCAACCCGCGGAGTAGAGCGGCATCAACTTCCAACAGCTCCGCCGCAGCCGAAGAAGAGTTCCGAAGATTCAGCTTCGAGGCGCCGATAAGGTCTGGCGGCAACGGGTACGAGGGGTCATTGAACGAGAGCGAAAGGTCGTTGGAGCGACGGAGTAGAAAATGATAAATGATCGCTATCGCTGTTTTAGCCATGGCTTGGCTATTTGGTTCTTTTTCTTTTTCTTTTTTTTTTTTTTTTTTTTTTTACAAATGTGTATGTATGGCATAGGCATGGTTAAATAAATATATAGTAAATAATGATTGGTGTACATCTATGTCAGGGTAGGATTCTAGTCAGAAGCTAGACCCACTGTATTAGTCTCGTAGATGTTGAGATGGCCGGGCTGGATTTTCTCGCGTGCGTAGAAGGTACGTAGGGTAGTTAGCGCGCATTCCGGTAGTGCACCGGGATATTGGAGCCGTCTGACGAATGCTAGGCAAACAGCCAAGTCGGAAAAAGCGTATTTCACTAGTGCTGCTGATGTGCTATGTGTGGCTGTGATTGTGGCGGGCATTTCCGTATTAGTGTCAAAGTTGTCATGGCAATTTAACTTTGTCTTAATTGTAATTATTACCAAGTAAAATGTACTTCTTAGACTGAAGAGCAAGGGTAAGATTCTCAACACAATGCTATCCTCCAATCAGTGGCGGTTCGGCGTACATCATAAGCCTGTAAGCAAGGAAGTGTTGGAAGGAACAACGTGCGGAGAAAAAAGATATAATATTGAAATTTTAAAGGTTACCATTAAAGACTCTCCTCCAATGGATAATCGATCGCTGTAGAAAGAGCTGAGGGGACAACATCATGAGGCGTATACATGTAAATAGTCTCTGCAAGGAAAGAAAGTGGGGAGAAACAGAAAAGTATTGAAAAGAAACAAAAGTATATATGCAGAATGTTGAAAACTTCGGAAGTGGCGAGTACTACTAGAGATGTGGGACGGTACATCTTCCACTGTTATTGCATCATATAATCCAATGTATTCCTATATACATTCTCTTTTCTCCTCGATCCGTTTCTTGCGAAGTTTTTCCATAATCGCGCCCCGCTCTATAATCCCAATTTAGCAAAAATCCGTTTCTGTTTTAAATTAGTTTGTTTTATCGCTAACGTCCCTCCTTACTGTCACTCACCGCAGGCATCAAAAGCAGCCTTCTGGCAATCAGATAGAGGCGTATCCTGATCAGGAAGTGGATCGCCACAAGCATTGATCCCTGTATCATATGCGCAGGTTGCCCAGGCGTTTTCATCAGCGCAGCCTTCCTTGGGTTGGCAGGAGAAAGCCGGAGGCTCTCCACCACAGGTCCATCGTTTGGTGACAGGGGTAGCTAGAGTTAAAGATCCGAAGAAGAAGGCAAGAAGAATTGTGGTCTTGGTCTGCATCATGAAGGATTCTAGTATACCTTGAGAGAGAGGTTGAATTGAGAGGATGAAGGCCTTGGAATATTGAAGATAGAGCAAGCACTTTTATATTCTGAGAGACTGCTAGGGACCAATCATGAAGCATTCTCATCTGAACGTCATAGGCGCTCGTAGATGGGATAATTTGCTGCCCGAAACAATTAGCCGAACGGTATGTGGAGGACCAACCCTCGTATTTCTGCATGTTGCATGCGGCTTAAATTGAGCTATTGCGGGTGATCTGCAGATCGACAATGGGGTTTGACAATTCCATCTTATTCTACACTTTACGCAGGGGCAACGTCGAAACCCAGCGCTCTGGCATTTGATCGACCTAGTGTTTGCCCACCAATTGGTGAATCTCTATCCCTTCTGAATCTTGATTCGAGCCGCCCCCGATTTTCGGAGCGAGATATTTGAGAGGGGTTTGATGGATAATCATTGCCTGTAGAGGGGGAAATATCGTAGGCGATGATTTGTTTGGCTTTTGGAGCTAAAATCTGAAGCAAAAACAATATGAAGTGCATCCATTGCCATCTTGGCGTTACATCGTGCTGCAGTATCCGAATAGGATTAGCCATAAGATGAAGTCAATAGTGATTAGACAAATTGATTCCTTGTTTTAGTGGGGGCTATGTCTCTTGGGTTACATTAGCATACAAAAGTCGAGAAAGCTATTCCTCACTTCCGATATTTCCTCTACCTAATCTGGGCGAAAGGTACCAAATAGTTTCTACTCGTTGGAGGGTTTTTTAGAGGCTCTATCTAAATCACGAAAATAGGCAAACTGTGGTGCCTTTCGCGCGATTTCCACTCCAAGCTCCAATTAGAAGAGCCAGTCGATACTTTAATAGCATAATAGAGTACCCGAAATCCGTATCCTATGTTTGCACGGCCTCTATATCAATAGATCATGATGTTGATGTATTTGCATGCTCTCTTACTATTTCGAGTAGGATCCACTTGATGCAAGGGGGTGTTAATGTCCTCAATGTTGTCTTTTAGTCCCTTCAATTATCAAGAAAACTAAGGGAATTGTCACTAACAATGATACATGAAGGTATTACATTCTATTTGTTGCCAAGGAATGGCGTCCGCTTTGCTATGCTACCTTAAAGCACGACTCTGGCGAATGCATAATCATCTCTCCCTTCCCTAAATCTTATAACGCTGTCGCCCTAAGAGCAACCAGTGCACTGTTGACACAGGAAGCTCGTCATCCGACTACCAGCATTAGTAGTCTCGCCCGTAGCAGGATCATCAAATTGGTGCAAATTCGGTGCACCATCGGTCGGCCAAATGAAAGCATCGCCGTGCGGCGTGCAAGAATCCGCGGTACTAAGAAATTAACTCATCATGCTAGGTTCATTGTGTTTTCTACAACTTACTATGTGATCCTGCAGAAAGCGCCTGCCTCGGGCTTGAAGCTACCCACATTTTTGAAGTAGGGTTCGGGGAGTGGTTGGCATTCGTTGAAAGGAAGGCCCGAAAGCGTGGTGCAGTCACCAGTGTAATTCTCGCCAGTGCAGACAAGAATATCGCCTGGTATGTGGGCCTGGATATTAGAGGTAGGGAGCGCCGAAACAGCAATAATGAAGGGTACAAACGTAGCGGCGAAGGTCTTCATTTTTGTGTATGTTCTGAATTGGTAGTGACTAAGGTATTGAACGAAATTGTATGTTGAGAACTGATGCATCTATATAGATGCTTATAGTCAAGAGGACCTCTGATTCTTGATGTTGGTCTAGAGCGAGGAGAAAGTAGGCTTTATATCCTCCTAAGATCGACGTTACATGGAGGCCTGAGTGGCTCATTAGCACCTCTGTTCGGCACCGACGATCGTGAAGTTCCTCATCGGGAGAGAGGGGGTCAACCGTTTTACTGATTTATGCTGAATACGGACTGTAGTAAAGCTCATACGAGGCAAAGTATTGGATCGAAGCGTAGGAGCAATACTTAAAGGTAAACAGAGATCAACGTCATCAAATGCTTTCTCGTGTCGGGTACTCGTTGACGAGCGAGAATGAAACACGTAGCCAGTGATTTGGGTTAGCATTCGTCAGCTTCGAAGAGACTCTATCGAAAGAAAGGCTCTTCTCGGCCTCCATTATCGTCATTGTGGAGCAATGCTAGCGATCGACCGGTTGAGGCTGGCCTAACCGTACAAACCGCGTCGAACGCCGGAAAAACAATTATCTTACGCCTCGAAAGGTTTAGCTTGTGCTTGAATTCGACGTATTCTCGTGATTTAGTGGGTCCGTCCTCACGATATCTGCTATTGAAGCATGCCAGTGTCACAAGAGAGGTTGATGTTGTGGTAGCGGCGCTCAGCCACGCAAACTAGTGGTTGCTTAAAATACATTTGCCCCCAAATGGACTAAACTCTATTGGGATGGTCTCTAGATCACGGGGTTTTCGAGAACATGGATTGTGGGCTCGCACTAAGTTAGGCATTCGAAATTGTAAAATAGCGTCCTTGGAATGCTGAGATTCTCAATATTGAATTCGCGCATGCATTTACGAATAGTTAAGGTTCCATTAGAGTATGAGGAGTAGGAAAAAATATCATCCAATACTTAGGGCTATTTGTCTGCAATTTGAGTTTGAGTATGAAGGCGAAGCAAACACAACTGATTTTCAGTGCGTGGAAGCCCATGGAGATCTTACTTAAACCAGACATTGTCTAGGTATATCTCCCAACAATCAACAGAAATAGTAGAGATGACTGAATGAGACAATAAAATATTGGTCGTCGGATCTGTAATTGTTTCGTGAGAACACTATCGAAAGTTTCATTACGAGAGTAATACAAAGAGATAGGATAGGAGATAGATGGAGCGAAAGACACAGAATCAGCCTGTCACAGCAGCATACATTTTTAACGAATCAGGTATCATATCCCCAACCACCTTGGAGTCCCCGTGCAAGATTGTCACCGCGAGATATAGCGCTAGCAACCTGGAAGCCCTGTGTCAAGATACCCACTGCATTGTCTACACCAGCGTGTCCAGTGCGTACGGTGCCGGGCATGGGAGGATCAGCGGGGCGTGCAATTACACCCTGCAGCTGTTCTTCACTAGCTTCCCCTTGGAATCTATCGAGAACCAGGCGACGGATTCCAATGTGCCATTTCTCGAACCATTGTTCCTCGCTTATGGTAGCATATTGTTTGTGGCCGGAGGCATCGGTGAAAGAAAAGGGCCATTCAGCATTTACGACGGCATATCGCTTGGTAGCAAAAAAGAGATACGGCCAAGTGAAAATCCAAAGGAAGGTAAGGTAAAAGATCCAGCATATCCATTTCTTCAGACGCCATTGGTTGATGCGGTTGTTCGTGTAGATGTCTACATTCTTATCCTCCACAGGGAAGGTGACGCTGATATGTCCCCGATAGTTTGTGCTACGAATCAACCCCTCAATTTTGTTTTTAAGGTATGTCTCATCGAATCCAGTTACAATGCGACGAAGTCGGAAAATCCGTAAGAGGGAAGGTGATGCGCAGTACCGGTGGCACCACTCGACGAGCTCTGGTCTAGACGCACCGACTTCAAGGTCTTGCTTGAAACCTGGTGCTCGTTTCTTAACGAAGCCACCCCGGTATGTCTTCTCTCCATTGTCGACAGTCCGGAGGCTCATAAATGTCGTGTCGTTGCCGCGGAAATCTTTCCACAGGTAGTGCTGCAAATTCAACACAATTCGGAAATCAATGACTTCCTTCGTCTCCTTCTTATCCCCGCGCCTGACAGTCTCTTTGTGACGTCCCATGATGTATACTAGAGGGAATGGGGCCTGGTGTGCAAGTTCCCGAAGTCCTTCTTCTAAATAAACCGGATCTATATCATATCGGGCATCCATAATGCTCTGTGTCTCGCATACCCGAGGCACCCCGCCAGAGATCTCATAACCGTCATCATGGTTCATTCGCTTCGGTGGTGGGACGTGCTGTAGAACAACGGGGCCACGGGTGGCAGGAATAGCGCTTTCCGCTTCGCTGTCGGCATACGAGGGAGGAAGGCCAGTGATCTCAGGAGCGTCGTCGTATGAATAAGCTTCGGGGGTAGTATGGAGAGAAACAGCATCCGGGTCATCCCGGTATTCGGAAGTAGTAACTGCTGATCTTCCCATATTGCACAAAGAGCGAACGAGTATGGGATGAAGACGCGTTAGAGGTTTTCGAAAGTGACAGGAACAGTTAATGACAACACGGAAGGAGGGGTAAGTAATAAGTCTTATATTCGCAAGTGGAGTGGTTAAGGGGCTGGCGCGGGCTGCGCGGTTCAAACGTGGGTTGTTTTCAAGCTAGATCTAGGCAGCTGCTTACCTACCCCTGCCGAAGGATCATAACACGAGTAGCTAGGCAGAAGAGTCCGGTGCGTACGGCTTCTCAATGGCTGAATGAAGAAATGCAAAATGATTAGGGGAAATCATCTACATTGTGTTACTTCCACATCGAGATGTTCATACGGTCCTGGTACGTTCCAACCAATTTGGGTCGTAGATATACGCCAAGACGCTAAAATTAAGCTTATTTCAGAGGCTAGCAGCTACCGAAATTTTGGTGAAGCTTAGACTCACAGATAGATCTAATTTTTCACTCACTCGAACGACCGACCTTGACCGCAATTCTAGATATCGTACTCCCTTCATCGAAGCTAAGTCCCGCTCTGGCCTCTCTTACCTTCATACTCCGACTACTGGGCATCCGGCGAGGTAGCCAATTCCTCTTCCGCAAACCGTGCGATGTCAGAAGTTCGATCCAACGCACAATACACTGCACACCCCCAATGGCGGCACGGCAAGCTTCCGCGGCGATGCCAGCACCAGAGATGTCCGCGAACACAATAGATTCCCCCCCTCAAGCCGGGCAGAGTATCAGCCATGGAGGGAAAGCATACACCACCATCAAGGAAGGCCTGGCCTACATCCTCGTTCCCCAAGGAATACCCACCTCGACCGACCCGAAAATGTCTAAAGAGGATACACAGCGGCAACAGGTCTTTTACAATCCGATCCAGCAATTCAATCGCGATCTTAGCGTTCTAGCTATCAAGGCATTCGGAAACGATTTGGTGAAGCGCAAACAAGAACAACACGACGAAAAGCGACAAAAGGCCATTAAACTTAGAATCAAGAAGCGGAGGAAGTTGGAAGGGGTTTCTGCGGGGAAAGAGCAGACTGAATTGCACGAATTTGGTGAGATTGCTTTGAAGAAGAGGAGCCTTGATGAGAGCGTCCCAAAGAGTAGAGAGCCGGATGACGACCAGGCAGCTGAATCTACTTTGAAAAAAAGAAGGCTTGCTGGTCATGATGGCGATACTCTCCCGTCGAACTCATATGATTCGTCCGAATCACAAAATGTGAAAACGGTGATCGATGGCGAGCCTCGAGTTGTAGCTGAGTACGGTGTCCAGAGCGGCACACTTTTCGACGAAGCAAACTCTGCGCCTAGGAAGCCAGACTTCAAAATCTTAGATGCTCTCTCAGCTACAGGATCAAGGGCTTTACGCTATGCTAAGGAGATACCGTTCTCAACTTCGATTACGGCTAATGATATGTCTCCAAAGGCTACCGCTTCCATTTCCCTGAATATCAAGCACAATAAGCTTGATGATAAGATCAAGGCAAATACAGGAAATGCCATTGCATACATGTATAGCTTTGTTGATAAGCCGGACTTCGATGTCATCGATCTAGACCCCTATGGGACAGCAGCTCCCTTCCTTGATGCTGCCATACACGCGTTGAATGATGATGGACTTCTATGCGTAACATGCACGGACTCAGCAATATTTGCTTCACATGGCTACCTAGAAAAAACTTATTCCCAATATGGGGGCCTTCCCTTGCGAGGCGACCCGTGCCACGAAGGGGGGATACGACTGGTTTTGAATGCTGTAGCATCATCTGCAGCCCGATACGGAAAAGCTATCGAACCTCTCCTTTCTCTATCTATTGATTATTACATACGTTGCTTCATTCGGGTCAGGAAATCTGCGAACGATGTTAGGTTACTTGCTGGCAAGACCATGCTTGTTTATCATTGTGATAGTGGGTGCGGATCATGGACTACGCAGTATCTCGCTCGCAACAAAAGCATGGGGGACAAAAATGGCAAACCGTTTTACAAACACTCGTTTGCACAAGCCCCATCCGCAAATCAATTGTGCGAGCATTGCGGATTCAAGACACATGTAGGTGCTCGATCAACGTTCTATCTATTCATCACTAATATTATTAAAGTTGTCAGGTCCGATGTACGGTGGTCCGTTGCATAACGTCGACTTTGTAACTAGGGTGCTGGCCCAGTTGCAGGATGCTAACAAAGACACGTACCCTACTATGGATCGCATAAGGGGCATGCTTCATACAGCAATTGAAGAAATAACGTTTGGTATGCAATCGGCGAAAGTATCGGAGCCGATTAGAGTTGAGCAATTGAAACCCTTGATACCCAAAGCAGATCCTGAAGAACGAGACCCTCACCCATTCTTCTTCATCCCGAGTGCCCTTGCGAAGGTCATACGCTGCCAAGCACCTTCTGCTGCTGCGATGCGAGGGGCACTGCGCCAAGCGGGTTTCAGGGTGACCATGAGCCACTGCAAGGCCGGTTCTATTCGCACAAGTGCGCCCTGGGAGGCCATTTGGCACATCATGCTGGAATGGGCACGCCAGAAGGCCCCCATCAAAAATCGGCCACCAAAAGGGTCGTCTGGGTACACAATATTGTCCAAAGGAAGCGCTCATAAAGTCGACGATGGAACAGATGAAGATATTAAGACCGAGTCAACCCACGGGACCACTGAACAGCCGCCTCAAGGGACACCGATTTCGACAAACAAGCCAGCTGAGAGTACACCAATTAAAAATCAGTCAAAGGATGAGCCGCCATCCTATCTAGGTACAAGCTTCGAAGTGGTGTTCGACGAGCAACTTGGTCGAGACCTTGATAGGGGCAAGTATGTCCGATATCAGCTCGCTCCTCGTGAAAATTGGGGCCCAATGTCCCGTGCGAAATGAGATCACATACGGCCGCTATTTGCGGGTATTTAAATGACACTAAGAGGTTTCCGAAGACCCCACTTGACAGAATGGTGTTGGTTGTCCAACCACAGTCATTAGTTCCATCCACACCCGCCGATTCATTGTAACATAATTTTTTATCCCCCGATGTTTGAATCTCTAGCAATAATAAATCAAGACGCTGCATCTCGGTAGATTTCAGGCAGGATGACTGAATCGCTAGTCGATGTCAAAACGGGTACTCCAAAGAACCAACGGGGGCTTAAAGTTTATGTTGGCCTAGAGATGTCTTTTCCTCAAAAGAGTGGCCATTAAGGCGAATATACTAGTCCGACAACGTTGGGCATGTGATATTACGTGCAGTCCACTCGCCCCATGCCGTGACGCTCTAAGTACTCTATTGTGCAAACCTTGAACTAGGCATTCCTAACGCAACGATCTCCTGTTACACCCTCAGCGCTTGTTCAGCAGACATAGACTAATAAGATGTGAAAAATTGTCTGCTATAGTTCCGGTCTCCGCCATTCTTCAGTCCGAATAAGGCTCTATATTTGTTGCAAGATTTTTTATCAAGCCTACAAACTTAGTGAGATTCATCAGCGCGGCAACGTCTCTCTGCGGGGTGCAGCACCGTAGAGTTGATTTCCGATGGTTGTCCGCGTATGCCGGTCCCGCAAGTCGTTTGACATATAATTCTCGTTGTCAGGAGTGGGCCGCGTGGCGTGTAAAGCTTAGATGATAATGTTTGTGATAATTTGCAAGGCGAAATTCACAGTCCCAGCACGCTAGCGGCTCAATACACCAGTCAATCCCCGAGGTCATGTCATCGCGTCGTCATATCTCGAATTTTCCTACGCGCTTTACACCTCTCCGCATAATTATTTTGCCATGATCTGTCAATACCCTACGCGCTTCTACTTTTTTGCTAATGGGTCCGTTTTAGATCTCCGAGATCAAATCGGCACTATTTCAAGGCTAGTCCATGAACTTTCGAGCCGTAGTACCCTGTCAGATGGAGCTGTTCGTCTTCCTTGTCACCCGAACTGGGCATCTTTCCGCCTTGAGCATGTCATGAAATCATAGTCGTTGCTGTCGGCATCATTCTCTCTACGGTCATGAACGTGTATGTGGTGTTGGTCGATAACAGGCAAGCATCATGATTTGTAGAATATAGAGTATATAACTGCTTCGTCACGCTACCGCCCGCAAGATGTATCCTCCATATTCAACAACTCGCTGAATATCGATCAAGATGTTGTCTAGGACGTTGTGTGCTTCGACACTTCTCTCCGCCCTGGCTAGGGCCGCCCCTGCACCCCAAGTGCCAGGTTACACTGATGCCGATTTCCCCATATCGGACGTTCCGGACTCAATAGAACCCATACCATCGTCCTTCGGGCGGGATTTACAAGTTCCAGTATGTCTGATGTTCAGGGGAGCTAAAGAGCAATCTGACTTCCACAGGCTATCGAAACCTCTGCGTCATCCGCGTACCCTCGGGTGAGTAGCGATCTTACAGGTCAGACTAGCCATGGCCCGTACTTTGGAACCCCTACGGCCACCGGAGCTATAATGGCAGATACAACCTTGGCCCAGAGCATTTCACCGCATCCACCAAACCCTACTGCCACTTACTACAACGCCGAAGGTGTGCTTCTAAACCCTGCTCTAGCACCATACGTACCTAATGGCAAGTACCACTTTTGAACTACTAGAGAAATTGATTCTAAAGTTAACAGGCGGTTTGGGAACTAATGGTACGGAACCGCGATATCAAGTCGAGAGCGATTTTGACTTTGAATCCATTGCTCTCGGGCTATACCAGGAATGGATTGAACTAGATTTGTTTAATAATGGCCTTGCCGTATTCTCTGAGAGTGACTTCCTTGCGGCAGGACTCACTGCTGAAGACCGCGCATATATTAGTTTCATGGCTCACCAGGAAAGTGGCCACGCGACCCTCCTAACCAATATGCTTGGCGAGGCTGCACCAGTTCAATGCACCTACAACTACCCTTACACGACAGTTCGCGAATTCATCGATTTCAACCAAAAGCTTACCCGCTGGGGCGAGTCTGGTGTCTGGGGCTTCCTAGCTCACCTCGACAGCCGCGAAGTCGCCAACTTGCTTTCACAATCCATTGCCACGGAAGCGCGCCAACAAATGTCGTTCCGACAGATGTTGGGTCTTCACCCCATGCCAGTATGGTTCGAGACAGGAATCCCTCAGTCGTGGCAATGGACCTACTTAGCTCCCTACATCAGCTCCTGTCCCATGAACCAAACCCGCCTGGCCTGGCAGAACTTCCCCGGCCTGATAATTGCGAACCAGCCCAATCCAAACCGTTTCTCGCCCAACGACACCACGCCCTACGAGATTGTTGGCAACCGCACCTCCGACCCCAGTATCAGCGACATCCCCAACGACGAATCCTGCGTCAACGTCAACGTAACCGGATATAGCTGCGGGCCTGCCATCGCCCGCAACCGTTCCGAGCCCCTCTCCTTCCCTGGCAAACTGGTCAACTTAACCTGGGAGAGCCCCGGCATGCCCGTTGGCCCCAATAACAGCTACGTCACATCCACTGCTGCCGGAGCTCCCACATACGTCGCTTGGGTCGCACAGTTGAACCTGACGTACACACCGCTCACCGTCACTGGCAACAACACTGGCTACACGTATCAACCTGCCAGCGAGGTCTACCAGGGCGACCCGGCGCTCAACGGCACTGCGTTCGTCGCCCTGACCGACTCCGATCCGTACCTCACCCCGTTCAACCTCTCCATGATCAACCCGCACGTCGTGGCTCTGGGCGTCTACCAGGCTGGATAAAACGTCGCGGGAAGATCTCCCGTGTTAGTGATTTTCTAAAATGTATGATTATTTCCGTTTTGGTTTGGAATAGTCGGTGTTGATTGTAGATAATGACGGAAGCGAATATTATAGTCTATATATCATGTCTATATGAAGGGCTTGATTGGTGTGATTCATACGTTAGGACTGGGGGAAATAGCGGGCGATGGAAAATTCGACACCGTAGTATAGTACACAAACTATTATTATTATTGTTATTTATTAAAGATTGCCTTGAGATTCTCCATTCTATGCGCGTACATAGCTCGATTGGGGTCGGGATGGAGAGAGTTGGTCTCGGACGCTTTGCGCCGCATAACTATTAAGCAGATGAAGTCAAAATCGGTGCTGAAGCCGGGAAGACACGAGCTGACAAAGGTAATTTTATGCTCATGCCTAGCACGTACGAAAATTTCTCACCCATTATAGACCTGGTAGCATATTCTAGACACACGAGAAAAGGCTATTCTCGAAAAGCCACGAACTCAAAGTATCCAATACTCATTTCACATTTTTACAATGCATTATGACATTAAACGTACACTAACGCTCCGATCGCAGACACCCAAACACTAAACGCCAAAGGAAGAAGGACAACCCCCCCAATCATAAAAATCATCTAAGCCACATAAATGCTATTGTTTAACGCCACGAGAACTACCCAAACCAACGCAAGCCATCATTGTGCTTGCGCATCACCACTTCGGTGGACCGAAGATTCCGCCTTCGGGGACTTGTTTATAAGAGCATGCTTGCCAATCGCACCCCTAAAGAAAAACCCGTCAGCAAATTGTGAATAGAATAGTTCGTACAAAAGGGTCGACTTGCCTGTTTGTAAACTTCCGTACCCCACCATTTAAACCCCTTCATCCAGCCGGGGAATACTATACCAAAGAAAATCACCACAACGCCTACCGCGAGACCAGAGTCCAGCGCCGCGCTCAGGGTCATGTTATATTTCTTCCACCAAGCCATTTTGCGTCTTCGGATCTGGTAGTTGAAGACATAGCATACAATGGCCCATACGGAAAAGTTCAATCCCGTTGCAGGTGGGATCCAGCTGACACTGCCGAAGACGACAGCGAGATTTACTTTGCGTAGGATGGATTTGCGATTATGTCGCGCAACAAGCCAGAGACCGATTGGTGCGATAGCGCCGACGAGGAAGGCCCAAACTAGAGGTCGGTATAGAGCCCCGGGACCAAAGAACCGTTTGGGGCCGATGACGCCCCAGAGGATACTCCCGTTGAAGTGGACACGCGCGATGGGGCAATTGAAACCATTGATAGCTCCTGGTGTACAAATACCCGGTATGAAGGTGAGCATCCAGTTCAAAACACCAATCTGCGTCAAACTCGATATGATTGTTGCGGAAAGCTGGAGGTTGAAGAGGAGACGAGGCGGAATCTTCATGTAATGGCCGAGTTTCAAATCGGAGGAGAACTTCAGGCCTTGAGTCGAGGTTATGTACCCGTATGTCGTGAAGACCATATTTGCGACAGGTTTACCGGGGAATACGACGCCACATATTAATTGACAGATGAGGTAGAGACTACTTTGCTGATTCGTAATTGCCATTACTATTCCAATGGGAACAAATAGAACTGCAGCAATGCCCAAGGCGAGCAGAAGACCGTACCAGGGCAAATGGATTGGGTAGCTAAACCATCAGTACTTATTTCATCTAGAGCAAGGGCTACTTACTACTCTACAACAAAGACCCCGATAGCAGCCATACTCACCCCTGTCATGATGTACCAGAGGATAGGTACATCATCATATCGCTGCATTAGACGATTGTGCACATCTTGGGCACTGAGAAGGTCTTCCAAGTCGGGTTCAGAGGTTGTGCTAGATCTATATGCTCTCGGCGACGCGGGTCTCCCATTCGTATCCGATCCATTAGATAGAGGCTCGTATTCTTGAATTGATTTCCTCCTTATTTCATGCCAGGAACGCCGCCATTGTCTCCATATGTCTTTACCATGCCAAAGTGCTGTGTGCGATAATAGTGCCGTTAAGGCAGCAAACTGAAGGGCATAGCTAAGGACATAGGTGATGGGGAGAAAAGGAGGACTATATTTTTCGTACGCCACCTCATCGAATACAAATTTGTCTGTCAAGATCTTACTGACATCATATTGCTTTCCTTTGTTGTCGAATACAAGGACGGATAGAATTGGCATAAATGCAGAATACATGACATTCGCATAGTCTATCATTTTGTCAGATTCCGTGAACTACAATGAATTCAACAACATACACATCAAAGGTGCCATGATCCACATGACAACTAGTAGGCCACCAAAGATGTTCATTGCGGCCCAAAAAGGTGTGACTAGCGGGGATCCAATGTAAGCAATCTGAGCCCAGTCAAAAGTGACTGGGAACAGTCCCAGACCGGATGAGATACCAAACTAGATTATTCAGTACTAGTAGATATCAGATGAGAATGCACTCACCAGATTCGCAACAACGACATTTTTTGGTGCAAACCAAGTGATGACGTTGAAGTAGCTTAATGCCGGGAAAAGAAGGCCCGGAAGAAAATAGAACGCAACCGAACTACAGAAGACTGCTACGAAAAACTTAGATGGGGATATTTTCCATCCATCTGCCGGCTGGTTCTGGTCTTTGTGCATTGCGGTAAACATTGCCGTGGAAACCAAAGTGCTTGGCCATATCATGCCGCTCGGTCGCACCAGATATTGCCGGGTGAGGCCTGCAAGCGCATATCCAAGAATTTGGGTGGAAAGAGTGAGAAGCACCTGGTAAACGATGCCTAGGTCTTGGTTGTAAAATTTTGTTTGCTCCACGATGACCTATAATTAGATTAGCGGTTGTCACATCGCACAACTCATGTGGTAGCCTCACGTCTGTAGCAAATGCAAATCCAAACGAGACATTGCTACTTATGTATACACAACAATGCTCCTTTTCATTCCAACGACCCTGCGCAAGCCAGAGCCGAAGGCGCCGTTTCCAGGGCTGTCTTAACTGTAAGGCCTGGGAATCATGCGAAGAGCTGGATGTCCTGCCATTTCCGTAACCATATTGTGGCCTCCCGCCTTGGATGGAACCGTTCACAAAAATCTCCTCGGGGTCATCCGGCCGCTTAAGAGCTTGGTCCCATAGGAGGCCGAGGGGCTGAACAAGCAAAAGTGCAATAAGGGGGGTAATGCTAACGCTGGGGTATCTCAAAGAAAAGAATAGGTTGGTGGAAGAACCAAGTATGGCAAATAGAATCGAAAGCGCCCACATACGAGGTGTATTTATTGATAACGTGATATCGTCAGTGGGAGAGACGGAAGCGCGGACCTGCGCGTATGGCGAGTTGTCGGATGGATGGTCGTTTATTTTGTGATCATGAAGGTCTTCGCTCTCTGATGTCTCCTCGTCACTTTCATCGTCAGGTTCCTCTACATGGCTACTGCTAGAGGACGACTGGAGTGGTTCGAAGACTCGTGGCGCGCCGGCGATAGAAGGAACTGCGCTGCTGGCGTTAAACCGCGATTCCAAGCCAGTCTCTTCTTGTCCTTCAAGGCTACCGTCAAGAAGTCCTGTGCTGGAGTCATCTCTGGTGCTACGCCGACGCGCCCGCGATGTCGGGTAGACGGGTTCACTGCGGATCGAATCGTCTTGGCTATGGTTGAACGCTGACCTGGAATGTACCGCCGAGGCTTCACTATGTCTGAGCTTGCTCTTCCCCTTCTTCTTGCCTCGTCGGACGTTCTCGTTGATCACATGACGGTCATCAAGGTCTGAGTCTCCCGGACTAGAGCTTAGGGCGAGTACGGGAAGACCCCCGTATGAGCCGGTGCCTTGTGCTGGTGACGAACGCACAAGTAACGGCGCGCGGGACATTCTTTGCTCGTCTTGAGGGGATGAAATGTCTGCGAGATGCTCCGCCTCGTCAGGGTCGTCATTAGGATCCTCCTTGGCTGCGGCGGCGCTCGTTGCTTTTTCTGGGAGAGCTTGAAGCTCGTAAGTGCCTGGGGAAGGGGCGAATCCTGCGGCTTTTGTGCCACCAGCACGTGCAGGGGACACAGAATCAGCGGAATCAGTGCATGGCCGCGGCAAGCGGTCTTCAGACCCCATAAGTAATGACAGGCGGCATGGGCGCGAAGGAGAAGGTTCAAATAGGCTTAGCAGACAGCTTTTGGTAGGCGGGTGACTTCGATCAGATTAGACAACGGTTAGATCCGTATGTGTTGGTGCAGCGCCAAGAGCCCCCCTCACCCTCTCCAATGAAGGCTCCTGGACCATGCCGCCGATGCCGCCGGGGCCGGGACATCACGCCAGGGAGAGACTGCACATCATTCTCTTCATGCATAATTCGGTGTTACATGCTTAGTGGGCGCTACGTCGCACTCGCGTGGCTCAATTTCGTCTATTCGAAAGATACTCGTACAAACAGCATTTACAGCGGAACCGTGCATGCGTCATAGGTGCCAGCGCCCGATGATCATCGCCCAGCGTCCACGTGTCCCGGCAACTCCACATGCCCTTCGCGATGGCGGTGACCAGCGGTGAGGCCCTCCACCATGTGAATGGCGCCTTCTACGTCGTCCTTGTTATACAAAAACAGGCCTTGCATCGCAGCCGTGCTTACTGCATTGGCCAAGCGAAGCTCCTTGACCTTTGCCATGAACCTCTGCTTGGCTTCACCGCCAACATCAACATCAGCATAGAATCGATCCCACAGCTGCTCGATCTGATACTCGGTCGCCTCGCCCAACCGTACCGTCATGTCAACCCGACCGGGCCGAATAAGAGCCTCATCCAGCCTCTCAACGTGATTCGTCGTCAAGAATATGATGCGTTCCTCAGCACTGGCAACCCCATCCAATGCATTCAGCAGCCCCGAAAAGGTGACTGTTGCTCCACTATATCCATCTGCGCCTGGCTTCCTTCGGTTAAGGAAGGCCGCATCAGCGTCTTCCAGCAAAACCACGGTCCGAGGCGGAACCTTTGTTAGTAGGTGATTTAGGCGATCGTCGGTTAAGCCGCGCTCGCTGACATTGAGGATGGCAATGTTGAAATCCAAATGGCCAGCCAGCGCCTGAATGAAGGAACTCTTGCCTGTCCCGGGAGGTCCATACAAGAGATAGCCTCTCCGATACGGTATACCGCGATCTAGGTACCAGGTCCGCGCTGCAATGAACGCTTGGACGTCTTCCACGATCCTTTCTTTCACACCACGCTCCAAGACTACAGAGTCGAGGGGCCTCTTCCGCTTGGGTTCGCCAAATTGCTGCCAGTCGGGCCCCATTGAATTGTATATTACTGTCTTGCCTTCCTCCATCTGCCGGGCTAGCTGGTGCGCTTCGGCAAAGATTTCTTCAAAGATATTACGATGAGCATATAGCGTTGTGAGGGTAATTGTTTCGAAGGGGACGCCATTGACCATGTCGAACGCCTTTTCGCGCTGCCTGTTGACTAGTATGAGCGCCCCGTCATAGCGGATTATGTGCTGGCCATGGCCCGGGACGAGAGAGAAATGAGTCGCGTGGGCGGGCCCTGTCTTCGGCTGGACGGTCCTCACTTGGAGATGATGTAGGCGTGGGTTGAAGCGCTCAATGACTGAGGCGATGATGCCGCGTTTTGTGGTGGGCTTGGGGGCTGTCGACAGCTGGGTGCCGGCGAGTTGTGCGCGATGAAAGGCTGTCATCCAGTGGAGCAGCCATGGATAGGCTTCGTCGTGGCGTGTTATCTCGAGGTCGACCAACATGCGGCGACGCAGTAGCGCAGCGCCATGTTGGATGCCCTTTTGGCCTATACGCGCTGCGGCGGCAAGCGCTGCGAGACTAAAGCCCTGTGAGCAGTGTGAGCACGCCCCCAACAAAGCAAGAGGAAGAAGCGTACGGCGGTAAAGAACGGATTGCCGGTGAGGTGCGAAAAATAGGAAGCAATGCCATCTCCAGGGCCGCCCTCGACGTGGAGATGCTTCGCTACCCCGTTACGGCCATGCTGTGATGAGGATGATGTGTTGGAGGCCATGGGGGAAAAAATCGCGATGACGCGCCGAGGAGCCTTGGGAGCGCCTGCTACGCTAGGCCGGATGGGGGAGAGGTGCTGAGCATTCCCTGCCTGGTCAGTGCTGGCCCCGCTGCCTAGGCTTGTGTGCGACCTGCGACAGCGCGCCCACGATCTCATCCAAGGTTGTTCCACACATCCTCGTAAGGCTGGCCGGTATCAGCGCCGCAATACCTAATGGAAGCTCATCGTTACAGCAGCGCCCACCCCCGTGCTAGCTGCTCGCGCTCAGGGCGCCGGCGGCTGCGTCTCGCCCGCACAGAAGCCGATCCGGGGTCTGGGGCGTGCTTTCCCAGGGCGGTGCAAGCGCCAGCTGGACCTGCACGATGCGGGAGCTTGGGCCCTCTGTCTGATAAAACACTCCATGAGCAGCCACGCCCACCCTTCCGTACTCTGTCGACCACCTGCACCGCTTCTCTGTACCTCCTCGGGGCTCTCTTTTGGCTCAAGCGTCCTTCGCTTTTCCCTAGCTATCATGGCCACCGTCACTATCGGGAAACCCTATTTCGAAGCCCTGTTGCGTCGGTAAGTGTCTCTAAGTGTTGTCTCGTGCGTCTCGTTGTCTAACGAAGCAAGCAGCGCCGAATTTGTACGTCTTCTCTGCTAATTTGCTTCGATAACGCACACCCTGGCGAAGAACTGATACGGACTACAGCATACTTCTGGCCGCGAATTCGACATTACACCTAACTCGTCTAACAATGTCACCATCTCCAAGGCGGAGCATGAGTATCTGGTACGCCCTTTTGAGCACTGTCTTTGTATCCATGGCTTTCTTGCTGCAACACCGCAAACTTCTGCTCCCCGTCCTGCAATTATGCAAGTGATCATTGGCTAACTTATTGGGTCTATCACAGCTTCAAGCCGTCCGCGAGTACAGTACGCAACCCACCTTCTCACCCTGCCCTACCCAACTTGTCGACCATCGTCCGTGAGCCGTACGAGCTGACTGAACGCAGGCTTGCTCAGGAATGCGCTTTTCCGCGGCGGACTGACGGCGGAGACACTAGAGACGCTGCTGGCTGGTGAGAGTGGAGCGACCCACGAGGAGCCACCACAGTACAACGACAACAGCGCCTACACCTGGGAAACATTTGTTAGACCAAACCCTGTTCCAGTCACCATGACTGCTCCACGCTCAAATGATGCGTCGCCTGACTCAGACAGCACCGCTGTTCATGACGGACTCCAGCCGCCGCCTCAGCCCCATTCCTACAATAGAGTGTACAGCTTTGGCCACCCCGATTCTTCTATTGATACCCCCGAGAAAGACGAGGATCTGCAGACCTCATCACACCAACGTGTTCCACTACACGACCAACGTACCCTTCTTTTCACCAACCTATCTGACCGCACCACTCACAAGGACCTGGTAGAAATCATTCGGGGTGGCAGACTCTTAGATATCTTCCTCCGCAACGACCGTTCAGCTACTGTCTCATTTGTCGAGGGTGCGCCTGATTTCCTGGCCTACGCCAAGCGTAATGATGTGTATCTACACACGAAGCGGGCAAGTTCACAAACTACTCGGTACAATTCTGTGACTGACAATTGTAGCTTGACATCCGCTGGAATGATCGCCAATTTCATGTACCTGGTCACGTTTCCAACAAGATTGCCAATGGCGCCACTCGAAACATTGTGGTAAGGGGCGCAGCTGGAAAGCTCACCGAGGACCAAATCCGCGACCATCTCGACCACATTCACAACCTCGTTGTTGTCGATATCAGATTCAAGGATGGTGACGCATATATTTCCACCAATTCAATTCACAATGCCCTCTTTGCTAGGACATGCATGATGTCTCGTACCGCTTACAAGGGCCTTCGCATTGAATGGTATCCGGATGAATGTGCTACTCCGCTTCCAAGGCCGCCATCGAAGGTGCAAAGCTCTATGCAGCCGGTTCTCATGAAACCAATGCCAATAATGAATCGCTACGCTCTTCTCGACATGGATGGGTCCGATGTAGACTCTGACTCCGAGGACTCGTTCGTGACTAGCGGTATTAGGGTGGGCAGCGACAATTGGGCCGACGCTGGAGTAGCTTAGATAAAGCGCGACACATTTGCCTCACACGATCCTTGCAAGTCAATGCTTCCAAAAATTCACTTCGAGATGGCTGCAACAGACTGCACGAACCTCAAGAATCTCCGGCTTGTCACCAATACTCTAGGCTATTGGGGCGGACAACAAAGTCTTAGTTCCTCGTCCGTGATCTCAACTTTCGAATGCTGAGCACCGTTGTTTGCTCGTTCAAAATTCACGCCGGAAGAAATGATTGTGGTGTATGGACCCGGGTATGTATTAATGGGATGGCAAAGGACCCCATTCACTTTTATTCATCCTTTGGCGTTGCTGGAAGTAGCGGGCTGGTATCCAACATGGCTTTTACTGTACATGGCCTTAGGCGTTCATGTTGATACCCTGCTACATAGTCTAGCCTTGTCCTCCTAGATTGTATTCTCGGTTCGGTTTCTTTCTCCTAATCGTAGATACCCCATCACTTTGTTTTTCATGACAATGCTACCTGTTTTCAATCTTGTTAAGTCAGTACCAAGCTTTATCTTCTGCGTCGTCATTCAACGCCGTCTTTGCCGCGCGCAAGCCTGGAAAGAATGTTCGCCGCCTAGTATCCCCAAATCCAATGGTAAGCCGCTAATTGAATGGTAAGACTACTCGGGCCCGACATCAGTCGCCGCACGTTAATTGGGCTCTTCTAGCGACAATCTCGTATCTAGGTACAGACACCAACACCGTCGGGATTAAGCTCGTCGTTAAGTCCGCCGTTAGACAACATCACCACTCCCATATCCGTCACATGTCTCTCGCGCGAGCACAACGATCAATCTATGCCAAATCCTGATCTCCTCCTACTTATGCTGACGTTGCTCAATTTTCTCGCAACATGGTGTATACACTCGTCCTCTTCTTGTCCCGCAAACCGGGAGTCTCTCTCTCCGACTTCAAAACACACTATGAAACTACCCACGTTCCGCTCTTAAAGGCGATCGTCGGAGAAGACTTTCCCCTTTCGTATACTAGACATTATATCGATCGGGACGATACACTACCTTTTTCGCCCGCGGAGGTCTTCGTGGGAAGTCAGGAAGATTTCGCCTTTGATGCGCTGGCGGTGTTAACCTTTGCGAGTAAAGTACATTGGGAGAGGTTTAAGGAGAGAATTAAAGGGGATGGGGCACAGAAGCTGAAGACTGAAGATGAGAAGCTTTTTATGGACGGTGGAGCGAAGAAAGGAGTGTTTTGTGGTGAGACGAGGTCTACAGGACGCGATGGAGGGGCTGTTGGATGGAGATTTGTTGGGAGTGTTTAGGGGTTGATCTAGTTTGGGGATCTTGAGAGTCACCTGGTGTTCTATGTGGAGTGGCCTATGCAATTTCTTTTGTTGAGTACCATGGATGGTTCGTAGATAAGATTGGGAAGAAGATAATTTTATGACCATGATATTCTATCAGTATCTAAATTGCTGATTGTTTGATTCTTGATGGGCTTATCCTTCCAGATGCTTGGCGTAAATGGTTCTTTAGGTTGTTTTTATTTTTATTCCGTGTTTCCTAAATCAAAAATAGAAACACCGAATAAGGCCAGCGGAGTGACAAGCTTGCCCTCCAAACTTTGGCTCTTCATGACGGGACTTTATGCCAAAGCATGCCGTGTGTTCACCCCAAAAGTTTCAGGAACGGATCTCATCCGGTTCTTAGCACCCTATCGCTCTTGTGAGATTGTAACTAGGGATATGGTCAAGTCCGGAAGACTTGCTGAACAAAAAAACTACTCCGCTTCTAATAGAGTCTATCTACAGGAACTCACAAAGCAGAAAAATTTTTTTATTTTTTTTATTTTCCGTAAAACTGAGTACCTTGCCTACCACTATATACTAGGTGATAGGGAGTTTCATGTTCCGGGAACCTAGCTCATTAGGATGCTTCTGGTTGTGGTCCCTAGTTCCAATTACTTCGCTTCAAACCGGACTATTTTCTGTTACTCAGCGATGAGATTCACAATTTGTGCTAATTGGGCAACAACGAAGCTCGTTTGTTAACACTTCACTAGGCTCCTGGGCCACCTGTCTACTCCTTAGGTGGGTTCTTAGAGGAGCAAACGCAGTGGCGCTACTTTAGAATAGAAGATTTTGTAGAACAATTTACAATTTAAAGCAGAAATCAAGTTCGCTAATTGTCCGATTGTCATACGGACGTGCACCCTGACCAATAAGAACGCCTGCAAGGACGCAAAACAGGCTAGCTTGCTCCCTTATCTCCGCGCCTAAAAGCCGACTCGCTAAATACTTTCCATCTCAACGGATTGACATGGATACTGCATCAGCATCAGCAGCTCTCACATTTCCTCTTGGTCTAGTTGGTTTAAGGCCGACTCTAGGCATAGAATCTATGGCGCCGATAGTCAAAGTCGCGGTAGTCCAGCTCTACCCTAAAGTCCGTATCCTTTTTAATTCTGGCATCATATGACGCTTTTAGTAACCTATGTAGCCCCTTCAACTCGAGCACAATTTTAACAAGGCTGCAAACTACATTCGGTCTGCTGCAGGGCAAGGCGCGGAGCTCGCCGTCTTGCCCGAATACCATCTTACGAATTGGCTTCCAAAGGATGAGAAATTCGTCGAGCTATGCGAGCAGTGGGAGACATATCTGAAAAAGTACCAAGAGCTCGCGAAAGAATGTGGTATTTGTATTGTGCCGGGAACAATTGTGGAAACGCATAAGGGTGCGGAGAAAGAAGAAGATCGATTGCTAAATGTAGCGTATTTTATCGATGAGAAGGGGGATATTGCGGGAAAGTACGTTAAGAAGAATTTGTGGTACGTTACCAAAACCCACCCTACTGACTCCGTGAAATTGAGGAGCTGATTATGGAGGACAGGGGTCCGGAAAGAGAGCATCTGACCGGCTCAGGCAGAGACGTGCATCAAGTCTTCAACACGCCGCTAGGCAAAGTGGGGATGTTGATATGCTGGGATTTAGCGTTCCCGGAGGCGTTTAGGGAGTTGATTGCTGGGGGAGCGAAGATCATTATCATTCCGACGTTCTGGACGCTGAATGATTGTAATGAGGCGGGGTTGAAGCTTAATCCGACGGCTGAAGCGCTTTTTGTGGATTCTATGCTCACAGCCCGTGCTTTTGAGAATACTTGCGGTACGTGGAGTCCTTCATGCCTGTGTATTGAAATGCCTAGTTAATCTATCCTACAGCGATAGTATTCGCCAATGCAGGGGGCCCTCCAGGACGCGGATATGCGGGCTTGTCGCAGGTCGTGGTACCGTTTGTTGGACCACTGACGAGATTGGGTAGTTGTGCGGAGGGAATGAGTATTGTCGATGTGGACATGCAGATCTTGGAAGATGCGGAGGATAATTACAAGGTGAGGAGTGATTTAGCGAGGGATGATTGGCATTACGACTATAGGCATACGAAGGAGAAGGCTGATCGGAGCAAGCTATGATGGAAGTTTATGATGGCTGTCAGAGAAGCAGGCGCCCGTTGTCATCTTGTATTTGGGGAATGGACAGAAGATTGTACATAATGCTCCCCGCTTTTGGAAAATCTTCCGAGTTGTAAATATATAAATATGTACAAGGCCCCAAAATATTGGCTATTCTAACTTTATATAGTATGATACTCTCGAGATGTCGCCGGAAACAAGTAAACTATATGAAAGCTAGAATACTAGGTCTAGTATTACTAACTTCATTCGGGGAGAAAAGTCTGAACTTTTCGCTTCTTATACATAGCGAAGATTTCTATCTAGACCCCTAGGTTCTCATAAACTTAAAGGCATACTTGTCAGCAATTGGAAATGCTGGGTATCCTGCATGGATCGATAGCAACGCATTCAACTTGCTCACCCCGCCATATCCCTGTTATCGATAAGAGTCTTGGCAAATTCTCCCACAAGCGAGGAGAATTGGGCGGATCGAAATTGACAGTGCGACAGCGACAACGACGACCCTCACACCTGCCTGCCAGCCGCTTACGCTAGCCTGCCAGCTTAAGATCAAATATGAGTTTGCGCCAAGCTGTTCCGCCATACCAACATGGCGACGTGCCCACCCGTGGGCTGCCAGGGGATGAGTCCGACGCTGAGGAGGAAGCACTTGTAAATGACTACCGCGAGCAGGTGCAGTATGATGGAATGGAAGAGCTGGACCGAATGCCATCTGTTGCAAGCAACCAGGATATACATGCGCAATTGCAGGCTGCTGCCACGCCTTTGGAGTTCCAAGCGACCCTCGAGACAAAATTTGCGAGCTACGACAATTACTGCAATCTCTTCCACTACATTCTGAATTCGGACGGACCTGTGGATTTGGAGGTTCCAAACGTAAGGAAATCATACGGCAAAATATGGGGACAGCTCTGACCAAGATGTAGTACTTTTGGGCCTGGGACGTCATTGACGAGTTCATTTATCAGTTCAACAGCTTCTGTAGCTACCGCCAGAAGGTCGCTCTTAAAGGCGAGAACGAGGAGGAATTGCAACTTCTGCGGGATAACCCAAACACATGGGGCTGCTACAGTGTTCTCAACGTCCTGTACTCACTGATTCAGAGATCACAGATTAGCGAGCAGCTTGCAGCAATGAAGCGAGGGGAAGATCCCAACCAGTATGCTGGAGAGTACGGTTCAAGACCGCTGTACAAAATGCTGGGATATTTTTCTATTATTGGACTTCTGCGAGTACATTGTCTGCTCGGAGATTTCAGTCTCGCCCTAAAGACCCTGGACGACATCGAACTTAACAAGAAGGCCATGTTTGCACGTGTCATGGCTGCCCACTTCACCACCTACTACTACGTCGGTTTCTCGTACATGATGATGCGACGATACGCCGACGCCATCCGGATGTTCAGCCACATCTTGGTCTACGTCTCGCGCACCAAGAACTTCCAGAAGAACGCTCAGTACGACTCGATCACAAAGAAGAACGATCAGATGTACGCTCTTATTGCCATCTGCGTTGCATTCCACCCGACGAGACTGGACGATACCATTCACACTGCTCTGCGCGAGAAGTATGGCGAGCAATTTAATAGGTTACAGCGTGGCGGGCCCGATTCTCTCCCTTTGTTTGAGGAGCTTTTCCGCAGCGCATGCCCCAAATTCATCAGCCCCACCCCTCCTGACTTCGACAATCCCGAAATCAACGTCGACCCAATCGAGCATCACCTTCGTATCTTCATGGACGAAGTCAAGAACAATATGTGGTCCCCGACCGTGAAGAGCTATCTTAAGCTCTATACGACCATGGATCTAAAGAAGCTCGCCGGTTTCCTCGAAGTGGAGCCGGAGAAGCTAAGGCACTGGCTCCTCGTTAACAAGCAGAGGAGTAGGCAGGTTAGATGGAGCGAGGGCGGACTATTGGAGGGTGATGTAGTCAATAGCAGCGATCTTGACTACGCTATGGAAGGTGTAAGTAGATGCGCATCCTAACAGTTCAACGTTTTGAGACTAATGCGGCCGCAGGATCTTATTCACGTCTCTGAGGCGAAGGTAGGCAGGAGACTAGTAGACTGGTACCTGCGCAATCTGGCAAGGACATACTGAAACGAGACCATGCCAGAGAGGTATTATTCTCGATATTCGAACGTAGGGCTACGGGTATAGCATGATAAGAGCATTGCGCTTGGAGTTAGGCGGGTTTCTTGGAATGTTTTAAAAGCATTTCTTTGAATCATTTTTGGAAGAGAGAAGTTGAGTGCGAAAGAAGGAGCTTTATAGCTAGGATGCTCGCATAACGAAGGGCGAGTAGGTTCTTGAGCATTATCGCCGGGATGCTGAATACATACCCATGGTAGCACGTAGTGAATAGAAGCGAGCTCGATGCCCATAATGGGCGATTAAAAAAGCTTCCTCACATTGTATTATTATGCGCCAAAGGATTGACATTATTGATTCGTGAGGAAAGATTGAGCTGGGACTGAGTTTGGACCTTGTCTGATGTGGAAATGAGCCGCCTCATGTTAATGACATGGTAGTTGCAGCCCGTGCTGTGAGTGGACGATGTCTCTCTGACAGGAACAGCCTTGTCCTCGACTTGTCCACAACAACGAATCGCCCAAACAAGGCCAACACGGGCTGAATAGACTACTGCCGCGGGTCCGGGCGAACAGTCATAACAAACAATGGAAGCAACGTGAACGCTCCTGTCTCCGCCCGCGGTCACCGTTGCCCTCATCCCACCTCTACTCCAGCTCTTGACACCCCGCTCGCTGGACGCATTCCAACCATCGCCTACACTCCGTCATCGTCATTATCGCAGCGCGCGGTTAAGAAGACAAGCATGGCGCCCGATATCAACTCCGTCCCGCCCTCCCCACGGTATGCCACGACGGCGCAGTCGGCCCATGGTGGAGCATCGTCGGCGCAGCCAGCATCCCGTCACTCCTCGACGCCCGTTTCTCGTCGCGCTTCTCAGATCTACCCGATGAGTCCTCCGCCGCTTCCGCTGGCTTCGCCTGGAGGAGTTGTTCCTCCTTCGGCCCAGCAGTCCGCGTTCCCGCCGCTGAGCCCAAGCCTTACAGGGCACGTCCCAAGCGTAGATGCGGCAGGTGTCCCAATGCGTCACCCGCGGCCTTTGACGGCTGCCGAATTGCATCTCGAGCTAGAGAAGGAGCAGGAGGCAGTGGTGAGTTCGCATTTCTCAGATCAACTTGGACATTGCATTGGACAAATGTCTCTACGGCATCATCGGACAGACAGCTAACAGCAATTTAGGTCAACCGTTTAACCCGTGAACTCTCTGCTCTTAGAGCTCACTCAGCGTCCGTTGCATCCACCGCATCGAGCACCACGTCGGGAGTTCTCCTCGAGGCCACAGATCACTCTACAGCTCATACTGGAGCTCTAACCGGGCCAACTCACCCCACGTCCGCCCGCCGACACCGAAGCTCGTCTAGCGTATCCCGCGGCAGCATGAGCGCTCCATATACGGGCCCAACTACGTTCTCTACTGGGCTTCCGCTGAATGCTGCTACTGTCAACATCCCCCACACGCATCATCGGTACTCACTCTCATCCCAACCAGGAACCTACGATCCATCGGGTGTCCAGCAGGCTAGGAGTGCAAGCGTCGTAAGCACTCCTAGGTATGAAGAAGTCGCACACTATAAGTGGGAGCTGGAAGAAGCTAAGAGAGAGAATGAACAACTCAAGCGTAGAATTAGGGAGCTAGAGAGGATGATCAAGGGCGAGAGCGATACACCGCGAGGTAGACGGGGGGCACCTCCCCAAAGTAATGGTGATTCAGCTTCGAACGTGACTCCTACCGAGCCAAATGCATCCCAATAGAGTGGGATTGTTGGAGTGGAACAGTATACCTGTGTAATGGTCAAGATGCGAGGGGATTCCCGTATTGCTTTAGGAAAAACAGCCTTCACATCCTGCTTGAGATGATACGCTCGTTAAGACCATTTTGTCGAGGCAACGACTCTTGGGGCAATGAACAGCCTTTAGTGATGACGATTTTAGCATGGGATTGGCTTGAGAGGCTTGGAAAACCTAAGGATGAAATCAACGAATCAATGAACTACCCACGAAAGCAATATCAAGATACTACTCATTCTTATTTTTAACTAAAGGTCTTAGTTGTCTTTATCTTGTGTTTTCTTTTGCTAATCACGTCTTTTTGGCACCTAACCTACTGATCGACACAAACCTTGAGACCTCGAGCTTAGTGCGCATCATCACTTCGATCCACGCCAAGCGTCTAGATTAAGTATTCCCGCAGACTCTCTGAGAGATTGCCCCTGTCGAAAAAGTTTGCACGATCTAGGAATGCGAGTTCTGGTACGCCGAAGGAAAGATTTAGCTTGTGGGATGAAGTTGGGGTCCAAGAATGCGGGTGATCGACGTCATGGGGTAACCGTAAAAAGCAAGGTTGTTGACCAGGAATGATGGCAAAAGCACGCCTTGTAGAACTTTGTCTTTGCACTCAAGTAAGATCATTAAGCGGGCGAGGTACTTGAAGCAAAATTGTCTCACTGAACATCCCTTATACTGCATGAAATTACCCGACGCCGTCTAACTAGGATCGAATATTGTGACCTATCCTCAATTCCAACCATCACAAATTCAAAGCTATTCCATAGATACATACACACAGGACGTCGAGATCCTCAGCACAACTTCAGATAAACTAATTCAAAATGGGAGCGGTTCTCACACGGATCTCGTCATCCATGTCTATGACGTCGTCGCGGGCATCCCGCGACCACTCCAGCGACTACAGTAAGTAAATTTGCCTATAACGCCCTCAACCCTCTAACCTCCATCCTTCAAATCACTTGCCTATTCTCTTGCTTCTCCTTGTTCGCCCTCCCTTACCCTGCCATACGCTCACAATGCATGAATTACAGCATCCGTAATCAGCCAGCCCATCAACGCCCCCGTCTCCGACCAAGTCATCGAAGCCACCGAGCGCGGCATGATGGGCGAGAACCTACTTTTCGCGGGCAATTGGCCGCTCGGGGATTCGCAAGACGATCTACAGCCGACTTCAGACGAAAAGGAGATAAGGGAAGGAGGACAGGGCTTGGATGGTAGGATAAGGGGGAAGAGTGGAGAGGCGTTTGTGGTTGGGTGGCGGGCTTGGGATGGGTCTGGGGGGGATGGGAACAGGCATGTGAGGTGGAAGGGGACGGATGCTTAATGTTTGGAAAATGGAATTGGGAGTGCTGGTATGTCTTTTTGTGTATATGTACTTGTTTGACGCTTCTTTGGGTTGGTCTTTGGTATTGGTGGTCTTGCTCTAAAAGACATTACAGGCAGGGTTGTAATACAGTTGGATTTGAAGATTAAACAAAATACACTATACTTGTGAATTCAAGGCATTCATACGCCATGCAATGTCATGCCAACTAATATGCTATTAGACCAAGTATCCGAGAATCGTCACGAGATGGGCGATATCTCTCATGCTCAGCCAAGCCGGCGTCCACCAGTGATCTTCCTATTCTCCTTCAACCTCTTCGCCTTGAGGGCTTCCCTTCTTCTCTTCTTCCACGCTCGGTTATGCTCGCCCCTGTTCTCCCAGAAGAACTTTGCAAACTCGCTTTGCTCCCTCTCGCCTTCGCTGTTCGTGGGATTGCGAGTGCTTTTCCGAGTGCCGATGGGCGTCTGATTGGCATCTACGTAATCATTATCGTCCTCGTCACTAGACTCCGCATTCTCGCTCTCCTCGGCAATGGTGTCGGGTCGAGACGCGGAGACATTAGCTTTCGTGTTGTCACTCAACTGCTTCCCAGCCTCGACATCATCGTGATCATCATCATCATCATCATCAGCTTCCTGGCTTCCGGTCCTCCAGGAAAACGAGAACCGGCGTCCAATGGCAGCGGTATCGGGAGTCGGGGCGGCGCTTCGCAGACCACGCCATTCTAGGTCTTGCTTAGTGAATGGTGTCATTGGAGGGTTACCAGAGGCCTCGTCCGCATCCATTGAATCGCCATCGAAGAAACTGAAAGAGGTTTTGATAGGGGCAAGTTTAGTAGGAGTGGAGGCCGAGCCCAGAGCGGAGATAGCAGGGGGCTTGGGACGTTTGAAGAGGACTTCGAGGGGGTGCACTTCTTTCTTTTCTAATGCCGGGGAAGAAGGTGTGAAGACGAGGGATGGGGCATCGGGAGCGACAGCCGGGGATGACACGGAAGACTCAGCATCCGAGTCTGAGGAATCATCTTCGGATGATGAGACAACTGATGACTCTTCTGCTTCCGAAGAGGATGAGGAAGGTGGAGGAGTTACTTTCTTTGCTTTGACGTTCTTTGCCAGCTTGGATTTTGACTCGGATTTTGAAGGTTGGGCATCGGGAGTAGCAGATACTTTCCTCTCAATCGTAGGCTGTGGGGATGCGCTGGATTTTGGAACATCAGCATTCAATGGGCCATTAACCAGCTCCAATGCCCTCCTATTACGCGCTTTGCTGGTCTCTGGCTCGACTACATTGCCATCCTCATCAACCCATCCCTTTCCGTCAACATATTCCACGGCTGCTTTCTTCTCCGTAGACACCTGAGTCGCCTTCAGGAAGCTCGGCTGCTTTGTGTTATTCCCAAACTCATGAACAACTTCAATGGATTTCTTCTGGGCCTTCTTCTTATCATTCTTATCGTTTCTTTTCTTCTTCGTAGACAGCTCTGTAGCGGCGACCGGCGTTAGCATCGCCTTGAATAGTATCTCCGGCTCCTTGGTGTACTTTGATTCCTTCTGCTGTTTGGTCTTCTTATCCTTCTTCCCTTTTCGCTCTTTCTTGTTCTTCGCCGGAGGCTCTGTCCAGCCGCGCTTGACCTTCCTATCCGCCGGCAATTCTACGCCCTCTAGCACACCCTGCTCCTTCTTGGGCTTTTCCTTCTTGGGCTTTTCCTTCTTGGAGCGCTTAGCTGGGCGGTCTCCGTTCTCCTTCAGCGCCTCGGCGTCGTCGGCAGCCTTGCGCTTCTCGGGCTTCGCGTCCTCGATGCGCACCTTCGATCCCCTCAGCGTGGACCCATTGAGCTTCTTCTTCAGTTTCTGCGCCTCCATGGCTGGCAACTCGACGTATCCAAAACCCTTTTCGGGGAAAGTTTCAACCGCGTGGTAGGAGATGTTCTTCGCGAACGGAAGGACCGAGGGCGCGATATAGACCTTTAGAAGGTCGGGAGTGAAGGGCGTGATATGCAATCTCACAATCGCGTTCTCGTCGACATGCGCTGGTTGGGCCGAAGGCTGTTTGGTCTGTTTTGGGGCCGCGAGAGCTCCAGCCTTTGGTTTGCGGCTAGGCGCCGGTGCATCGGGCATCGAGTCGCGCGAGCGGGGAGTTGGCGGGCTTTATGAGACGGACGACGTACACAACTGGACTATCATGGAGGGTGTCAGTGTTATATATAGGATTTTAATTTAGGCCGGGCGGGGCCCGGTAAGGGTCGTGGTAGATGAGAGGAGAGGGTGCAGGTGCACGGCGGGAGGGGGGGTTTGTTTGTTAAAAGCTTAGCCCCGGCAGCGTGGTCAAGGCTGGGGAGTGGTCCAAGCCTTTGGTTCCCGACGGAGCTGCAGGTGCGCTTTGTCCTGGTCCAGCTTCACTGCTTGTAGACACATCCCACCTCACCATGAGAAGACCGACGTCCTGGCTGCTGGTTCTGTTGACCTTCTTTACTTTCCTTTCCTTCTCTCTTGCGGCGTGTAAGGCATCCATCTCCGCGCCCCCAGATAGATTTAGCTTACGCTTTGAGAAACAGCGCCAACGTCCTTTTGCAGGTGCACATGTGGCGGCAATAGCACCATAGTGCCCCTCGATGCGCCCGTTTCGTCGTCCAAGCCCGAGTCACCCGAACTAAAAGACCGCGCCTCGAGGAAGAAATCATGCAATGATTGCAATCGGCAGTTCTGCTTGAGCTATTCGTTTTGCAAGGATGTAAAAGAAGAAGAGGTCTTTACCGCCTGTTTTCGTAAGTAACCGGAGGCATACAATGCACAGCTATGGCCATAAAAGGGCAGCGCCTGATAGAAAGTAGAGAGAGACTCCGCAAAGGACCAGGCCGTGGTGTTTATATTTATCTTTGCGACGGTAGGTTTGTTGAGCTACGCAGCTGTGAGGCCCTGGGTAGATACGTGGAAAGAAGTATGTATACGAAAGTCATTGTCGGTTTGGTGTTGTGTCTGCTGTTTTTATGCTAACAATCCGACAGAGGGCCCGAGAACGACGGAACTACATCCCAGTTTCTGATCAGGCCAATCAATAAAGCCCAGGAATGCGATCAGCAGCGTTGGAGCGACACGGTATTGGGAATTGAAAATGAGTTATGAACACGAATTTCAGAGATACCCAAGCCAAACTCTGCGAGAATGCTACCTGGCCCAACTCCGTGATGCAATACAAGTAGTAGCACAGGACACTATACAGGCTGGGAGATCATTTATGGTACACATATCGGAGCAATTGAGCTCCACATTATCCCAATATTCCTCCTCCGCTTTCCGCCTTGGCTCCGTCCATTCCCTCTTAGTCCGACTTTTTGGATCCAAACGCCCACCCGAGCCAGCCCTTACTAGTCTTCTCTGCTGATACAGCTGCATTGGCGGCAATTTGATCCAGTGAACCACCTGAAACTGGCTGCCCAGGCTGTGCGCCTGCTGGCGGCACTGCGCTCGCGCGTGCTTCCTGCACCGCCTGCGTTATGCCCAAACCGGGGTTTTCCGCGTTAGCAGCAGAAGTGGCTTGTTCCCTCTTGACGTCTTCTATAGCTAGTCTCCTCTGTTCTTTGAGCTCCTTATCTTCATTCCATTCACCGTGAAGCCACCACAATAGCCTCGAGCCGATTTTCCTTTCTGCCTTCTTCCGTGCCATGGCTTCCTCCTCTTCCTTGATCCCCTCTACCAAGGCGGCTTGGGCTGGTGTTGCAGTACCCATTGCTACAGCATCTCGTGCAAGTTGTAGAATCCTTGCCTGCTCCTTTTCTTGTTGTTCAAAAAATATCGCGCGTTTTCGGCGGTTGTAGACGACCATATCTCCTATCGAGAATACGGCGAGGACACCAACGCAACCTAGAAACCATTGTCAGACAACATATATACATCAATTGGAAGCTCTCTGGCTAGAACCTCAGCCGGGATTTGTTTGTAAGGATTTCATACCTGTTGCGAATATGATGCCATAAACGGTAAACCTATGCGCCGCATCCGCCGCCATTCTGCCATACATATACAATACATCCCACTTCGTAATCTGTGCCATCTTTGCCCTGTTGGCTGCCTCTCGGAGTCGCTTGACCTTCTGCTGGGGCGTCTCATTTGGGGGTGCTGGGTCTGCGAACTGGAGGGTTGTGGAACGACCACCCGGCTTTGTGTGAGCCCACACACCGGTTGGCGTAAAGCGCGTCGAGTCTTTTGGCGACTTTGACATGGCGAATTAGAAGGATAGACCAGGAGCGAGGCGGCTGACAATGGGTTCGGCGGAGGTGGAACGATCTCTCGAAAAGTTGAAGATGCATGATGCGGAGAATGCCGCGGCCGGCGCCGGAGCTTATTTTCTCCTTTCGGCCAGGATATTGAACCTCAGGCTTCACCGTCCTATTATATATCGTGTTCTCAAAGTCTTACACATCGATTTTGAAAATGTAACAAGTAAGTAAACAGTCATTTGATTATTTAAAATAAATAAATACTCTTGGCGCTGGCAAGAACAGGAGACAGCTTGTGGACAAGACTGAAGAGTAGGAGCGACCGTTTATCATTCATCATCAGCTTTCACCACTTTTTATTAATCACTATTCACATTATGATCCTGATTGTTTTGGTCGAGACCCTGAATTCTACATCTATTCCATGATTGCCTCTTCGTTCATCAACGGAATCATCAACCTCACACCCGACCCGCTAGGCTGAGCACGTGGAAGATGACTGAAAACAACAATGGCGCGGAGTTAAACCTAGAGCAGATCCTACGTACTCTTGCAAGTTTGCCTCAAACTCCCTCCACAGGCCAGCAAGCGCAAGAACAACAAGGCTTTGTAGTACCTGAACTAGGACTTCCTCAATTTAATCCGGAGAGCGTCTCTCGGTCTCATTCTACTACGAGCACCCCACTCACAGGCTACGACCGGTCCTATGATACTATATTGAGCAGCCGCCCAGCTCCCCAGCATCGGCCACCAATTCCTAGACCTCAAAGTAATTCTTCAACGCCGCTCGTTGACTCTTCTACCATCACAGAATGGAAGCACGGTCTTCGCAGCGTTAATAAGCTTGCGTCTCAAAATCCAGCCTTTGTCCCCACTGTTCATAAGGTAATTCATTACGCTTTTAATTATAAGTCTAATAGATTAATTCATATTTGATAGTTGATAAAAGACCAGGAGCGGAACGTAAAAGACTGGGAGGCTGGCAGACAGCGAATAATTCAGGATCAGGTTGCGAAGCGGGAGAACGAGCAAGCGGCAAGAGCAGCCATGTTGGTTCTTTTCGTTACTAGATTCGACCTTCCTTCTAACTCTGGCAGATCTCTTCCGGGGCTTCTCGACAAAACAGGACCTCTCCGAGTATGCCAGTGCATAGATCATTTTATAGAGATCTACTGACCCAGGCATAGACGCCGGAACACGAGCAAGAAGAACTCAATCAGTATGACCAGAAGGTATACCGTGCTTGTCGACAAATGGTCGAGTTACAGTCTGCTGAGCTGAAACGCCTTGCTGTACCCTTCTTCGGAGTTCGGCCAGATCTCATGCTTCCGGATGGTGGTGATTCGATCAATTCTGATGATGAGGTGCCGCGGTATGCAAGCGAGGAAACAGAAGGAAAAATCACCAAGAAGCAACTTTCGGAACTACAGCGTCAGATGTTGAGGCATCTGGTGGATATGTATGGGGACTGAAGCATTGCATGCCAGAAGCTTAAGTAAGCGGATCATAATGTCATGTTTTGCGTTCCAATATTTGCACACTATTGTAGGTGGACTGGCTCTGTATTCAAAATATATGACCAACCGACTCTCACACTGACTTTGCGGTCGTCATCATCAATAACGCTCACTATTACCATTATAAGGAAAAGGACATTTGATTTCTTGTCTCATAGCTTCCGTTGAGCTCTCTCTACATTAACTAAATCTGTACTTTAATGGGCAGGTAGAGTGGTACTCCATTTGTTATCCTATTTCATCGATAATTGGATCCCAATTCGAGTCTAGGTGCTCTATTTACTGACATTCTTGAAATTATTTGAACTACAATTATGTTCCGCTGTTTGGTTCCTTAATGGTCTTGTTTTTGTTGTTCCATATTCTCGAACATTTGCCCCAATTTCTACTCCTTTTAGGACCGATTTCACAGCCTCTGCTTCATAACTTATTCACTATTTCCGGAACTATACTTGCTGATAGAGGGCAGTCGGTAAGCCGAAGGAATACCCAGAGAAATGGATCGCCTATGGTTACCTTCGTCAATGGGTCATGTGTCACGTCTCTTCCGCGCCCGGTACACCAGCGCTGGTGGAACATAGGCTCCGTTTGTCTACCACAACTGCCGAAGAGCCGATAGACCGACCGCAATACACGCTATAGATTTGTGGTGGGTGAAACAGTTCCTTACCCTCATTCCTCCCTCAAAATTTTCATCGCCCGTTCTTGAGGGAACCTCGAGTGAATACGCTAGCGCCGGACGGTGAAGACTCATGCCGAGACTTGGAGTCACCGCGACTTGTACGTTCGGCTCGAATAGTGGGTCAATAAGCGAGGTTGATCTCTCCACCGAAACAATCGCTGTTGTTTGCAAGGCGTTGTGAAGGGGAGTCGGCCATCGGCGCCAAGACCTGCGATAGCCGCAAAATAAAACGACGTTGCCCACAATCTTTGGAGCTCCACCACACCCTCTCTTTCCTCTCTCGACCCTGGTCATTATCCTACGCTCTCTTATCTCAGACACGTTCTCTCCAAATCGTTCTGTTCACGCTGAAGCACTCGTTGCTACCTACTGGTCCGCTCCTTTGCTTGTGCTAGCTGAGCCTGGTACGTATATTCTCCAATTCACTGCTAGCACGCAATTGCCAATAGTACTTCTATTCCCTTCTTTATTTGGTTCCATTCGTCATGGCACGCTTCTGGGGGTTTGCTTTGTGGGTGGGTTTGGCGGTTGGTGGCGGTGTGGGTAGAGCTAGTAGAGAACTGGACGTACATCATGACCATAGCGACGGCGATGTCCTTAACACTCTTGGTCAGGGGGATATCTACAGCAAGCAGTTCGACGGTAAGTTTGCGCGCTTCGAACACAGAATGTTAGCTGACTTCTGCTAGATAGTGTTGGCATCTCACCTAGGGATGTCTTCTCTCCGGAGGATCACATGATTGGTATGTTGATTCTGTGTACTCCAGTCTGGACAGCGGCCGCTTTGCTTAGTCCTTACAAGAAAAACTTGAATTCCTTTTGCTGACTATTGACATAGTCAACGTGGCTCGCATGGATAGTTGCGAGGTTATCTGCAAACCTAGCTTCTGTGTCGATGATGTTGTGCTACACGGTACCACTACGCATCTCACATATCTATGCCCGCAGACCGAGAGCTCCTCCGCTGTTCAAAATACTGTATGGGTTACAGTGACGGAGCTTAAAACATTCACGCCAACTACCACCGTATTCGCCACGGATGTCAACTCTGCGGTACATAGTAATAGTGGTGAGCCAGAAGACACGACGACTATCAGGAGCACAATAACAGTTTTCCAAACAAAGACTATTCATAGGCTTAGTTCTGCTTCGTCTATCCTGCCCAGTCTTACGCCCTCAAGGTATGCTCACGGTATCATATTGCCCGCTCCAAATACTAATGTGCTGGAGTGCACCATCAACGGGGCAAATCAACAGTACTACAGCGAGCTATCCGACCAGTGCTGTTTATGGGGGCCCCTCATGGTCTAACATTCCAGTCTGTATACCTGAATTGGGGTGGTGTAGTTCCAGCGGTGCTCTTACAAGCGTCAGCCATACGGAAGTCAGCTCCACCGAGGGTCCCATAACTTCAAGTTTCCCGGCTCCTACTTCGTCATCAACTGCCAGTCATATTGAAACCAGCCCCATCAAGGGTTCCATTAGTTCAAAGTTCCCGGTGCTCACTTTGTCGTCAACCATCAATGGTACTATTGCAGATGGAGTCTCATACACTCACTATCCCAAATTTCCCAACTCAACATACGTACCAACGGACTATATCTACCTGCGACAAGTCGGAGCACTTACGGCTAGCAATACGGATACTCACAACCTTCTGTCAAGCCATGGCATTGCTCCAAATCCTGTGACAATTACATTTTATATCACTGCCAATCGGACCATGGGCTCGATGGCCGTTGCATCCAGTGGCGCTCAGGCGATCGCCACTAGTACCATGAAAAAGGGACATGGCAGTCGCAACGAATTGTCCCCAGTTGCTCTATGGGTGTGCTGGATGGTTGCAGCACTTGTCATCTAAGCGGGCTGCGGTTTCACTTTATCCTGTATTTTATTTTCAATCACTCGGATAAGATGAAGGAGGGCTTTTCTGGGGTAACAGGTCTTTCTCAGGCGGTTTTCTCTATGGGTTCTTCACATGGCTTCATATGAATGAATGAATAACGACCTCTTAATACCCAAAATATCAGCGTGCATGTCCGAGTGCTAAGAAAGCAACAAATCGCAATAAAAACTATGCTAGTAATGAACGCCTTTTATATGCTCTGGATAATATTGTATGCAATCCTGAAGCTATGAATTTTTCTTTTTACTTTTGAATGGCGCATACGCACCGAATATCTGTACAATACGCAGTACACTTTCCAACCCCTCAACCCCCAAACCCCCAACACACAACAAGTCCACCGCATATACGGAGGATGTACCGGCTCTTTTCAGTGCACCCTCAACTCTCACCGTTTGGAAGGATTTTTGAACGCGGTAGATGGTGGCCGATGCACTATAGCGGTTGGATCTATCTGGGCTATTTTTGGGCTATGTGATTGCTCAGGTTTGAAATTCTCAAGTCGTTATGGATATAGTGCGTTTCGTCTCCATGAGAGGCACCAGAGGTTTTGGCAAGAGTTGAAGAGGGATGGGTGGGTCGAGGGCGGCGGTGTGATGTGCTGGTCTGTTTAGCTCTAAGGAGGTGCAGTGTGAGAGAGATGGACGTGCGTTCCGGTATGCGGTATACGGCAGTGGGGAGCGCATTAGGAAATGGAGGACCGGACATTGGGGGCTGTAGTAATGTACTTGTGTTTTTGCTTGCTTGATGCTTTGATAGTTGAGAGGATCGAACTGTTAGTTGGCATGCAGCATTATTACCGATAGATATTGTATTCAAACCATGCAACCGCTCGCCAAAAAAACCCAATGTCGGGGGTTAATATTCCACTAGAGAGTCGGAGCATTTTGCACATCTGGAAAGACGTCGATTTCTCGAACGCACAAGCCGCTTAGCTGCGCGTAAACGATGAAACCAGAATCGAAGTAAAATATATACGCCCGAACTTCCAGCCATCTACACATAAAATACAACGAAGTAAAGCACCCATTCCCCCATCGCAAACACGAAAAACTCAACCAGGTATCCCGTATACAAAGAAAACAATGCAAAAAGCACTCAAGCCGCTGACCCGTCACGCTCAAAATACCGCATAAAACTCCTACTTCTTAATCGACATGATACTCCCTACTCTCCCCAATATCACAAACATCAAAGACCCCCTTCTCCCCAATGCCCTTCTCCTTGAGCGCCTCCACCAGCTTCCTCGGCGGCTCCATGACGTCTTCCTCCGTCAATACCCAGGTGCCCCAGTGCATACCAAGCGCTTTCCTACACTTTGTATCCACGAAGATATTCACCGAGTCCTTGGGGTTCGCATGCATAGCCGACATGACGAAGCGAGGCTCGTAGGCGCCGATAGGGATAAGGCCGAGGTCGAAGGGACCCCGGAACCGACCAATTTCGGCAAAGGCGGGACAGTGGGGGAGATGTGCGTATTTAGGACCGTAGTCGTCCTCGCCGGGGGCGACTTTGGGTACTGCACGATAGCCCGTGTCGCTGATTTTGTTTAGCAAAGGATATTAAGGGAGAGGGAGGTGCTTACCCAGCAAAGTACACTTTGGCGCCGCCAGACTCTACGCTCCACGACGCCCACAGTGTTCGACATTTATCAAACGGCGTCCGGGCACTAACGTGCTGGCAAGGCAGCGCGCCTATCCTCGCGGTGATGCTCTCGGGATCCGATTTCTGGTCGTCCGAGGCGGACACCGAAACCTTGCTTGCCTCATCGTCCTTGCTCTTGGTCAATTCGAGCTTCACGTCCCGCTCATCCCACCAATCCAATTCTGTGACGTTGTGCACTCCGTTCTTGACAAACCATTGCTTGTTTCCGAGCGGTGCGAAGAAATGCGCAGTAGGGAATTTCTTTTGTATCCTTTTGATAGTTGGATGACTGAGGTGGTCGTAGTGGTTGTGTGATATGACGACGGCATCGACCGTGGGCAGATCTTCGATCTCACAGGGCGGAGGAGTGTAGCGCCTGAGGTTAGGAAGATTGATAGGAGCGCAGCACTGTTCGAAGACGGGGTCAAACAGCACGCGGAAGCCGCCTGGGAATTCGACGTAGTAGCACGCATGCCCTAGCCATGTTGTGCGGAGCTTTGGAGTGTGGCGCGAGGGGAGGAAGGTAGGCGTATGGATGGGGACGGTCGGCGGCGTCGTATCCGGGACGTTCATCTCGCCGCTAACTTTGCGCCTGCGAGAGCCGTCAGCATCAACCATGCATTGCACCCGGTACTCCTAGTTCCGGTAGACGCTCTCTTATATAGGATCGAAGATGCATACCATATCATCTTAAGAATAATTACGAAGGGGTTAAAGTCCCGAAAACTGTCCCACGGGTTCACAAAGCCCTTCCCATTCTTCAGATGATGCTTCAACTGCTCGGCCTCCTCAGGGCGTGCGCCCATGATCTGGGCGGGGCTCGTCGTCACCGCATACAGCGCTGCGCTTCCAAAACCCACGCTGCTCATCTTGACCGTCGTGCTGAATTGCGGAGTCTGCCAAATTCGGCGGTAGTTCGAGGAAGGAGGTTGCCTGCCCTTGTGAGTGTTTGTTCTCGCCCAAAACAAGCGTCTGAATGAGAGAATTGACGGACGAGGCATTTGACCCGCGAGCGGGGAAGGTAAGAGAGCCTTATAATAAGGCAGCATCATCCCCATCCCGGAGGAACAGGACGAATTATTTCAACGTAGGCGTTGCTACTTCGCTGCTATTGGTCCATGACGCAGTCGAACGCGAGTCGGACCATTGCGAGGACCGACCGCGTTCGTTAAGTCCGGCTCGCTGTCGACAGCAATGGCACAACATTCGTCCGGCCCGACACTTCCATTGGCAAGGCATCATTCTCCCTAGTAGTATTATCCGAGCAAGACGAGAGGGAAACGGAGACACAAGAGTGTTGTCGCGTCAGCAGCCCGCATAAGAGAGGCTCGAATTGGACTTTGATGCGCGTCATGACTCCTCTTAGTCTTTGCTGACATCGCGGGCTCCGCCAATAGTCGCAGGCGATGGCTTTCCTCATTCAGTAAGCAACGCCATGTAGACGCCTTGAGCTCTGAGTGCTATCCACGGAAGTTTCTGAGCCCGGTACGCCTAGCATACGCCAGGATTTACTTCGAGTAGGACAATCAATCATAAAATCCTCAAGCACATGACCGGACTGCTGACGCATCAATGCAGTGCCGTTGTAGTCAATGTCCACGAGGTACTGGGGCGTGGTTTCAAGCTACTTATCGGCATCGCCTGAACAAGAGAAGCCAGCATCACCAATGGACAATGAGCCAAATGCACAACGATGTCTTCTCGGGTAGATTGCACCACCCTCATGTATCTTTTTTTTTGGCAATTTCTGCTAACACTAAGTCTCTCTTGCTGCCCTGGGCAGTATAGTAACCCATCAATCCGTTGCCTCGCTTTGCCTGTAATAATCCGTGTGGTATTGGAATAGTGAAGAAATGAAGCAAAAAGGGACAAAACAAATCATACTTTCCCGCCCAAACAAGAATGCCGTCATTGAGGTGAAGCCATTAATTACAATCCGACTACAGGTGAGGGGCGGAGGAGCTCAAACAGAAATATCGTGACGAGGAAAGCGTAACAATCCTTCAAATCCGTGACGCCTCGATCGATGGAGAGCAGAATCTTTGAAACAGTACACACCCATGTCTCCAAGGGTATTAACCTCCAGCGACAAGGCGTCATACACTCCTGCTCATCCAAGGGAGGGCTGCATCGAAGACAGAATAGAAAGGACCGGACCGAGCGCCGCATACAACAGGCTCGACGCCTTTTCCCCTAGAAAGAAACCATTAAGCAGGGGATACCCGCCGAACCATTCTTGTGGTGTAGGACAAAAAAAAGGGAATCGCGAACTGCGCAAAATCACGAAGCGCAATCCCATAACAGAGCCAGACGAAGCAGTCATCTGCACCATGAAAAAAAAAAGCCAAACAAAATAGGGGATCGTTGTGACACAATGGCCAACAAAATAAAGCAAGAACGCCATAACCCGCAAATTCGCTTGAAGTGCTCCAAAAACCGTGGTAGACCCGTCGTCTAAAACGAATTCGAATGATAACAGGAAAAGACCGGTGCCTCGAATGTAAAGTAAGGAAATCTATCATGCAATATGGCCGCAAGCCGTGTGCCTTTTCGTGATATCTTAAAGACGCCGATATGCGTTCGATCTGATGACTAGAGAGCGGGCCTCGAACGCGGAAGCCCCAGATGGATTCACAGGAAATTGGATCCCATGAAATTGACAATCGATCTAGACAAACTGATTTGTCAAGCTCACTCGGTCTGCTTCCAAGGCTAGCGCCTGCGCGGACAAAAACGGTCGAAGCATGAGGCCCGGATCTAGTCACCCAGGACGATGATGAAATAAACAGTAACTTTTGGATAGATGTATCGCTCGCGAATGGAACCAGATGTGAAATATGTATCGGGTGAAGGGAGAAATAGTCATCGATGCACTTTTGAAAAGGAAAATAGTCATCGATAGCGCAAAGGAACAGCACCAATAGCGCCAACCATCTAACCAACAGTTGAATTATTCCCGTCCAGAGAGAAGTCATGGAGTATAATTGATAGACGTTGAGGAATTTTCAAACCTGGTAGTTGGAAGGTAACACAAGCTCTTAGACAGCAACAGGCTGGGGGCCAAATCCGGGAGCCATGAAGTACGGAGGATGTCGCTGTGCACAATACATGCAACCACAGTTTATGCCATGGCTGTTCCAAACTGGCGGGTTGTACTGTGCGGAATAGGCGGGTGGGCCATAATTGGCTGGCTGTTGCTGCTGAGCAGGCTGGGTCTGAGTTGAGTGAGGCAACGGCGGAAAGCCGAACATGGTGCGACGTGAATAGCCTTCAGTTGGGGCCCAAGGACCTGACGCACCATAGTATTCTGGGGTAGTAGGTCCAGTGGTGGGAGCCGAGGCTGGAGAACTGTCGTTTGCAGATCGCCAAGGATCGTATTGTGAGTAGGTTGAAGCGCTGCTGTACGATGTCTGTGCCGACTTCGGAGTGAACTCGTATGGTGGGGGTTGGCTGAAACTCTGCTGTATCGGTAGTGGAGGGAGCGGCTTGTTCTGGTTGAGAGAGCGTTGTCGCTGCACCGTGGTATCAATTGGGCTCAGCTTGCTGGACCGGCTTGACCGGGCTGCAATATGGGCCTGGTAATCCTTCCAGTGCTCTGACCAGGAGACCCAGCCTTGCTGCTCCGTGGGGTCGCGATGGAGCTTGAACTCAATAGCAACAAGCCACTCCATTTCGAGAAGGTTCAGGTCTGCAACAGGGATTCCACTAACCTCCGACCAGGAGCGGTTGATAAAAGTGTTGTCGTCCAAGAACTTGCTACCAAGCACAAGAGAGATGGTGAGCAAACGGAAGAGGTGGCTATCCGTCTTAGGCTGGCCAGACAACATAGGCATGCGTGTTGACAAGTAGAACATGCTAAGCAAGATGGTGGCCGATGGAAGCCTTGTGGCGCATAACACCTGGTGAACCCACTTTCGGAAGGATGGCGGCATTAGGCGGCCCGGTGTGATAAGCTGAAGTGCCATTTCACAGACAAAATCAGTCATGACATCCATGTCGTAGTCGAGCTTAGCCGACACGCCACCGACAGCCTTCTCTTCCTTAGGTGGCTGTTGAGAGCGATGGCTGAGCTCCTGAGCACGTTGCTGTTGTTGCAAGGCAGAGTCAACCACGGGCGGACCATTCTGCATGCGCATAGGTGGAAGAATAGGCGCTCCAACCGGTTCATAGAAGGTGCTCGGCGGCGGGAGGCTTGGTGGTGCATTGCTCAAGTAAGTACCGGCTTGGGGATACATGGGTGGCATCGCGATGGAGAGCTGGCCGTAGCGGTCTGCGAAATCGTACCCGTCGTCCTGTTGTCGTGCACCCGGCTGACCGGAGTACCCGGTCTGTTGGTAGGGCATCCCTCCACAGCTAGTGTTGTAACTTGGCACGAACTCTGGTGGAGTGAGAGGAAGCTGCCGGGAAAGGTTGTGGCGTGGGTAGAAGGACGGCATATTGAGTGCGGTCGCAGAGGAACGAAAGAAATTGGCGGAAAGCACCCTGCAGCGTGTGTTAGCTACCGTCTCTGTGGTCCGTCGCGGAACGTACAGTTTCTTTAGTTCCCAGCCGAGGAGGTGTTGAGCGTTCGCTCCGAGGAGAGCCTAGCGACGCTCTAATAACTGTCGGTCATGCACAAAGGAAATGTTTGGCAGACAGTGGTTGTGGGGAGAAAGGCAATCGAGAGAAGCGTCGAGAGGACGTAAGAATGCTGTCTCAGCCAGACAATGCGGTCGATGTCGATGACACAGGGAGGGTTGGTGGGTGAAGCCGCAAGAATGGAATTAGGGACGCGGTAGATGCGTCAAGAATTAGATGCAGGCGAGCGCTTGCGGCGAAAGAGCCCACTAAAACGCGAACCAGGACGAGGCCTAAGTGAATAGATCGCCCGTGGTGGGGAGGTTGATGGTTACACGTTGAGCATGTGTCGCGGTGGATGGCGTGGGGATGAAGAGCCGAAAGCCGAAGGGGTGGTGAAAGTGAAAAGGCAGGAACGCTCGAAACCGGGACCCAAGGTCGCACTTTTAGAATCCAAGCTGGAACTCCGATGAAATGCCAGAAAAGAAGCACTCGGTGCTGGTGCAGCCGAGAGGAGGTGGGTTTGAGGCGGTGGACGTTTTTCTTCAGCGACACAGGCTGTCGGAGTCAAGCCTTAGCTCACACGCTCACACGCTCACACGCACACACGCGCACACGCAGCCCTTGGTTCGGCGCTCGGCCAGGCGACTCAGAGTCAGTCCAGGAAGCAAGCACTGCCTCAGCCAACGTCGACGGCAGCGAGGGGTTGCGAGGAGGACGAGGCGAGGTGAGGTGAGGTGAAGGTAAGAGAGCGCGCTGGGCCGGAACCGCGATGCCGATTATTGAGAGTCGTGGAGCAGCCCAGGCGGTTGCCCGAGGGAAGCGCGCAGAGGCCACCAAATTCTTAGCCCGGCTGTGAAGGGGTTGCCAAGTGGCGAGCAACGAGCGGTGTCGACGAGTGTTTGGCAGGCCGCGAAAGCGAGATGAAAGCGGTGGTGGTGGAGAGGGAGGAAGGGGGGAGAGGGGAGAGAGAGAGAGAGAAGAGAGGAGTGGAGAGGGTAGAGTGAGTGGGTGCGTGGGCGGGTGGAGAGATGATGGTGATGGTCAGAGGCAATGATGGGATGGGATGGGATGAGTGACGGGGTTGCTGCAGCGCGCAGTCCCGTTGGCCTGAAGCGAAGGGCCCCAGATGGCAGAAGCAGAGACGCACGCACACGCAGAGACGCAGCGACGCAATTTCGTTAGGGGCCTGCCCAGTAGTGCCAGTAGTGCCAGTAGTCGTGCCTATACGCACGCCGGCCGTCTGGTCGTTCTTTTTTGGCACCTGAAGCCTCTGGCCCCCTCCCCTCCTCTCCCTCTTAGGCCTAGTTTCCCTGGTGTCTCACTGGCGTCTCCCCAGCCTGCGCCTGTGTCTGCGTCTGCCATATGGATTCCTGATTCCGCAATGATAATAATAATAACAATAATCCGCAGCGGCCATTCACAGCGACAGTGCTGCAATAACCACCGCTGCGTCTCCGCGTCGCTAGCCAGGCACATGTCCGAGTCTGCAAAAAAAAAAGTCTCTAGTCCAGTTCGCACGCACGGGTATGCTCGCCGTGTCTCGCCGCCGATGCAGCCCGGTCTCCAATAATCAACCCGCTCCAGGGACTGAGTCCTGCTCCACACGACGCACGTCCGCTCGCTGCCGCCCACTCACGGTCCAACTTGTGCTGCATCCGCGAGAGCGAGTGAGCCACGCTGGCACGACCATCAAGAGCCATTATTATTCCGCCGTGGGAGCCGACTCCTCGATCCCCTTCCACGGCCGTCGCCGCTCGCCAAGAGCCTCGTGAGGGTCCATCCCCTTTTAGCAAGGGCCTGCGTTCACTAGCTGACTTTGCGCCTGTCGCTGGGGAGCGCTGGGGGGAAGAGAGGTCCCATAATCATTCCTCTGTGCACACTTTGCAGAATCCTTTTGCAGTCGTCTTCGGCCCCCCCCCCCTTCTGCCCCCGCTGTGACTGTGCTTTTAAAGTAACGTAGCCCGCAAATATAGAGCCGGTCCGTGTAGACGAGCGCCATATTGCAATAATAATCAGCGCAGGCACTCTGTTGTTCTCGTTTAGTCTTGCGGCGCGAGCAGGCCCCGTACCTCGCAGTGAAAATTGTGTCCGCAAATAATACCTGTAGCTAACCGTCCGCATGAGCAGAAGGGACTTTGAAGCCGTCACTGCCCGTAAGCCGCGGTCGAGGTGGTCGTGGTCGTCGGCATTGGGCGTGCAGATGATGAACGCATGGCTGCCCGCGATCAGACATTCGTCCGCAAATCGCCAGTCCCGATCACTTCCACCTCCTCACCCATCGCAGCACCGTCGACCTCCGCCGGCAAGGCAAGCTAGCGTTGCGTCAGGATTGCTGCTGAGCATCGTCTTTCCGCAGCTTTCCACCGCCTCCGCATCCTGTTCAGTCTTCGTCGCCCATCTCTGCCACAAATAGACTCATCCTCTGTTCGTCCTGTGTGTGGCAACCCAAGCCACCTCGGCACTACTCGCTTTTCTAGGCCCGTAGAACAGCGTAATCAGTCGCTAGAATAGCCCATCTGGAGCAAATTGGGATTTGGACTACCTGAGCCCGGCCTTTTGCATCCCCCAGAACACGAGCCAAGCCCCTCTGCGCGTCAGCCTGGTGGCAATTGATGCGTCTCAACTGTGCGCTGCTCTCGCAACTTTTGCTATCCCCATTCCATCCCGTTCCATCTTGGCCCAGGCAACAGAATACTGTCATTACGTCGGCGGCTCAGAGTCAGTCATCACGTCCAACGGCACGCAATCCGCTTGCCAGTTGATGCACACCCACTTTACGTGTCCAGTGGCACAGTCAGTTGACGGAGTTGCTGGCGACGTCGCAATCAATTCATCATCCCTCAATCAAAGTACAGCTTGGCACGTGAACACGCTATTGGTCTTTCGACTTTTGGACTCCCGACACCACCGTTCAAGTGAAATCCCATGATAATTTTCCAGTTACCCGTGCACCAATGCTGTGGCATGATCCCGCATTTTTGTCACCTATCCACGTGCCTAGTTCATCTGCCTAATAAGCGTATTGATGTAGTCCTCTCGGTTACCCAAATCACCTCCCTCAATGAAGTGCTTAAATTTCCTAGTTCGGAAGCCACCCGTGGGGTTGCTTAGCTTGAACGGCCACAGGAAGTTGCTAGCCTGCTTGAAGTTGGGTCCAACCGTGAAAACTACAGTTAACATCAGCTTGAGTTACTCCATTCAAATGTAGTTGCAGAACTTACTCTCGTGGATCAAATCCTCCATGCAGATAATGCTATGTTCGGGTTAGCTTACGGAGATAACACAAAATCCGGCAGTGACATGTCTCACCCATATTGTCCGAGGTTCTTCTCGATGATCTCGTTGTCAGTTAGAGGGATGCGCTGCTTGTCGACCTTGCCGTAGCCTCGCTCTACCAAGAATAGTTAGCGTCGCCCCGAACACAAGATCCGATATGCTTACTGTAGATGAGCTCACGAACGGACTTTTGGTTGGGATAGCCGTACGCAACATATGGCTCGACGACTGTATGCGACGGTAAATATTGTATCATTTGAAGCCCTGGACTTGCACCTACTCTTAAGCATCTCGGTGGTGGCCTTGGTCAGCTTGATGAAGACACCATTATTGATCTGGAGAAGACGGAGGAGCTGAAGGGTTTTGCGCTTCTTGGGGTCAATTTTGTTGATACTGTAGAACATCAGCTGGTTAATATTCGACTAGATTGATGGAGAATTACCCCTTAATTCGAACAACGAAGACAAGCTTGGCCTCCGCTGGGACATAAAAGCTGCCGCTAGCCTTAGCCTCGCGAGACAACCGGACTTTCTCCCTCTATTGAATTATCAATTTGCTTGCCTCAATCAGCTAGGTATTGATGCTCCATACCTCAGCATCACGGTACTCCTTGATGTACTTCTCGGCGCGGGTGAAGATAACCTCCCTCTTCTTCTTGTTCTTTTCTACCCAATAATCAGCCTTGACCAAAAAATATTATGCAACGTATCGAGCTATAGGAGGGCGATCGATTCAGTCCCGAAAGATGGTTAACGATTCGACAGCATTGACACAGGCCTAGTCGATTATGTTGGTTGTTTTCATCACAACGATCGCCCTCCCAAGCCCGTTCGATACAGGATCCCCGCGTACCTCGTTTCTCCTTGAGAGCCTGAGCGCGATCCTCGCGGGCCTTCTCCTGCGACTTCCTCTTCTTCAACAGCGTCTCCGGGACAAGGATGTCATTTTGCGTCGGTACGCTCCTACGACTCAAAATGTCAGTTCTAAGGTCCTTCTTTCGAGTCTAATGAGGCGCTAGAAGTATAATTGAAGGCAAATTCGAATGTTACATGCAGACTTACGACTTCGGCGGCATTATGGCGGCTTGGACGTTGTCGTTGCGCTTGAGTTTAGAATCTTCGAAATACTGAATTTCGAAGTCAGTCCTCGGCTGCGCTTGTGGCCTTGGCGCGACTAATCCTATTCTGATTGTTAGCGCCGTTTTTCGTTGGACCGACATTGTCCCAAACCCTCTCTTGGACAGTTACAATGAGGGGAATCAGTTTACGGGTTAACATAAGTGGCTTTGAGGCTAGGCAAGCCTTAAATTGTTCCCTTTACTCCCGTTAGCATTCTTTCTATCCCTTCACAGACCCCAATTATCCCTAACAAAGCACGGTCCATTAAACTTTGTTTGTCTCTATTACAATCAAGGAACTATCTGCAATTAGTCTCAAAATATGTTCTTCCTCTGACTATATGTTCGGGTTGAATCCTGTTATAACCCTTTCAGATCAAAACTTAACGAAAGAGCTGAGCCAGAAAAGTAGGCGAGGCAGCCGAAGGGTGTTCATGAAAAATGCGTTGAACTCTGTTCAGTTCGCTTCCTCTTTGTTATCAAGTCTTCTCTTGATGTCTCTCCCAACAATAACTTTCCCCTTCACTTCGGTTATACAGGAGATTGTTCTAATAAAGATGCAACCCCAACCCTCTCATGGCCCTTTCATTCTGGCGTACAGATATTACGAATACATGCAGAGACCATCATCCTAGAGATGTAGCGAAAAGAATAATCAGTACTACAAGTCACTCTTAGCTAACGAGCCACATCCACCAGCCGACGACGAAGGCCCAAAGTCCAAGTTGTCTGACATGCAAAGAAGCACTACGAACGTTACTACGAAGTTAGACATATCGATATAATTGTTACAATGCTTAATAGAAAAGTAGGCGCTGTAAGAGCTGTAAAAGCCGCCAAGGTCAAGCGTGCATCAAAGCGCGACAGCGTCTAATCAACATTCAACGCCTAACGCTTTCTTACACCACATCGCGATCACTTACATAAGCTATAATATTGGTAGAGTCCATTTACGATTAGCGGAACTGCCTCGGATTCCTCACATGTTTACATTCCTGAGTCCAGGGACGGATCCGGAAGCGAAGTTTTCTACGCAACCACATCATGGTCTTTCTGAACAAAGGACAACGTCCGGTTTCAGGTGTCAACTATTTTTTACTCCCTATTCAGAAGGCCTTTGAAAATACCATTTTGATCATCGCAAACGGTCGATAGCCATGGCAGTGTGCGCCGCATATAACATACCAACCGGCAATCAGCATGTCTCTCCTCCGCCGCTTGCTCCAACACCAAGTTCTTGTCGCTTCTAAATGTAATTCATTCGTTAAGCTTTATCGCTTGAAGTTTCAAATGTATTGGCATCAGTGGACTCTGTTGGCTTTATTTACTTTATTGCCTTTCTCAAGCGCATCATACCGGGACGAGTACGACTGGAATTGGAAACATCCTCCCTACTACAAGACTACCACTAGCACCAGGAAACACAGTAGCAGTACTAAATATACTCCTACGACTACATTCTCATCTACGCCTGTGAGCTCCACAGCCAATCCCACAGAGAGCTCTACGTCATCCCGCAAGTCTCGTAGCAAGAGCAAGTATACCAAGACTTCCTCGACTCCAACCGCAGACGAAAGTAGTACTGTTGAACCAACACAACCTTCTTCTTCCGATATGCGTCTCACCACTACTACCTGCCTCACGTCGGCCTTAACGGTCACGAGCTTGGTCACTCTTTCTTCTGGAGTACCGCAGAACCAGGAGAACACCATTCCTAGTACTGTCGACAATCTCAATGATTGCTCTGTGAGCCTAAATGCTGAGCCATTTATAGTGTTTTGCTTTCTAACATCTCCCCCAGAGGCCCATCGTCCTTGACGCTCTCGCTAGGAGCCGGTGTGGAGTTCAAGCCTTCGATTGCTTCTGCACGTATCTAACTATTAACAACATAGCGGAGCTCATACGAGAGAAGTGCACTGCCGAAGACATGGGCCGTAAGTTCTTGACGCCGTCTCGTATTAATCGCCTGCATGGTGCTGACCCTCAAACCTACTAGAATTCGAGAATGACTTCCTCGGTAATCTCTACTCGGTCGGTCGCCGCTCACAAACTAGTGTTCACTCCATTGGCTCAATCACCGGGCTTCCTCTCTCCACTACCACCAGCCCAGGTGGGCCTACAGGAAATATCACTGTAGTTCCGTTCAACAACAGCACCACCCTACCGGTTTCCTTCACATCCGAAGTCGTCACCGAGACCACCGGCGCAGCTGGCGAGACTACACTCATCACGACGGAGACTGTCCTCCCCGTCAACCCCGCTGTTTCTCCCTCGGGCCCATCATCTCCCGAGTTCACTGGCGCTGCTGTTGCCGTTGAGGCACCTGAATTCCTCGGCGGTAAGAGGGTAGCCATCATGGGTGGCGTAATTGGCTTCATGGGTCTGGTATTTGCGGAGCTATGATTTGAGCAGGCGATCGAGTAACTTTTTGTTTTAAAATCTTTCCGGTTTGAACTTTTGCTATTTGTTAATGGTAGAATATGGCGATGCAAAAGTGGTAGTGGTAATATTTAATAGCAGGCGTAGAAGTAGTAATGCTTGCTGTCTAGATTATTTTCTTATGCTTTTTGCCCTGTGAATGCTTATCAAATTTGATTTGAACGATTTTGGAGAGTACTATCATGTATGATGCATGCCTCCGCACTATTATATTAAACTATAAAATCTCGGACTAGGGAATGGAGAACGGCAATTGCAAGAAATGCTTCAGCAAATACATTATGGCAATATCTTAGGAAAATATCCTTCTGAGTAGACGCAACTCATTCGATTAATAGGGGAAGGCCTAGTTCGTCAGATAAATTTCTTCATCTGATTGTTAATCGTCGAGTATACCTCAAGCTTGTGTGCAAAGGGAGTAGTATTATTTGAGTGAATCTCCTTAAATCAAAATTTTACATAAGATTGTTGAACTCGGCTCAGCTTCCTGTGTTTATAATTTTCTGAACCTATCTAGTTTCTTTTTCAAGCCCCTATAGGGTTTTACGTTTTCGTTTCAACTCTAGAGGTCGACTGATCGAATTCAAGCATTAAAATAGAATAGCAATCACTTTCCAATAATCAATCTAGGATTTAGGAAGCAATCAAGCCAGGATTCAATTTACTAATCTGGCAAGTACTGCTATTGTACAATTTCCACCATCCTCCAATTGCAAACCAAACACCACCTCCGTTATCACTTCCACCACGACATAGCCAGCTAGCTTAAGCCAACGTCTTGCTGCACTTCTTACAAGCTAGTGCACTGAAGATCGACAACAAGAAGTCCCTATATCCGTTAGCCACTTCTGCCGCACGAGCTCAATGATCAAACTCACAGTATTCTTATTGCCAGAGCAGCACTTGACCTCATTATCTCCACACATGGTGGCTGTATCAGTAATGCCACTGAGAATATTGACTTGCCAATCCTTAGCTCCAGTATTCCATCCTTCATTTTTCCTCGGTACTTACGAGCATTGGCGCCAACACCGACACACCCGTTGGCCAGAATCGGGCCAGCAATAGCGCTGATCAAGCCACTGCTGGATTCCTTGTTGGTGGGGTTGCAGCAAGAGACAACGTTGTCGCCGCAGGCCTCGTCAGCCTCGGGGATGCCCTTGGGAGGAGTGCGGGCTACCATGGCGGTAGAGAGGGTTGCAAGAGCAAGGATGGAGAAGACGGCCTTCATTTTGAATGTAGGAGTTGGGTGTGCTTGAAAAGTGAAGATCGAAGTGTTGGAGCTTTTGTAATGTACTGAGCGAAGTCTGATCGTGGATGGTAGACGTTTAAGCGGTGTTTGAGCGTGTTTTTATATCGTTCCTGGAGCTCACGGCATTGGGCGTTGGTTGAGAGATCGCCGATTACGGTCGATGAATTGCATAGTTTCCATCTTTCCACTCTGCTTTGTTGTTGTTTTCTAAATGAATTTGTGCACCCTTCAACCCCTTTCACTGTGTCCCTCTGATTATTCCACCGTTGAGAGTTCTTCATGGCTTCCTAGTGACCTCATAATGCAGCATCTCAGCGTTCGTAGTGCCTTTGATCCTGGATTGGCCTTGGACAATTGTTCCCCGTGAATAGGGACGAAAGTGAAGTTGAAGTAGAATGGCATCATGGTGCATAGCTACTCTCCGTCTACTCTTCTCCTACGGACTGTTGATATTGGGATTTGAGGGCGGAGGCGATATCGATACCTTGGCGCCCGGATGAATGCTGGATGTAGGGAGTTTGAGTAGCAATTGCATCATGAAGTGGAGTTTTATGCGTTCCACAACATGGTTAAAGAAAACAGGATCAGTGCCCTGACAGAAGGAACAAGGTCCAATTGATGAAGCATGTCCCTGAATATCCCGGCGAAGCGGAGTTTCTTAATTCCCTATGATCTCCCAGGCACCGTCGTGGTAGTCACATGGTCTTAGGTATTGGATGGGGATGTGTGTTTGAGCTACAATTCGCATCAGGGTAAATTCTCGTATCCACATTTCCCAACTGCTCCCGTCGTGTTCGATTTTGGTATTCCCCCGCAAGCCGTAGACATGGGTATTGATTAACAATACTGAGATTCTTCGAATGGAGCACGTCACCCCCCTGGATGCATCCCGGAATGCGGCATAATCGGACCACCGCGATCGTGTCGAACGATTGATCGAGGACTAAAAACGAGAGTGGAGAAACTGAGGTCTTGGAAGTGCAGGGTACAGCAGCATTTAAGCATTGCTTCCATTGACGGGAGTAAAGCGTGGCGATGTTGACTTCCTACAGCCCCCTTCTGCTAAAACCACCGCGTATTGAAATTGTGAAAATTGTTAAGGGTGCTATATATGAGCAACTGTAATTGTAGAGGCATCCTGCGAAGCAATGAGACATGTCAAGTCAAGCTTGAGAGATCTTCGATGTCGTGATTCGCTTCCAACTCCCCAACTTAGAAGCACCACGAGTATACCGGGATCACACCACTGAATGAGAGCGATGGATCGGGAGGACCGAGATCGAGGTCGCCTCACACAGGAGAGATCAGCCGGGAGGCTCTGATTGCAGGAGTGTTTAGAGGAACATTGGCTGTAGATCCCCCGCATTTCAAGTTCCAATCTAGCGGTCCGATTACCGCACTGTCCAGTACAGAAAATAGAAGCCTATATTTGACTTTGCTTGTATGGTGCCGTTGGTACAGGTATGTAAATGCGTATTTGCCGTCGGATTGGCTCGTGTGCTGCAGGTTAGATTGCCTATGCAGCCTCACGGAACTAAACTTGACTTCCAACACTTCCATATTACACCGCCTAGCTTTCAGACCCGAGAGTACATTTTTGTACGTAAAACTTTTTAAGTGATTCGATAATATGGGTTTTAAGTCATTGCCTCTCGGTGACGTAGAAGAAGCCAAGTGCAGTAAATAATGGGCCTTGGCTTGAGCTTTGTCGTCCTAATGATGTAGCGAATGTGTATTTCCTTAATACTCCTTGGTTCGATTTCAAGTAGGGTAATCAGCCATCACATTGAGCGCATTATACTCGGCGAAAATTAGTGTATGAGGTTGACCGTAGTGAATAGTTGATAAATTTGCGATTTTCCAGACCGTAGGATTCATTCTCTTGACTTCACGTTGTCTTTCTTAATCAGGTTTCTGCCGAACTTGGGGCATAGCCGGTTTCGGCCTTTGCAATGTTCGCCCCCCCCTAGCGCTCCGCTTGCAAGTATCTTCGAGAGCATTCGACCTTCAAGCACTGATCGAGCTCTTGAACCCTTCTCCTCGATTCCCAACGATCGCGCAATTAGAAGATGATGTAATATAGTCTTTATCTCAATTCGAAGCCTCTTTCTAAACGCTCGTATATCTCACTCCAGGTCACCCTGTCCCTTCGCTTCGCTGTCAGCCTAAAATCCCATCTACATAGACTTTCCTCTTCCCATGCTCAATGGTCATTCTCACCCCGAAACCCACCCCATGTGACAAAGCACCCCATTTACTCATAATCTCAACCGGCTCAAACGCCACTGTCCCCGTCTTCCTAATATCCGTTGGCCGACCTCTCTCTCGTCAGACCTTCCTTATTATAGAAATGCTAACCATGGTCGTTTAACACGCCTTCTCCACTAGCAAGAAGCACTCGGGCTCGAAAAAGTCTCTCGGATTGGCAGCGTAGATCTCGACCGTCTTCCAGGAGCAAAGGACGACGCGGTGGGCTAGTTGGGAAACCGCGATCTGGAGGCCCAAGGATGGGAGGCTGGATAGGTCGGACAAGGAAGCCAGCCGGGCGACAAAGATGTATTTTAACACTGGGAAGTTTGTTTCTGCGGAGAAGTATTCGCATGTTTACGCGCGGAGGACCGCTTTGAGATGTAGATACCTTTTCTCGTGGCGGATATGGAGTCGGTGGATCGGGATGGGAAGATGCGCAGTGAGGAATTTATGCAAAGAGGTCCCCCGTCATTAAGGACCTGGACAGTGATTCGGTTGTGGTGGTATAAAGCCATGGGGATGCTGGGGGAGCGGAACGTGAATGCTTCAGGGTCCTAGAGCAGCTCGATGTCGAGGTATGCAAAGAAGCCGGCTACTAGATTCTAAACTACGGGATCCTAGCGCGGCATTGGGAATGTCCATGGACGAAGGTAGATGGAAGCTGCCTGGACTATGATGCCACCGGCAAACTCGTTGTAATTCTGATGTGGCAGGATCGGTGCGACAACATTAGTTGTCCCTTTTTCTGACCTGTAATGTTAGTGTAAGTTTGATGTATAGAGGCTGCATTTTTTTTGTTGCGCGGAGCATAATTATGTGAATATTGAATCGGACCCCGAATGAGCACGTCTGCCAGATTCGAGGACCACAAATTCGTCATCTTAGAGAGCACATGTTCGTGTAGCACTCCATTCGTCAGATTGAATTGGATTGCTGCATCTCGACTCAGTGACTATTCTATCCGGCGCAGTAGACAAGGAGAGGGCTGAAACGGAGTGGGACCTAACGGGATTTAATCTCATCTCGTCCGGTTTCATAGAGATAGACGACTCCCTTATAGCCATCACCGTTCCAATATCCAAGCCAAAGAACAAGAGTGCAGTTCTTCGTTATGACTAGTCCGTGAAGTGCTTGCCTTTCTTGTTTTGGATATCGAATATCTCGAGAACAAGGCTAAAGGATTGGCCGAATATGTAATAACAAGCTTCAGATCTGCGTCTGCGATCCGATACAATTAGGCCACCAAGGGTTGGCATACTCGTGATTCATGTCCGAGCGACTCGACATTCATGGAGCGACCTTGATAATCCTAAGGTAGGAATAATCCTCTCGAACTCCCACAAGTAATAATGCTAGGCTGTTTGACAAGACGATGTGCTTTAACCCTGGGTGGCATCCTTTCCTTTCTTTCTGATCGCCATCGAGATCTATGTAGTACACATTGACTATTGCTTGGTCCGGTGCAAGCCCCAAAGCACGAGACTATTAATATAATTTTTTTTTTACCATAATAGACATACCGCACAAACTTGCTTTCCTTCCTATTCACACGGCGACGTTGATGCCAAGGCATGCTGTCGGAACAATCTGCGTGTCTGCAAGTAGGTGTAGAACGATTCCGGGTCTAAAGTATGGAGGATTTTCCTAACCAGCTCCGGGTAAAGCTCGAGGAGTTTCATAGCAGGTTGATTTGCACGCACTAGCTGTGAAGTCTCCGACCGCTGCTCTGGATAAGTAGAGTGTAAGGGGTCTACATGCTGGGAAGATGAAACCTCTAGCTTCTGCGCCGACTTGAATACTCGCAGTTGACACCTAGATATAATAATAGTCGTGTTGCGATTTCAAATAGAGATGAATTGGGAGGCTGTAAGCTCGTAGCTAAGCTGACATGAGTGCGCGTCGGCGGTGCTGGTACAGTAATTCATCCATTCTTCGTCGACTTTTCTGGCATGATTCAGCCAAGACTTGAGGGTCGGCACTCTGAGATTTTTTTGTGTAACAGTACTCTCTTCATCCCAAGCATCTCCACTAAAATACTAGGGTAAATGATGGTGAAGATCATGGAGCACTTACTATCAGTGGTAGACACACCTCATGCCTACCATATTTTATATTGGTACTTTCAACTCGAAGAAGTCAAGACCAATGGTTGATATTGATGATGGCACGTTATCAACATCACGTCTTGAAGACGACAAAACCCTTCAAATATAGTACAAATATTCGATCGGTATTTTTCGGTGGGAAACAAGCAATGGTTAGTTTAGACATTGTCTAATCTTTGTAGCAGAATACTCAGGGCATAAAGACGTTTTAATACAGGACCATCGCGCTCCCGCTTAACCTACAGAGATTGCCATTCCGAATGGCCCCTAGAAATGACCCTGTATGCCTCTGTATATCCAACGCCTCAAGCCCCCACATCCCAGAAAATAAAAAAGGATATCCCATCAAATAACACCACATATGATGTGCGAGACCTTAGAGACTAGCATTACCCAGCTCATGCTCCTTCAGGTAATCCCCTCCCTTCTCCATAAACTCTGCTCTTGTAACGAAGGCTTTCTTTGATTCCGCTTTGCCCGCCCACTTTGCTGCTCCTCGCCATGCATCGAGGACGCGGTCCTTTGCTCTCCGCACCCCGAGCTCTAATTCTGCGGGGAGCACCGCTCTTAGCTCATCCTGAAGTCGCTCTTCAAAGCCCTGGAATAACGTGTTCCCACCGGTAAGAAAGATGTCCTTCAGGATGTCGTTCCTGTAGGGTGATTCCGCCAAACGTTCCGTCAAGATACCAGCAGCGATCTCCACAATGCCAGCTTGATCAAGGCCAGCGATCGTGGGCTGGAACACAACCTCGGGTACACGGATGCGCTCAACGTTGAGGTGGAGTTGGTGCGCCTGCTTCTGGGATTCAGGATCAAAAGGATAGGGGCCGTGGAGGAAAGCGTGAAGGAGGCTCTTGGTCCAATCGGTTTGAGCCTCCCTAGTGCTCTCCTCTGTGAAATTGGGGTCATGTTTAAGGAGCTGTGCTTCGATGTTCTTCAGCTCCCTATTCAGGTCTTCTTCCTCCTCATCATCGCTCTGCTCGCCAGTGGCAATAGTACGATAAACACCCCAGTCAGCGTCATCGGCGCCGAAGGTATCGTCGTCACCACCCCCTCGTCTTCGCTTCTTGGTTGGGTTGTCAGAGGCCAAATTTGCAATTGACTTCATGCGCATCTGGTTGGCTAGCGACTTGCGATTTCCAAGTTCTGCTTTGAGTCGCTCGCGGTCTCTCATTTTCTGTATTATCGCCTGTAATCTATTAGCAACCCAGCTTCCCCTCGAGCCTCGGGATACTAAAGCTCACCTGTCGTGCTATTCTCCTTTCCTCAACCCAATTTTCAAAGTCGTTCTCGCGCCTTTCATCATCAAGTCGCTGCTCTTCTGCTTGCCTTGCCTTTTCCTTCTCCTTCTCAGCCTTGGCACGTTGTCGCGCTTCATAATTTGATTTCAGAAGTTTCTGCTGTCGCTTCTGCTTGAGGCTTTCCTCGTCAAGTTGATCGTCTGGCACGTCTAGCAAAGGGAACGTGGGTTCCTCCTGCTGCTCCTCTTCTACGTCTCCTACATCTTTGTTTCTTGCTTTCTTAATGGATTTTTCTAGCTCTCGGACGCGCTTTTCAAGCTGGCTTTCGTCATCGAAATCATTTGACTCTAATATCCGCTTGCCCTCTTTCTTCGTCGTGTTTGCAAGCTGCGCCTGGAGTTGCACGTAGTATTCATACTCCTCTTCTTTCCTCTTTAGTTTTTCCAGCCTCATTTTAGCAGCTTGTGCCTGTAGCCTTCTTCCACTTTCCTTGCGTTTCTCAGCCGCTATTGCTAGCTCTTCCTCGGTCTTCTGTACCACCACTTGTTCGGTGTAAGGAAACTGGATAGTGTGATCCCTGTCTTCTAGGCCTGTCCATTCCAAGTAATGGCTGAGTTCGTTCTCATAATCCCGGCTAACGTAGCAATGGTCCCGAACTAAATCCTCGGCCTGCGTGTCACTGATTTTCCCAGGAAAAGCGGGGTATTTGAGTCGTAAAAGCTTGAGGAGGTATTCTGCGGACTGGGAACGACCCCAATTTAGTCGAGTTGCTTGTGAAAGAAGGGCCTTTGATTCGATGACGGGAATTATGTGGGTAGATGAATAGGACGAGGATACGACAAGGCCGTTGCGACCGCCGTTATAAGAGTACGAGAAGAGGGAGTCGATTCCGTACGCGACTGAGGGGGCACCGTAGCACTCGAATAGTATCTCAGACATTGCTGTCCTCAGACGTTAGCATAATTCCAGGGCCGAGTATTCAACGACACTCGTACTCTTTCGCGTGTAGCCTAGGTTTGCAACAGGCTCCGTCATCACGATGGGCCTGTCTATGCCGCCATTCCGACCATCCACACCCAGCTTGATGAAGCAGTAATCAAGGACACCTTCCATGCAATCCCAGTTGTTGATGATGTTGCTGCCGGGCTCGTACACGTTCTTTGCTTGACCGCGCGCTGTGCCATCCGAGTAAATGTCTGATCCGACGAATGTAAAGGTACGCGCAATCCTGCGGTCTCTGTATCTTGCCATCAGTGGAGGGAGGGAGATACGAGGTTTCGAGTCGAAGGACCATCCTGCGCGAACGTTTGAGGAGCCTACGCTGCAGGTCAGCACTCACATTCGAGGGAGATGGCAATTAGGCGCAAGCACCATTATCAATCACGATGGCGGTATCCCTATTGCTGCATGCATGACCTTCGGTATCTATGGGCTTGAAGCCTTCGAACGGTGGGTCGCTGACACTCCATATTTTTGCTGGCTCAGGCTTGGGCGAATTGCGCCCCGACGGCGGCGGCACTTCTGAGATGGCGGAGGGCGCCATTGCGGAGAAGGGGGAGATGTGAAGACGAAAGGAGCTGAAGAAAGTTGGGTTAGTTCATGTCGCGAAATATTGGGTCAAGTGGCGAGGTAGGTCGCAGCAATTCTTATTGAAGGCGTTTTAGATTCTACATCCGTGAGGCTCGACGTCCGCATCGCAGTCTCGGTGGTCCAAGCGCGAGCGCCGCTTCCGAAAGGGTTGGATAGCGCCAACATGAAATCGAGACAGAATTTTCAAGGCTCATACAAGATTCAATTTTACTTCATATATGCTCGTTCATTTATGCGGGTATCCTAGCTGTCCTTCGCACGTCTCGAATCCGGAAAACAATGGTTGGTCTCTATCATCATATTTCATACAAACGTCAATACAGCCCAGCAATGCGGCTGTGTTTGCTGGAAGTCTAGCGCATTTCTCCTCCCCAGCTGCCATCCCAAGTTTCTGATTTGCTGCAACTCATTCCCATCTTCATGAAGGGTCTTTGAGTCCATTGGTGGCTGTTCTTATGTTAGATGGATGTCACTAGCCGCAATCGGTCTCTTACCCTCAAGGTGGAAGAGAACATTAGACTGATAGTTCTTAAACATCTGGGCTACTAGCTCAACATCCATATTCTGAATGTTGATTTCTTGGAGATTCTTGTTCAACATCATGATCGCTTCGTTGAGTTTCTCCTACAACAGGGTGAGCAACCCTTGAACTGGCCGGCTTTGTGCTAGACTCACCACATTCACAATGATGCGGGAGATGAGGAGGCTCTGCTGGTGCTCGTGCGGGCTTTCCTGATGAATCAGTTAGCATTTCGTGTCAAATGTGCCTAGTGACTGATCTCTGTTCACCATATCGACTTATCTGGATTGCGGCTTGGGTATAATACGTGGTTGTGTTGTTGTAGCGGACCGAAACGGGAAAGGACATGCCAAGAATAGGGCTGAATTCCCAGATCGACAACGCTGTCGCCCGGGACCTTCATCACCGACCCGCGTTCACCACAGCTTTCGATTATAGTTTGGTTACCCTTTCGACTTGCGCAAGCATCATTTCTGTGTAGTCAAATGCGCCCTTCATATTCGTCTTGATCTTCGCTAGCCCCCCCCTTCACTCACCGACACGCTGAACAGTGCTCCCCGGATTTATCTAGTCTTTCGAATAACTTCGAGATGGCGCCTTTAACAGCCGCCTCCGATGAGAAGACGCATCAGGCTTTGCTCGACAAGCTGGACATATACGCTATCTCCAAATCCTTTCGAAACCCGCACTGGAAGCCACCACAGCGCCGCAACAAGAACGTCAAGCAGATCCTCGCTGAAGTATCACGCAAGGAAGCTTCAGTCATGGCTACGCAAAACAACAGCGGCGCATCCACCCCCGTCCTTCCGCATTCAGAGGCTTTGACCGGCGGCGCCTCGACGCCCGTTGGTAACCACCAGCCACCGAATATCGCGCAGGCCGCGCGCAACTTGAGTACGCTCGTGCTCGAGAAGAACACCAGAGCTGCAATGGGCGCGAGCCCAGCCAATGGTGGACCTGCGGCTACCTATACCAACATTGAGTCCGCCCCGAGCTTCCACCCGAATAGCCAGAGGAGGTACTGTGATATCACCGGTCTTCCTGCGCCATACACAGACCCGAAAACGAGGCTGAGGTATCATAACAAGGAGATTTTTGGTGTTATTAGGACTATGCCTCAGAATACTACCGAGAGTTACTTGGCTGCCCGCGGAGCGCACACAGTCCTCAAATAAGATGGCTTTGTGATGCCTGGTTCATGGCTTACACTGTTCACCCGGCCGGCTACTGTAGTATATACTTTGCGGCAGCGTGTTCACCGGAGAAACACAATGGCGGTTATGAGAGCCAGCATGGGAATTTTTGCGGAGGCAAGATGAAACAGCTATCAGTAGCGTCTCTCGGGGCTCTGCTGCGGCATGTACGGACATCAAAGTCAAGCCCATTCCACCCACCTAACTCCTTTCGAAGAAAGGCTCAAGAATGCGCTCCGGCTTAATCGTGTTCGTGGATATTCTTCGCCTGTGGGACGGGATACCAGGGGGCTCGAGGGAGCATCCCTAGTCACAGCGTGCTGGCACGCCGCGGTCAAGGCGGTATATCTACTATTTACCAATAGTCATATCATGCTCGAGAGCATAAAGGGTATATCAATCAATTCAGCATCTTTATTCACAGTCGTCGCTGGAGTGTTCATGGTGCTTTTCGTTCTGGTGTGTAGAGTTTTGTTTCGAGTGAGGATAAGCTCGAAAATGCGCGGGTTCCCGCAAGACGGCAGATGACAGGGGTCGGCGATCTAGTCGGGCCGACGCCGACCGCGCCTCACGGTCTCCCTCAGATGCGCATCTGGACACGAGACAAAAAAGTAATCCACCGACAAGACACCACATATGACAGCGGCACTCTCCATCCAGGCAGCAGTACGTGCCTGAACCTCCCGACTTAAGCTTTACGCTTTGTCTTCCCTTTCCTTCTACCTGCCTTCCCCGCGACCGCTCAAAATGCCTACTATGTGGCTTTCAGATTCCCAAAGTAAGCGCAATTTCATGAGCTACGCAATCTTGGGCCTGGGAGAACAGTGCTAAGATTCTACGTGTAGAGATTGGAGTCGCCTTCTGCTCAGGGGGTAGGTACGCGCATGCAGCCACGAAGAAATAGAGAGTCCTGGATGATTGACAGGTAGTACAGGCGGCTTCTTTCTGCTGGGCGGCGTTATGATGTTTTTTGACCGCGCAATGTTCGTTTCCTCTTCCCAATTCATTCCCTCTCTTTAACAGCGCTCTAGGCTAGCAATGGGCAACGTAAGGGTCCCTTCCTTCCTCCGTTCACCTTCCTGATCCCCGCCTAATCCCCACCTAGATACTCTTCCTAATAGGCCTCACGCTTATAATCGGCGTCCAAAAAACCGCTCTTTTCTTTGCCCGCCGTCAAAAATGGAAAGGCACGGCCGCCTTCGCTGCAGGCATAGCGCTGATCCTACTCCGCTGGCCTTTCTTCGGTTTCCTGATCGAACTGTATGGCATATTGGTCCTATTTGGCGACTTCTTCGCGACGATTGCCGGATTCGTGGGGAACGTGCCGGTAGTAGGTCCGTATATTGCGCAGGCGCTGGAGAAGATTAGCGGCGGAAGGCGTAATGCCGAGTTACCGGTTTGAAGAAAAAGTTTCGAGAGGGGTGGGGAGTGGCAAATGCTTCACTAGGAAGCGAGAAATTTGTAGGAGTTTGGGGCTTTTGTATGATAAATGTTCCACAGGAGTCTTCTCGAGTTATTGGTCTAGCGTATCGTTACCGTGCATAGGAACGAAGAACAATTCTGGGTTTGTGTTTCGATACTCCTACAATGAAGCCGTAGATAGGATTCCAATACAGGGTCGTTCTGTTCAAGTTATTTCATTCTTATTGCCTTATGACTCTGTTCTTCAGCGGCTAGATATGAACATGGGACTGGTGACTGCCCTGGACTTCCCCACTCAGATCCCGCGACCTGATTATTCCAAACATCAAACTATGAGCACTGGAAGACATATACTTAGCCTCAGCACTTTGTCCCCTTGTAACCGTGCATCGTTCTCTCAGAAAAAAAGAAGTCTGAAGGCTGGCGTGGGCGAGCTGACCCATGTCTAGTGCCCTACCGTATAATTCCTAGATATTCTGGGAATCGAAAACAAAAATATGATAGTCCCTAAGTCTCGGGAGATAGGAATCGTGCATCCAACTGACCGTGTTTTACCCCGGTGATTATATTGTGGGTAACGACGAGGCGATAGTTACTAGAAACGACGCAGGACGCGAGAAATAGTTCACAACCTAGCGGGCCTCGTTTGCAGTAAAAGCAAGAAGCATCTGCACACCTGGATAGATCGCAACCTGGACAAAACAGGGTGTAGACGATGCCATCGGGATCTCATTGACCCATTGGCTAGGCGATCTCGATCGGTCCTCCGTCCTCAATATGAGAGTGGGACTACGGCGGTGAAGGATAGCCTGTCTGACATATCTGTCTCGCATACTCCATTGCCAATCTCTAAAGCATCTCCCGCAAATGTACATAAACCTCCCCCTTCCCAGTCCCATTCCAACACCAACCTTAACCACTAACTCAGAAATTTCATTCCACAGAACCTATAATTAATCCTTCGACAAGCATCCTCAACCGACATCACACTCGAGATTCGCATCACAACCATCACGCAAAACCTAACCGAGAAAGCAGAGAATAGAATATATTTCTCTTCTTTCTCTTCTTCTTCCTCCAACAATGCAACCATCCATAAGCCACTAAAACAAGAAGCAAAAAAATTAGACATGCAAATCACCCAATGCCAACAAGAAAAGAAAAAGAAACCATGCTATGTGCTAATAAAAGTGCGATAAAAAAAAGAATCGAGAGACAAATGCAAACGCCTCCCAATGACTTTCCCAATTTCCTTCTACGCTAAAAAAAAAAAAAAAAAAAAAAAAAAACCTTCCAATGTATTCCAATTCGTTCATTGCCTTCATTTCCCGCGTGAATAATCCTCATCTTACCATCCAATCCGGGCTAAATCCGTACAGTGCGTAGATCTCACCAACGCCCTACGAAGTTTATGCACTCCTCGGATGCTCATGCTGCTCAACAAGCCACTCCAACACACTCTCGTAACAGAGCACAAACTGGCGCAGACTCTGTACCATGCTAAGCCTCTGGTGTCTGAAGTCCTCGACCGTTTTCTCTATGAGATCCATCTCATCGTCGGCTATCCACGAGCCATTCACACCATTCTCATTATCTTCTGTGACCGAGTCCGTTTTCTTCATCGAGGGTTTTGTCTTCTCGTTCATACGGATACACTCTCGTGCGTTGTTGGCCTGCCGCTGTCGTTTCAACATATCGACGACGGTATCGACTGTACAGAATGTCCCAGTTCGTCCACATCCGGCAGAGCAGTGTACAAGAACTGGCCTCGAATTCGGTGGATCCGGTTTTGAGGCGCTCGTTGTGCCATTAACTTGTCGAACCACTGCATCGCACTGCTCAATCAGACCGAGCAAGTGCGCTGGATGCGCCGGTGCGCCAAAGTCCGGCCAGTGAGAGTATTGGAGCTGGGTTATTTCACGCATACGTTCAAAAGGCTCTTCTGAATTGGTGAGAGCAAATTTGCGGACGATAACATAGGGCTGCTCTGATGAGGGTGATGTGTTGGATGACTCTCTAGCGAGGTTGGGCTTCGGAGGGTTAGTTGCGCGACGTTGACCTGCGGTGGGTCTATCTTTGCTGTGATGGCGATGGATACGTGAGGGCTCAAGGGATGCACGGCGCTCTCCTAAAAGATTAAGATGGAGGTGATTGTACTGGCCTTGGGACCAGTAATTGTGTGCTTTCGTCTGGCCGCCCTCTTGTTCAGCGGTCAACATTACGATCACACGGACATCCTGCTGCCAAACAACATCCCAGAAGTCATTGAAGGTTGCAGGAAGCGGGCCTTGCGTGGCAATGTAACGCTTATTGGATAAGCTGGCTTGGATGTGGTTCGCGTTAACATAGTCACAACCTCCTTCAGGGACACCCTGTAGCTTGACCCTAGAGTGCTCATAGGGCCAAATACTGTTATAGCGGTTCTTGGACCCTTTCTCAATTCCAGCAATCTGTATGCATTTGCCCGAGTTTGGGCCCTGACCGGGCGTTCCATAGACGACTTTTCCTGAAAGAGCTTCCTGCATACGCTTCTGTTCTCTCCTTTCGATTTGTAGGAACTTGTCTGAAACGAGTTTCCCGTGATCGTTCTCGTCCCCTGCCATCCGTAACCAATGTGGGAGATCTTCCTCTATCTGAGGCGTCATTGCAGCCGGGTGCTTGATTGATAGTTGTCCAACGCCTCCAATGAGGTCCATGTTCTGACGAATATTACCGAAGAAAGGATTCGCTGCATTCTGGGTAGCCGGCATAGGGCACCCACCGATGACGGGAGCAACGGAAGGCCGATTGCTCGAGTCAAGTTGAAGGGAAGGTTTTCCGGAAGCTGGGCTCTGCATTGTGTCATGGGTGATCCATAGCGGAAAGGAAGCTGAAAACTCTTGGAAACCGCCACGAATGATATAAGACCCGCCCGCCCATCCCTCATTTGTAAACTTCTTGAGTGTGTTTACACAGGTTGCGGCGTCCTTTATTTGAGAGGAATTAGTATCGTAAACAATGATGTACTTGCAACTCCTCCATCTCTCGAATTTTTCCCGATCAGTCTCTTCCTTGAACGTGTCTGCTAGCTTCTGAACATTAAATGATGGCCTTTTTAATAGAGTTGTAGGGATGCAAAGACTAAGCGCGCCTGCTATGCGGCCCTTTGCGAACTGAGTAGAAACGCGAAGATCAAGTAGTAGAACCTCTTCCTCGGCAGATTCAAGAATGTTAACTATGTGCTGCGGGGTGACAAGAGTTGGTCCATTAGTCCTGTGGTCATCTTCAATGCTTGCGGGAAGAGTCTCTGCCCGTTGCTTGGGAATAGAATAAGCCTGTACTGAGCTGTTTGGAGGCAGAGACGACCGTGGATTTCGCTCCTCAACGAACTTCGCCAACTCTTCAGTCCGACCAAAATTTTCGCTGTCGGTGAAACTTGCGGGAGAATTCCGCCGTGGACGATCAGGGAACAGGGGATTTTCAGTCGAGAGTAGCCTCTTCGGCGAGCGTGGTTTGGGTGAACTCTGGTCATCGTCTTTGCTGTCACTGGTGGTGTCATCGGGTATCATTGGTGCCGATTTCATTGAGGTAGGGGATAAGGGAGGTTTAAGCGATCCAAAAGCTGAGCCCTTGGGAGGGCCGCCGGGAGTGTGCATAGCGCCGAAATTTCCCAGTTTGAACCCATTGTTGTTTTCCGATTGTCTCTTAAATTGTTCGAAGTCTGGATTCTGGTCGACGGGGATGACTCGAGGCGACGCGGCGGCAGTGGAGCGTACATTGGACGACGGCGGGCTCCAGTTGCCACGGATATGCTGTGCTGCACCGGATGCGAAGACATCAGCATTGGGGTCGATCTGTAGGCCAAAGTAGTTGGGGCTAGGTGTCTTTGGGTCCTGAGTGACATGGCCGGGGGTCTTCAGCTCGTTCATGCGGCGGGGCGTGAGGGCCGGTGGGTTAGTCTTTACGGGGCTCGATCGCGAGGTGGAATGTCTGGACACAGGCGTCGGTCGCGAGGAGCGTGGCTGGGCGGCGTGCGACGACTCTCGCGGGCGAGGAGAGAGGGCAGGTGTTGACATGGTCAGGAAGCCGTGCTAGGCGGAATCAGTGTATCTAGGGCCGCCAAGGGCGTTGGGGATGCGGTAGGATATAGGGACATGAAAATGGTATAATAGGCGCGCAGGTAGTGGCGGAGACACTTTGGATTAAAGAGGTGTGCGCGGCGGCTGGCGAAGGCAAAGACGAAGGCAAGGTTGCAGGTGGATGGGAGGGGATGGAGGACGAGGGTCCCGTGCTGAGTCGGTGTCGGTGTTCAAAGACGCTGCAAAGTATGACATCACAGGCCGGCGATGACAAACGCAGCAGCCACAGCCTAGCGAGCAGGTGCCACAGCGACTTCTCACCTGAGCGGCCGCCGATGATGGGATGCTGTGGAATTTGTTGAGTGCGTGCGTTCAGAGCGCGCAGGTGCTGGTGAGCGCCTCGATCCCGGTCTCGTGTGCAAAGAAGGGGGCTGCGGCCGGCGGGTGCGGCTGGGGGTCGCTGGGGGTCGCTGGGGGTCGGGCTTCAGATCAAGTTTTCGCTAATCCGGCGACGGACGCAGGGTCTCGAGTCCCTGGAGGAATGCCGCACTGCAGGCCCCGTGACCCTGGACAGGCAGGTAGGGCTGAGTTGCCTACCTTGGTGTATATACGTACCACGGCCGCGAAGACGACTACGACGCGACGAGGAAACGGCCGGACCGGTGAGAGGGACAAGGGCGATGGGCGGAGGCTCGAGGGCGCTGGAGGGAGCGTCGGCGGATCGCGCCTCTACTTGTACATCCGCAATATGACGCCGTCATTGCCCGGTATCGATCGCCAGCCTGGGCGGGGGTGATGTCGCCAGAGGAGCCGTCAGCCCTCCGCCGAAACACACACCACACCCCAAGCATTCACGCCTTCTGGGCCCGCCGGGTCTGGACTCTCACCATCTATGACCCCTGCCCGCAGTGCATGCCTATCGCTGCCCTGCCGCCGACTGCCGGCCGTCGACCGTCCTACCTACCGTCCTACCTTCGTACTGTCGGCACCTCTCCGCAGGCGCATACATATTAGTAGCTTTAACCACGCGAGGTGGCCCAACCTACGGACACATCGCTTCTAGCCTGCTTGCGCCATCGTGAAGCCTGCTTTTGTGGAAATGCCCGTCAGGATCTCGAGAGCATCAACAACGTGATCTGGTTCCAAGGTTTCAGTTGCCCCACCCAAAGCCCACACAGATCTGCAGAAGCCCAAACCGGGCACCCACCAACGGCCCAGCCCCTTTCGGCGGCAGAGAACGTCTGGAATCCGCTCAAAAGAGGAGGGACGGGTCGGACATATCGAAAGGGAACAGATTGATATCGCTAGGACGCCCTCTGCGCGGGTAATCTACTGTCGACTTCGTCTGGACCCTCGCACCAGCCCAATTCCAACATGTCAAAACGTACACCGCAATTCTGCATTCATACAACCATTCAGGAACCAGTCAAGAAGCACCCGCATCCTCTCTCGCAACTGACAAATCAAACCGCCCATCCATTCTGTCCCGGCTGCACTAATTCCTTGGAACTTGCCCTGCATTTTGAGTGCCCGCGTGCTCGCTCGGCACCTTGATCCGAGGTCCTGGTGACTGTTCCATAAGTTTTCTCCCTGCCGAATATATCGCGCTGGGTTTCTGGCTACTGGCCACAACAATAGGTTCGGAGAGACAGCCCTAGCACTATACGTATGCTTTCTAGATGTACCTGAATTATAGGGACTCTTACGATTGCGCGTTTAGATGATGGTGGACGACGCTTAATACAACGAAGATCATGTCTACTTGGGTTCTGTTGCTTGTGCCGGTATCCGCTCCACCTCCGTCTGTTACGAGAATAAACCTGCCTTGTTCACTATTATTTACACGCCGGAAGAATTATGAGAATGACGGCCTAGCATCCGTCCTGTCCCATCATGAGGTTCTGGCCCCGGTTGGAAGGAGCGTCCTTTTCTGTTTCACATACGCTAGGGTGTTCACGGAAACTTCCTCACCCACCCACCACATCGCAGCGCTTCCCATGACGTAGTCTTACCCTCCGTCTATGTGCGGTTGTCCAAGTCCAACTGTTGAGAAAATTGGTTTGGCCAAGTATGGAGCAATTTGCATCTACCTGGTAGATTGGAAGAGCAGAGACTGGATTTCATTCGATCACAGAAATTGCACATATGCTAACATGGACCCATACCCAAGATGACCGTCCCAATATGCACCGGCTCCGTTTATAGATCAGACACCCTAATTTTGACTTCAAGAGAACAGAACAGAACTTTTGCAGGTCTGAAAATGCAGAGTTGAGACTGCCACCTGCCTACCTCTAAGTTCTAAGGGTTGAAAACTTGCGATGAACATCTCTTAATGGACGCCATTCGTAGTGGCCTTTTTCTCTCTTCGTTGCCGGACTGCTGCAGCTAGGTCTTCAAGCACGTCGACGGTCGATTCCCAGTTTATGCAGGCATCCGTGATGGAAACTCCCTTTTTCAACCCGCTTGGGCCCTCCGGCGGTACTTTTTGGTTACCCTCATTGATGTTGGATTCGATCATAACGCCCACAATTCCCGTCTCCCCGTCGCGGATCTGGTCGGCGATGTTCTTTGCGACGATAGGCTGGTTCCGGTGGTTCTTGTTGGAGTTGCCTACTTGGTATTAGGATATTGATCGGATAGGAATAGAATTGGGGTACCATGCCATGTGAGCAATCTACCATCATGACCTCTGCCTGACCCTTCTTCTTCAAAGCTTCTCTTACCGCCTTGATGCTCTCCCTGTCGTAGTTGGTGCCCTTGCTTCCTCCGCGCAGAATCACGAAACAATGCTCGTTACCACTTGTCCGTGTTATGGCTGCAAGACCCTGCTTTGTCACACCCATGAAGTGGTGCTTCGCCGCAGCGGCACCGATAGCGTCTACTGCAACGGTCAATCCTCCGTCTGTGCCGTTCTTGAAGCCGATAGGGAAGGACAAGCCGGACGCTAGTTCACGGTGCAATTGTGATTCCGTGGTTCGCGCGCCAATTGCGCCGAGCGAGATGCAGTCCGCAAGAAACTGCGGAGAGATGGTATCTAGCATTTCAGACGCAATGGGCATGCCAAGAACGGTGAGATCGCAGAACAACTTGCGCGAGACGCGGAGGCCTTTGTTGATCTGGAAGCTCTCATCGATATCAGGGTCGTTGATCAAACCTTTCCAGCCAACAGTTGTCCGCGGCTTCTCAAGGTAGGCACGCATGATGATTTGGAGGTCCGACTGCAGCTTGTCGGCAACAGCTTTGAGGCGCTGACAGTACTCAATTGCCATTTCGGGGTCATGGATCGAACAGGGCCCGACCATGACGAGGAGCCTGTCATCTTGCTGTGTGATGATCTTGATTGCTTCCTTGCGTCCCTTGATTACGGTTTGTTCTGCTTGGGCCGGGAGGGGGATTTCGGAGGAGAGCAGTGCTGGCGGGATCAAAGGGTCATAGCCAAGGACTGAAAACGGTCATGTTAGCAGGGCTGGCAGTTGCTCGCGCTGTGAAGTGGGAACTGGAGAGGCGAGTCAAGTGCTTACCTCGCACATCATCGGCGGAGTTTTTGGCTTCGCTGTGGGCGGGCATAGCTGCGCGGGGGTTGGCCATGGCGGAGACGAGGTATTCGATGTCTATATAGGCGGCACAGTCAGTATGCGCATTCCCTGAGACATCCGGGGGTAATTGACCGGATTCGCAGTCAGATTTGCTGCCGGACTACAACAGGCTGCTGGCGTGCTTACTGGCTGCAGTCGTACGAATACAGAAGGCGTCGGGCCCCGGGCTCAATGAAAGGAGGGCGCGGGGTAACGTGGCCGTACGACTGGCGTAGATGTCCAAGCGTGGCACGGAGATTTGGTTGTAGATTTAATAGGCTGTATAAAAACTGTGGGAATGTATGGCGGCGGCGTAGAGTCATTCCCTCCGGGCAAAATAATTTTAAGGTGACTGTTGCTCAGTGGGGCGGGCCGTCTCACCGCCTTAGTCGGCAACCCACGCGCTGGGATACGCCAAGCAAGATTCACTGCACACAGTCAGGTGACCATTCATACAAACAAACTGGGCAAGGCTAGAACAGCGACGACAACAACAACTGCTAGTGAGACTCCGCTGAGGCGAAATGCCCACTTGAGGACTCTGCTGTCACCAGCAATCAGATGGCGCCCACGCCTCTCGATGGCTGATCGTTTCCGGGCTGTGTTCAGCGGGGCGGGGCCGCTACCAAGGTGCAAGCCACAACACCAGGTCAGGTGCCCGCCTGCCCACCTGTGCTTTTGTGTCGTCCTGCACGCAGCGCACCTTCATCTTGTATCCCGTCAAAGAAAGCCCCCAGCAAGGCAGGTCGCTGGTGCCATCAGCAGCAGTGACGCTCTCGTGCCCCCGCGCCTCGTGACGGCTAGACGTGAAGCTATCCGAGGCCATCTGAAACGCACCGAGTCCCTTCTCGCGACTTCCCCTGATCCATCTGGGGCTGCCGCTCCTCCATTTGGTTACAAAACACATGCACACCGCGCTTCGAAATCTGCCCTCTCCCGACCCATCAATCTTCTTCGGTCGCTCCACCAGACACTTGCAGTTTCTTCGCCTTTCTGCCTGTGCAGCGTGTTGACCACGCGGCAAACGGCCATCTAAACAGTAAACACAGTCGTTACGTTTGATATATATCACCATGCTGGCGTTTCATAATTTCACTTCAATGAGGAAACGGACCCGGGACGACGACGATTCCGACTCTGATGGCGAGAGATATCTCAAGGTACGTTTCCCCTCGAGCCGCGGTTGCCACCGTCGAATAGCTAACGGAAGTGACAGAAAACCCGTCCGTGGTCCATTCAGACTAGTTTTAATGGCTCTAGTAATTATTTATCGTCATCAGCTCTGCCTCTGCGCACACCTTTCACACCCTCGCCAGAGTCATCAGTCCCCCATCTAGATGCTATGACGCCTGCCTCTGAACAGAGTGAGGCAAATTCACCGGCATCCATCGAGGACGAGCCGTATCTCTTCTCTCCTCGCCACAACAGTATGGATGTTGATATGGGCATGGATGACGACCTCGACATCATCAACAGCCAGCCGCCCGACTCACCAATGGCACCGTTCCACCTCCGCCCTGCAAAGCTCAACCCGGACCTGTTTTCCTCTGGCCTCAACAACACAGGCCGGATGCCGACGCCCATCTACCCAACCTTTCATGCGCCACGAGGAACAGGAATGGCCGGGCTCGGGTACCCTAGTAGTGGTTTGGCAGGCGGCTCGCACAGCGTCTTCGGCGTGTCCAATCCTGATAATCATCCCATTCTTCAGCCCCCTCCACCGCGTAAGCAACCACAGCTGGACCAAGACCGCAGCCGACGCATGCCCTCGCCAATCTCAGAAGATGAGGATCTCCCAGATACCCCAACGGCTTTGACCCAAAGCCAGCTCTCGCGTCTTAGTGTGACGTCGCACACTGGCAATCCACCGGACAGCATGGACACGGAAGGCAACGCAGACATGACAGCCCAATTGCCAGGTGCAGGCACGACGCCGACTCGGGGCCGGAAGCGCAGTGGTGCGTTTACGGGCAAGGGTCGGTTCAGTATGGGGTATCGGGACGATTGCGAGAAGTGCAGGGCAAGGATACCAGGCCATTATTCGCATTTTTTGTCCTGAACCCAGTATTATAAGCTCTCTTTTCTTTGGTTCTAAATATTTGGGCCTTAGAGCTGGCCGTGTATCCGTTGCGCAAAAACTTCTATTGGGCATATGATTGGTACATAGATGCAGTTTCTCTCAGCGTTTTTCAAGCGGGGACATGGATATGCATTGTTAATCATGGGCGGCTACATTCTTGGTGGCCTTGCAGCGTATTCTTTTCTTTCTTAGGGACAACGGAAAAATCGTCCAATCAGCAAGGGTTCGGGCTTTTAAGGTTATACCGGAGTTTTGGATTGGCAAATGAGACATTTGCGTCGGGCTTTTTTTGGGCATCGGATCAGGATCTTAAGAATGATGCGGTGCGGCGGTTCCTGCATACGGACGGAGTTAAGCAGTAGAAGGAATGACTACCTGGTCTTATCGATATAGATATTTATTTATTTTAGTCATTGCTGTATTCATCGGTTTGTGAAATGTTTGTCTTATAGTGGATATGACTTTGGGGTTTGGGATTGTCTGTTGGTGCAGGGATCTAAGCGCTAGATGATGGGGTGCATAATGTTGCAATTATTACCAGTCCCTTCATTTTCAGGGTACAGGGTCGATTTTGTTTTCAGCTCCACCATCCTTACCTTCCTGAATGTGCGACGGAAAATACGGCGTAGAAGAGCGTGATAAGACACGCGGGAAATTGCGATAAGCAATACGCAGCGCGATAGGAAGGTCGTAGTACGCGAGTGCGAAGTTTTGTTTGTGTGTGAAACTGAAACTGGCTGAGACGGTGCGGATGGCCTGCGAAACGAAACACCGAGTACGGTGTGGACGGGCTGTGAAACGGGGTTTCGGATAGGAAGATGCAGCGTCTTTGTAGGGAAGGGGAAATTTTGAATGGAAAATGGTGGGTGTGGAAGGGTTGGGAGGATGATGAGTTGGGGGTTGCAAGCGGATGTATAGACTTATGCTATTCTTTGGGATTGGTGTGAGATCTATTAGATGAGGGGTTGTTTGATGGGATTAGAAAGTCGAATTTTAATCTGTGAAAGATCATGATCGTGCTTAATATCTCTTTTGCTTTTACTTTCAGTTCGTGTTGCTGAGGAAAGTAGCTTGTTGAGGTATATCGCTCTACATCCTTGAACGCCGCACTTTCATCTCCTAAGACGCCGGACTGTAAGATTGTATTTCATTATCTCACATTATACAATCTCTCGCCTATTCATCATTCTCCCCATCCCTCATGAACTCACCGAAACTCCTTCCCCCCATTTTCCTCTTCTGCCCAACCATATCCGCCCGTATGCCCACAAAAAAATCCCCTGTCCAAGCATTTTTACAAATAGGGCACCTCCTCTCTTCTACCCCTCTTCCAGTAAAGAACTGTGCCGTACAGTGATCATGGAACCTACATCCACAATCTCTATTGCTGCACCTCTGCCCCACCGTAACAATCTCTCTACAAGCCTCACAATCCCTAATTCGGACAACCTCAACAGAATCAGGATCATCGGGGTCTGCAGGCTCATTATACGTTTCTTTCAAATAAGCCCTGAGTTCTAGTAGCGCGCGCGGCGCAAGCGTGTAATACTCCTTCTGTCCCACTACTGTTTTCGTGAAGAACTGCTGTTCCACCAATGTCCCGAGCAGCGCTCCCGATTCCGGCCCGGTAATATCCTTGGTCCTGACTTGGACCTGCGAAGTCTCGCCGTCCTCAGCATCCGTTTGTGATTGTAGTACTTGCGACTGGCGCGGTCTGGCATTCACTCTTCCTAGCTGCGAGGCTTGCATGCCCCTCACGGCCATTATTTCTCGGGAGCGCGTGTTGTTCGTTTCGAACATGCAGTCTAGTAGGCTCTTAATGTATGCGATTTCATCTGGGCTGAAGGTCGTTGCGAGTTGGGTGAGGGCGTCAGATGTGGTGTTTACAAGGGCATAGATAAGTTCCCGGTTGATTTGTGATCGTGTTGATCGGATCTCGTAGTCTAGCGGAGCAAGGCGGACATTTATGGATTGGATGATTGAGGATATGTCTGGGGTGGTGATGTCGCCTTCGAGCATTGGGCGCTCGGGGTCTGTATGCGGTTGCTATTCAGCCTACGTTCTCCCATGGCTTCCTTACACAATTTGCGGGCGGTGGAAATGAAATTTAGGAATAAATAGAATCAGAGAAAAGGAGCTCCTACTCTGGGCGCTCATGACTGCTGCCAGGGTCGGTTTTATCTCATCGACCGTCATGACCGATCTTGCGAGGAAGGCTTGTAGGAAGGCGCGGTGCGAGTTATTGTACATGCCATTGTCGGCGGGCGATCCGTCTCGAGACATTCGGACAGGAATGATAGGTAGGCTGACGAGAGGAGATCGTAGTGGCAGGGCGTGCCATAGACGGTTGGATGTTGGATTGCAAGGTGCAGACGCGTGGGCAGCTTTTTGCCGTAAAACACGGTCACGCGCACACACGTGATGCAATCTATAATTCGCCTCTGTTGCGAGCTTGGAATGGAACTGCGTCGCTAGGATAAGTTCTATAAGTTGTCTCAATGTACTGCTCATGATGAATATGGAACTTCGGAGCCCTCAAGCAACGATCCATAGTTGTAGGAGGTGGTAAAGTAGACGAAAGCTACAAAACATGCTCATACGTAGGGAACAAAGCGTAATATCAGGCTTCACGCTAATCCTTTGTTTATGGAATACTGCTCAAAATGTGACATTCTCGCGTCTCGAACAAGGAATAATATTGAATCTCAATGCATATTAATGCTACCTTAACGTCTGTCTAGACCGACGCCGCTCTTATTCAATGCAACCAAATGCAAGGATATCATGTGTATATTCCCCAAATGCAAAGTGAGCCTCAATGCGATATGCAGCTTCATAACTCGAATATTTCCGTCGTCTGACCTTCAATATAATCCTCTTCGCGATAGCATATTAAGCCAAACCATCCCTTCGAAGTACACGAACTCGTCGATGCTGTGGGGGTCAGTGTCGAGGAGCTCGGAGGTGGTGTGGTTGGGTCGTTACAACCGCCAAACCAGCCCGGATGTTTGCAGCTTGAACTCGCACTACCTGTCGGAAATGAGGAGGTCGTTGTTACTGTTAGCGCTGGGGCTGGAGTAGCAGATTGCAACGTAGGACTAGTAGTTGTAGTTGTGGTGGTGGTTGTAGGATCCTTGCAGCCAAACCAGCCAGGCGTCTTGCAAGTCGATGTACTCGAACTTGAAGTCGAAGTAGTAGTCGTAGTAGTGGATTCATCTTCATCCAGACACCCCCACCATCCCGGCGTTTTACAAGTCTCCGTACGCGTCCGGCTAGAGCTTGAAGTCGACGTAGCTATTGAGGACGTGGCTGTTGTCTCAGTGCCATTGCTTTCAAAAAATTCCCAGGGATAACAGTCCGTGCAGTTCGTATACTGCTCACATTTCGCAGGTTCATCATACTTCTCCAATACATCTTTGATTACCTCGACAATTTTGTGTGTCCCGATGCCGACGCGCCACCCCAAGTCTCCTACGGTATCGTAAACGCACTTGAATCCTGTGTGGCAAACGCTTTGCATTGCGTAGCCGCCAAATGTGCAGCTGCTAGATGCTTTGTTACAGGTGCCCATGTAGACTGGGTCCGCCGTGTGTCCGAAATGGTATCCACCCGTCATCCTGCGAGTTTGTAGAGCACCAACTTGGTGGCCAGGGGGTGTGGGGAGACCAAGGCGAGCAGCGGGCATTGCTTCGGGAACAGCCTCAAATGTCACGGTGGGAAGGCCATAGGTTAGACCAAGGAAAGAGGATACAGCGCCACCAAGTGAATGGCCGGTTAGCCAGACATCTGCATTTGGGTAGAGATCAGTGACGTTGTGGTACAGATCACGAGCGGCATAGTAGTAACGGTTCTTGTCGCGGAGAGCACTGACGAGGCAGGTCGAGTTGCAGGTATAGGCGGAGGTTTGACAGTCGCAGACTTGTCCTAAGGTCAATAGTCAGCACCAGAGAGCATCTTGAAACATCCAAGTGAACCTACTCCAAAGGTATTGCCCGCCCTGGCCACAACAGCAACTAAAGAAAAGATTGTCGTTGATCTTGTCGTTGGTGGTTGTCTCCGAGCCGTCAAATACTGCGGGAGATGTCCCTTTTAAGCCTATCACGATGGTGGAATTGGTCGTGTCGGCGAAAATGTGCCCACGCAGGCCATCTGACTCCCAGCCAAAATCTTCGGTATAGTTAAATCCACCTCCCACATCTGCCCAATCGCCTGTGTGGGGCTCTAGAATGTACGCATTCGATGCCATCCGCGCGAAGCTTAGAACCGTCTCTTTGTCAGAGATATTTGGGCCAGGCGTCTCGTCGACAGTCCAGTCCTCGGGGGCAAGCTGCACTGCCTTGCCTGTCCTTCTCCCCCAGTCCAGAATTCCGTCTATCGTGTCCTTGCTCCTATCTACTAATCTCTCGATATGCGTGTCCTCCGATCGAGTACGTAGTAGAGGAGCGGGCTGACGATCGGGTGAACGGTCGTCTCCCGCAATCCATAACGGTGCCTTGTCCGGCACGTCAAGCCGCCTGTGAAGATTTGGGTAGCGGTATGTGCCATGATGGAAGATATGCTTCAATGAGAACTCTTTCACAGGAGCATTATGAGGATTCGGCGTTGTTGGCGGAGGTCGGAGGATAGGTAGCTCCGCTGCGCTGGACACGGCAAGGAATGAGAGTAGTAGGGAGGCTGTAACGCGGCTTGTAGAGGGACAGAACCGTCTCCGTCTCATGGTGGAGCTATAGCATTTGCAAGAATAGAGGAACGGTGGTGTAGCGGTGGAACGGGGTGGTTGGCGTTGTTGTGGATGTGAAGCTCGATGACGATGGCTGCAGCACGAGGCGAGGTGGCGGTCATATGCGGAGAGCGGCGTGATCGCTCCGCGGCCCCGGCATCGTGGGCGGGGCTGATGGATGGTCGGGTTCATCCATGGCCCAGCCTGGCTAGACCTGCGATAGCGACGGGGTTCTTACGGCGTTCGCAGCTCATTTCGACGTCTCTGTTTACCAAAAAAAAAAATTCCATATTCACATAAGCGATTCCTGCGCTCTTTGTGCGTCCGTAAGTACACCGCACAGTAACTCGCGCGGATCGTACCGGGGCAGCTTCTGGTTCAGAGCGAGGCTAAAGTCTCGTGCTCCGTCTCCGCCCCAGAATCCGCATGACGTTTACGGCGAGAGGTTCGTCAGGTAACACTCGGTTTTCTTGTGCCTCAATGTAGATGCATCATCCTTTAAAGCCCCTCGTCTGTCCCGCTTCAAGATTGCAGAATGGCCGAACGACCAAAGAACCTAAACACCTCGAAATCGTTCACACGCCTCGAGTCTGCTAAGGCACAGGATCCCCTATCGCGCAGCCGATCAAGCACCCTCCAAGCGTCTCCAGTCCCTGACATTCTAGACCCGCTCAAAGTCAAATTGTCTCCGGATAATGAGGATGAGCATGTGGGCGGAGATGTCTTTGCGTCACAGGAAGACGCAGAGGAGGATAATGGGAATGAGCAGGCAGAACCAGATACCTTGGAGGAGCTCCCCATTGAGATTCGCAGCCTGACCGAGAGGTACAGTCTCGTCTCGTAACGAGCTACAACTATGTGCTAACCACAATATGTTCGTAGATTTCTAGAGTCTCTCTCTGCCAAAGTCCACCCCAGCCCACTCTCCGCCGACGCTCTCGCGGAACTCTTCCAAGACTTCTACACCCGTGCTTCATCCCAAATAAACACGCACATAGCCACGCTGTCGTCTCGGCTAGGAAGAGAGAGATCTGCCTCGTCTGCTTCTAAAAAGGGGCCTGCAGGGCGGAACAACAGCGGCAATGGGGGAGAGCAGCAGATGCTCACTACGTCGGAGCTCGCAGACAGGAAGAAGGCTAGAAGGCTATTGGAGATAAAACGAGCGAATCTAGAAGAAGCCGTGGAACGGGCGGTATGCGAGAAAGTATACGATAGGATATACCGGCATCGAAGCACCGATGATCAGGAAAGAGACCACAAGCTACGGTCCCGGACTGCAGCTCTTTCGCTCGTCGGTATCGGCCTGAAGGAGCTCCTTATGACTGCTGAAGAACTGAGCGAACAAGAGCGGCAGCGGACTAAAGAAAAAGAGGACGAGATTCGCGGCTGGCTCTCGTCTGCCCGAGAGGATGTACAGAAGATGGATGAAGAGAAATATCCTCTCGGGAAGTTGCATCATCTTACTGCCGCTCACAAATCTATTGTGGAAGCATTGTCCAAGATCTTCCCTGCCTCATCATCCGCGGACGAGATTCTTCCAACACTCATCTACACATTGATTACCTCCCCCCCGGAGTGTATCAACGTTATCAGTAATCTCAAGTTCATTCAAAGGTTTCGCGGCTCGAGCAGAATGGATGGAGAGACAGCGTATTGCCTTGTTAACCTTGAAGCTGCCGTTTCATTCTTGGAAACGGTCGACCTGTCATCGCTTCGTGCAGATGAGGCTAAGGGTGGCCCTGAGAAGACTATCTCACGTCCTTCAACGCCCAGATCAGAAGTAACGCCTATGCCGCTAGGGCTATCTCAGGCGCCGGATCTTACACAGACCCCTGCGACGCCAACGAAGGATGTTTCTGTAAAGCAACCGCCAAGCCCTTCGACAAAAGCTCAGCGTCGGCTAAGCAACCTTATTCAAGCCCAGACGAACAGGATCGAAGCTGCTTCAGACGCTGTTCGTGAGTCAATTCTTGACTCGGCCGATCAAGCCCTCGATACTATCAACAACACCTTAGAGAATAGTTTTAGATTCTTCTTTGGCCGCTTGAAGGAACGCGATCCAAATAGCCCGGTTGCCCAGGAACAACCACAGCTGCCAAAGACACTCGCTGATGCCAGGAAGCTGGTCAGCTCACCGACTCGCATTAGTACAGTCGAAGACGAAAACGGCAGCATTAGTGCGGCAAGCTCCACAATGGGTGACGAACACCTAGAGGAGCCAGCGCGCAAAGACACCGGATCAAAAATGAGCGATCTTTTTGGTGGACGTCGACAGATTCGAGACCGAAGTGTTGATTCCACAAAATCCGGAGGCAGCGGCAAACGCGTCGGCTTTGCAGCATCGTCAAATGACCCTAAGCCTGGGAATCTCCTTTCAGTCAAAACAGAGCCGCCACCTATACAAGCAAACGCCTCGGCTGTGGACTCTATTCGCAATATGAGTAATAGCCTTAATCCTCTAAACCGATTCGCCGGTATCAATCTCCCCCGTTTTGGCCGGACAGCAAGTAGTAGTGCAAGCACTCTCGCCGCTGTATCCCCAGCACCAGAGCAGAATAAGAGCGTTCCACCTTCACTGCCTACAAAATTATCATCAGGAGAAACTTCGCAGGTTGATGAAAAAGGTCCGAGAGCAGTGACTGCACTAGAAGCGTTAAAAAAGACTACACCGCCTGTTAAGAAGTTTTTGGAGGCGAAGGACGCGCAAGACCTGAAATTGAAGGAAGTAGACGAGCTGTTGAAGGAATATCAGCGCCTAGCCGGGGCTTTACGGCAGGCTATCAACTACTGAGTTTGCATTGGTAAGGGCCGTCGGGAGGTATTCTGCGTTCTAAACGGCGCACACTGAATTTGGCTTGTAAAGTAGATCTATAGAATGGGTGGTGTTATAGGCGTTGTTCAGTTTTTGGTGAAGGATAGCAAAGGTAGCAATATCGAAATTTGTCCCTTTCTATCGTGCGCACATAGCAAGCCGCGTATCAAGTCCTTCTCTTAAATTGGTGAAAGGTGAATAATTTAACCGTAACCTAGAGATACCCTTTCGTCTGGCATATGGTGGGTTGTGTGTTCCGTTTCCGACTCGGAACCTTGGGTACCTTGCGGGCCTGATCCGGTTAGCGGTGAAAGCTCTGGCCATTAGATGTTTATTTACAAGCCAAGGCTGGCAACAACAAACAATCCCCCTCCACGCACTAGCCGAGCACTACCCATTCCACCACCATCACCACTATTGTGGCCTACATTCACCATGACTGAACCAATGTCGATGCTCTCCCCCGAGAAGCTAAATTCCATCCCTACCGAAGACGATGACATGACCTGGCATGACCCGCCATCTTCGCCTTTCGTCTCGCATATCGAGATTGAGGACCAGGAGAACATTGCGCCCGAAGTGGCGCCCACGCCAGCCAAACAGGCTATAGCTTCCGAGGAGAATGCTCCTCAGTCGGCATTCAAAATTTCGTCGACTAGCAAGAGCCTTGGGTTGAAAGAGAGGGCAAGTCCTACGAAGCAGTCGCCCTCCAAACAGTTGCAAGACGGCTTCGAAGGCACGAGCCTCAAACAGAGTGCGGGGAGTAATGCGAGCCCAAGAAAGATGTCGCCGGTGAAGCAGCTCTCCATGGGCCGTCCAGGATCTGCCATGAGCGGTCAATCGCTCAATCACTCCTCACCCTCGAAGACATCCAACTCGCCCTCTATCAAGCCGGACCAAGCCGTAGTTGAACCTTCGTATGATGATACGATAGATCTCTTCCTATCTCCGATCAAGCGTCCTGCATCCCCTCCAGCGGAACCTACACTACGCGAGAATGAAGGCTTGACAGTTGCGATGCGAATCATGGAAGAGACGCGTATGGAAAAGCACGAGAGCTATGAATGTTCTACGACGTACCTATCGCAGCATGAATGGAAGGATGGGGATGACCTTGGGGTCATTGAGGATACAGAGTTCAATCCAGACGGGCCAGATCTTTCGTCGCTGACCATTGATGATACGTGCTTCAGCGCCTTTTCTGAAATGCCCAATTTAGACATGACAAAATTTGCCGTATTGAAGAAGAGCCCGACAAAGTCTGGGGATCCTGATCAAGTAGGAACTACTTCAATGTAGACAAACAAAATGTTGTTAACATATGTATAGGCTACACCTCGAGCCCGTGTCCAAATGACGCCGGGTACAGTCCGCCGCAGCGAGCGCACCCCGTCGCCGACCCCACGTCGGGGTCGTAAAGAGCACGACACTACCAATCTTCTCCTCGATTTCACTGCGCAAATAGAAGCGTTCTCCGCATCGCGGCGGGGTTCTCCGAGCCATGGGACCCAATCTCCTGCCAAGTCGACAACGGAGCCAGATCTTCGAAATTACTACCAAAGCCAGCGCTCCCCTGCAAAAGGATCATTTGTTCCGATGACCCCTGGGCAGAACCGTCAGCTCCTCAACTTGCTTGACTTCGAGCTTCCGCCACCACCAACACCTCGTTCAGTCCCAACTGTAACGATTCGGGAGCTGGAAAGCTTAAAGAGTAGCTTCCAGTCACAAATATCGAGCCTCACAGCCAGCCTTTCTGGAAAAGATGCCGAAGTGGAAAGCTTGGTCAACGCCGTTTCTGATGCTGAACGCCGAGTTGGCGAAGCGCAAGAAATGGTCCGTGACGAGCGGAGTGCTCGCGAGCATGCAGAAGCGCAAATGATTGACTGGAAGAAGAAAGGCGAGGAAGTACAGAAGCTTCTTCAGGATGTACAAGCTGAGCTAGCTCGAAACGATAGTGAGCGGGAAGCACTTTTAGCTCGCCTCGCTGAAGCTGAGAAGCGTGCTGATGACGCTGAGCAGCGGTCCTCCGACCTTGAGACCCGTGTGATCGAGGCTGAGAGCAAGAATGTTGATATGACAACATTCATCAATCCAGACGAGGGCGATGAGAATCGAAAAATTTACTCTGAAGCTGAGTGCCAAGCAGCTATTGCAGAGAAGGTCAATGAAGTTGCGAGGGACTTGCATGCGGCATACAAGGCTAAACACGAGAAAAAGATCAAGGCCCTCAAAGAGAATTACCAGAAGAAGGCAGATGACCGCTGCAAAGAATTGAGGGTGCAAATCATCAGATTAGAGCGACGGGTTGAAGAAGCTGAGAAGAAGCGAGATGATACATTCAGCAAGGTTCTCCCACCTGAATTCGACAAGGACACCGCCTGCGAGAAATGCGGTAAAAAGGACAGTCCAATCTCTTCTATCAGCAAGGCAGATGACCTCAGACGCCTCGAAGAACAGAAATCGGAAATTGAGAACCTAAGAGCGAAACTTGCCGGCCTACAATCAGAGCTCTCGAGCCTAAAACGTAGTAGTGAGACAATTGCGAAAGAACTTGAAGCTGAACGTATAGAGAAGGGCGAGCTTGTTCTTGCGGCAGAACAAATGATGGCCATGTGTGGTGAGAAAATGGAAGAGATGCAGCAAGAAGATTTGAGACGATCTCAGCTTGGTGGTGTACCCCCGACTGCTCCTACCACCACCTCCAGTGGAATTGGACGACCTGGGTCTGCGCTTGCGATGGGACGGCCGGGGAGCGCTATGGGTGAGAGATTGGGTGCTATGGGCGCCGAGAAGAGTGGCATTGCAAAGCCAACGGGACTTAGAGCGCCTGGTGGATTTGGATTCAATGGTGGGAGCGGCTTGAATAGGAGTACGGGTGGGGGAAAGAGCAGGATTATGAGCAATATTGAGAGGATGGGCGGGGGACGGGGTCAGGATTGAGACGGAATCTGTCTGTTGATATGCTCTAGCTTTGGTAAATGGTGTTATAGGCCTGGTCTGGAGTAATGGTATTATACACTGTACATTCTTGGGGAGGGTTCTGATAGCTTGTCCTCGTTCTGGGAAAACCGATCTATTGCCTCTTGATTTTCCGGGAACTTTCTTTGGTGTTTTTGCTAAGAGCGTATTATTTCATGCTTGACGGCCATGTCCGTTTATCTACCTTGGCGGTTGTAGATGGAAGAGGGCACTGCCGCTTGGAATTAAAGCGAGCTAGAAAAATGCACAAAATTAGTACTTAGATTAGTATTTTACATGCAGGAAAGTCAGAAATGAGCGAATCTGAACACAAAGAGTATCGAGACATGAGTAGAACCAAAAAATCAAAGTAGAGCGGAAGGGAATAGATTGGACACAACGAACAACAAGAGGAGAGTACAAGGGTGACAGAAAACAAACCCAGTCAGTAAACAGGATAGGAATATATTATCAAGGGAAATAGCATAGCTTCACCCCAATCAGAATTCATCAACATCGAAACTACCATGTTCTCGCCCTGAGACATGCAACATCTCCACGCCCCGCTAGTATGCTAATCACAGGCCCATACCAATGCCCCACACGTCCATACTGCTACATGCACTGCCCCTACTCCTGCTCCTCCTTTGCCGCTGCCTGCGCATATTCAATTCAATACCCATGGCTTCCTGCAAGGTTGGCCATTCGACTGCACTTGCGCTCCCGACCGCCTTCGTGTTTGCATCTTTACTATGTGGGGTAGTAGCCCAAGGCTTTAGCGGCGCCTCACCAGTTTCTGAGCAGGGCGAGATCAACGGCTGCGGTGGTAGATCTTGTGCTACTGCAGTCTTGTCATGAACGCCGTCTGGCGGAGGAGGAATTTGCGGTAGCACTGACTGTAGTTCAGGATACAATATTTCTGTCGCTGGAGGTATGCTCTCTTCAATCTTGGCTGGGATTGAACTAGGCGGGTGTACACTTTCCAGTTTTCCATCCCGTTCGCTTGGCGAGACGACCTGCCATTCGTCATCGTCATCGTCATCGTCGTGGTCCAGCGCCAGGTCCTCGAAATCGGAGGATACTGTCGGGGTCAGGCATACAGACTCCAAGTCCGATTCCGAGTTTTTGCGCTTTCGGAGGATGGTGAGGTGGTTGTTGGAGGCTAGGGATATAGGCTTGCGTTGCGGTGCGTGAGAATCGCACCAACAGGGGTTCGCATGGCCCATTTTCAGGAAGCTGTCGAGATCCTTTTGCACCACGGAGCTGAAAGGTGAGGATGGACGCTGCTTGGCGAATTCGGGGATTGCGGGAGGGAGGGACCTTGCAAAGCAAGTGGAAGGAGCAATAACTGGATTGGCTTTTCTTGGCGGGAGCGCTGGCATTGGCACAGGTGCAATTGGTGATGGCAGCAATGAGAGTGGTGATGCGGGATTTGATATATCCTGCCATGATAGTGGCGACCATGTTTCTAGGGGTGAGGTATATGGTCCTGCGGTAGTCGCTTGTGGGCGTGGAGGCAATGGTGGTTGTATGTGTGATAACCCGAATGGACTACTTCGCGCTGATAGTATGGAGGGCGAAGGAATCAATGATGGCACGGCAGATATTGTTGGTGAGATCGCCAATGTAGGTGACGTTGTCAGAGAGGACGTGACCGGGAACTGAGCAAACGACGGCGTAGCCAATGACAAAGGGTCTGAGACACGGTTTGGTGTCTGTGTAGGAGAACCGGGAGGAGAAGACACTAGGGATAGCGGAGATGGAGATGCCGGCCTCGACTTGTGGACAGACGAGCTTGTTATTGGCAGGGGCGAAGTAGTCTTTAGCGTTGTAGAAGCGCAGCATGCTGCTGTCGTGGCGGACCTCTGGGCTCCTGTCGGGGCAGTAAAGGCAATGGACCTTTTCGCGGAGCTAGCCTTCACGACTTTTGCCGTAGATGAGGCTAGAGCTCTTGATTGATGGGCGGCCATCTCTGGCGCTGTGAAAAACGAGGAGTGGGGAAAGAAGCGTGATTCCTTGCATCTAAACTCAGTCATATCTTGAGGTGGAGGATCCTTTTCTGTGGTCAAAAGATGCTTTCGAAGGGGCGATGGAACTCTTCGCTCATTTATTGACTTTTCCAGAGCTGTCGATACTGTAGGCTCGGCAAGAGAGTTAGGGCGGAATTGAGGCATCCAATGATGCCTGACATCTTCTGTGAGGTTCTTAGAGTTGTCTCGATGCTCTACTACTGGAGCGCTTTCTGAAGGATCCGAAAGGGGAGTCGAGTTTTTGTCGTTGAGATGAAGTGCAGACAGCCTTCGGCAAAGATCTTCGATACCCTCGTCGTCATCCTTGGGGCTGTCTAAGTGGTGTTGCCGCTCGAACTTCAACCTATTAGTCTTTCCGCCGCGCTTTCCGCGCCTTCGAGGGCTATTAGCATGCGACTGGGTGATGTCAAATGCCCACTTGGTCTGCTTGGGTCGTTGGTCTAACTCCGCAAGAATACTGAAACGGTTGCCTGGTTATTGTTACTATTAAGATGCAACATGCACCGGGCTCGATGCTCACCACTAGGGGCAAATTCATGCTTTGGTGAGCAGGGTCCATGCGGTGCATTTGGACCATTCGGGGCTGGAACATGTAATCCACAGTCCCCGCGCCTCTTGTCCTTCAGGTGTCTCGTTAGGGGCGGTCGTTGCCGACGGAGCTCGCGTTCATGACCAATAGGGCGAAGCTGCCCAAGGGGCATATTGCGTGAGTGGAAGTGATGGATCACTATCTAGGATTCTTAGGAATACCGATACGGAAACGAAGCCAAGGTGTGTCTGTAACGTGAGAGCAACGAGGTTGGCATGGGAGAGGCATGCTGAAGCGAACGAAACATTCTATTAGGGAACTCGCGCCACGTGGGTAGTGTCTGACTGCTTCGCCGTCAAAGATAGAAAGAGTCAAACAGTGACAAGATAGCGCATGGTAGAAGTCACGGAGGTATGGGGATGGAAGGAGATGCTGACGATCAGGTTCTCCGCTTGAAGAGACCTTGAGAATTGTTACCTCAAGACGTTGGCTGCAAGCGTGAAACAAGACGGGGGATGACAGCGCGGAGAGAGTAGATTTTAACTGAAAGGAAGGCTGGGCTCATGATGAGCTGTAACTCATTCATATACTCCGAGATCTGATGTTGCTATATGTACTTTCCCAATTCATGTACTAGGGAAAGGAGGAACGTGGACTCGGGCAAGCTTCAATTACATCCCGAGACTATTTTCGGGTAATGTCCCTGCTCATTCGGAGCCGCCCCCATAAGCCATGTCTGTAATAGCTTGTTGGGGACGTATAGAAGTGCTGGTGCCATATCTTAGGATACTATCCACTGTCAGCGCCGAGGCGAGGTCTCTGTATGTGCATAGATGACCATGAACCTGTACGAATCCTAAACATCTAGAGGTGCTAGAGAAATTCATAATAGAGCATTTATGGAGGTCAGAATGATCGTTGTTGACCAGATTGGACGTGTCTAGTGGTGAGGTAGGCAAAAGCATGCTGGAAGCTATGACGCTATCTGAGTTTTAGCGCGCAGCTTCTTGGCACATCATGGCCGGTCAGATTTCTTCCCCACATCTGCATTCACCTTCAACCCGACCGACCCCCATCCGACGTGCAAACCCTCGCGCCCCTCACCTCTCCTTCCCCAAGGGCGCTCCAGGATAATTGGCAATCTAATCACCCGGCGCAATTATCTTGGAGTCGCTGTCGCCTCCGTTACCCGCCACACACCCATTCACATGGCGCCCTACGCAGTCAACGCCCCGAACCGGACCTCCTACAGGGCGCGCCAGTCGCTCCCTCGCCTTGTTCCCGCCGTCCCCTTTGCGCTGTCCCGCCCCTCACCCTCCGCGAGGCCTATCACACCTGAACAGTCGGCGACCGAGAAAGGAGCTGTGACTCGGGATACCCAACGGACCCAGGCCGTAGTGGAGACGGCAGCTGAGCAGCGGCGACCATCGGTCCAGATTCCCCTTACTCCGGACTCAAAGGCCTCTGGGATCAATAATGAAGGCGTTGACCAGCCAACGCCTGCGACTTCGCCCGCTGACACTCGTCCTGAGCTGGATGAGCCGCTGGATACCCAAGGTCTGTCTCTACTCAGCAGTCCCCCTTTCTCCTTTAGCAAACGTATTACTAACAGAACAATCTATAGACTCCAGCGTCGCTGAGCCGCCTGCTCCGACCCTCGTGTCCTCGTCGGCTACTGTAGTGTCTGGAGACATATTAGTAAACGGCAACAATCCAACAGCAACTCCCCCAATCCATCTATCTGAAAAGCCCACTTCTCAGATCCTGGATGTCGGAGGCTCAGAAGCGCCTCTCCATCAGCCATTAGACCCTCCCCAGCAACATCGCCCACAATCCAGCTTTGAAGGCATTGTTTTCGGTGCTGCGCATGACTCGCCAGCGATGTCATCTACTCCACAGGAGTTGGAGCCGGGGTCTCATGTACAACGGCCTTCACTAGGTCGACAACCCCTTGGATTTAATCCTCAATTTGCTACACCATTCCAACCTGGACACTCACAACACCTGTCTGAGCAGAGCGCTTCATGGCTCCCTCCACCGTTCTCAATAGCCCCACCTGATATCATCTATGCCCACGGAAGGAACTATCACCCTACACCTTTCCCAGGCTCTGTTCCATATCAGACACCTTTCCACGGTCAGATGCCTCGGCAGGGGGTGTCTATTGCCACTAACGGCGTCTCTCGGACACCCAGATCACATTCTCAATCGCCAATCAAGTCGCAATACGACGAGACGAGGCCTGGCTCTGATTTCAGCGAAGAGCCGCGTGGAGTACATTACCCAAGCGGTTCAGCAATGCAGCCCAAACTGGAGGAGTCACCGTTTGCACTGGCGTCCTACTTGTCTGCCCAGTTCGGGAATCCCGAATTCTCGGACTTCATTCTCCAAGTCCACTCAGACGGGCCTATCCTTTTTTCTGCTCTAGTCCATGGCATTGTGGTCGCACGAAGCCCTGCTATTGCTTCCGCAATACGACGAAACATTCCGGCGGCGTTTCGGGCTAAGGATTCACGACCGCTTCTAGACGTATTCACTCGTGACAAGTTCGTTTCTCCTGATTCTCTTACGGAAGCTCTAAAGATATTGTACGGAGCTCCTTTGCTGTCAATTGAATCTTTTCTATACGGTGTGCCGCCCTTTCATCTTGATGCGGAGCAGGGTCCCTCATTCGGTGAGGCCCGTAAGCGGATGAGCCAAGCCGTCAGCTATGCGGCTGCGGGAGACGTACTCCAGATTCCTATCATGCAAGTGCGTGGCATTGAATTGGTGAAGTCGCTGTTACGGTGGGATACTCTCGATCTTGCTCTACAGTTTGGGCTCGATGCGGACGCTTCTTCGAAATCTTCTCAAAATGGAGCTATTTCTAGTCAATCCCTTAGCACAATGTTGCTTCACGACGTCCTCGATTTTGTGGCGTACCACTTCCCACCGGAGTTTAGCTTGCACTCGATCGCGCCTGAATTGAATCACAATCCGAGGTTGCCAAATACCGTCGAATTTCATGCGCTAACTCACAACCCACGACTGAGCAAGATCCGCTTCGGAGAGGCTCCACCGGAAGAGCCAAACTACGTTGTCCGAATCCTCTCCAGCATTCTCCTTTCCGTGCCTCTCCATTTTTTACAACAATTGTTTAATCACCCCACGCTTGCAAATCAGATCGGCTGGGCTCGGGTCTCGGAGATTATGGTTGATGTCGTCGGTGAACGGGAAAGTCGACGCAAGAAAGCATTGTCGAGCGCTATTCAGCGGTCCAACACCGGCAGCCCTCCGAAGACTCTTTTGGACAATCTCTACTGGGAGGAACGCGCGGAGTCATCTAACGAGCATTTATCTGGCTACAAGCTAACTAAGACGAGAACGGCAGACCATGTTTGATACGGCTTCCTTTTTTTTTATTTCGCTCCCTTTTGGGCATGTAGTCGACGCACATGATTGTAACAAAGTGGATATCGGAAATATAGGCCTTGATGGGGTTGGTTGGGTTTTGAGGGGTTTGAAGGCGAATGAAGGGGTACAGGTAGGCTTACCATGATTGTATTGCATAGCGTGTGTCATTGGGCGTTGCATGGGCTTTTCTTCTAATCACTACAGCACCACACTTCATTTAGCACTATCTTGGAGGGCAAGAACACAAAAGCACAGCATGACACGACAGAGCATATCCCTTTTCCAATTCGAACTTATGATGGCATGAGGCATGGTTTACTGTACATCATCTTCTGTAGGCATCCTTTTTCTTTTATCAGCTTGGACATGTTGGAGAATTCGGAATTCTGAGCTCGGCGAACCTATTTGCTTTTTTTTTTTCTTCATTGATAACCCCACTTGGGAACTCCGTTTTCGATGAGCTCGGAGAAATCGATAGTACACTTAGGTAGAACAGTGCTTTGTCGGACATATTTTAGTCTGGGAATTGTAGATATGGGGTGATTTTTATGTTGACCGGAGATGTACGCTGGGGAGTCGATCTCCGATAGCTCCTCCGTCATGTCCGTCCACGGCACTGGTGTAAGAAAAATGGCACACATTTCACGTCGGCGTATAGAGGGGATCCGCGCCACTTAACCACACTATCACAGTACATCTTTCCGGAAGTGGTCAAAGCCGTTGCAAGTCCGCTCGCTACGCGTGCGTTTGGGCACGGATACTATACGGAATTAATTCCAGGCTTAGTAACACTCTGCTCCTCTAAAGTGGCACCGAGTCTTTCTACCGGCGCGGGCGATTCGGCTACAAAGGATAAGGGCTTAGACGAAGGCGCTATATGAGCGCCGAGGGCGAACGCGGCTGGACAAAGGAGCGGCCCTCGCTCTTCGCAAACGACCGAGCTATGGAGAAACAGAAAGCAAAGATCATGACGCGAAGAGAGGACGCTAATTAGAGATCCACCAGGGTGTTAAAGTAGTCTGCCTAAGTCTGACTACAAGTAGGGTACGACGCCTCTTTTTTCCTTTCGGGCGCCTTGCGCTCCTGCTGCTGCTGCTACCACTGCTGCTTCTCTTCTATTCCTAAGCACGGTTGTTATATTGCCAACGAATAGCCAAATCGTCGAGTTTCTTCTTGCTTTTGATAGCGGGACGCTTGTTACGGCTTAGAAGCGTCAGGCTGCGATCCTTTGGTATATTGCCGACGATTGTGCCACCAATCTCGGGCCCGCTTGCACGTGGAAATCCGAATCCGACACGAGGAGTCGCTTACCGACTACATGGCTGCCAGGGCTTCGGACAGCCGCACGCAATCAGCGTCGGAGGTGCCCTCTGCCGCTTTTGACGACGAGACCAAACAACAGCCCTCGGAGTCTTCCGATTCGATAAGAAGCGACGCACAGGATAGGGAAGAAGACTTACCTGAAGAAAAAGTTGAGGATATTGATGAACGCGTGACAGACGGCCAAGAGCTGGAACCTGTGAGGAGCAAGCAACCTAGTGTGAATCATGTCGCAAGTATTCCGAATGGGGGTTTTATGGCATGGCTGCAGGTTTTGGGATCATTCTTTTTGTTCTTTAATTCTTGGTATGTCGAAACTTTGTAGCCATCTACTTTCTACTGTCTACATTACCTTTTGCTAGGTTGTAGGTATAGGCGGGCCTGATATACAGTGGGCACTTGGGATAAATGCTGATTGTAATATAGGGGAATTGTAAATACCTTCGGCTCCTACCAAACATACTACGAAACCAATCTTCTCACTAGCTCTAATCCCTCAGCTATATCATGGATAGGCTCTATCCAAGCCTTCCTTCTCCTCCTCGTTGGCGCCCTCACTGGACCGCTCTACGATGCTGGTTATTTCCGTGCGCTTCTAATATGCGGCTCTGTAATGCTAGTCTTGGGCCAAATGATGCTTAGTCTCTGTCATGAGTACTGGCAAGTCCTTCTCGCGCAAGCATTCTGCATTGGGATCGGCTGCGGCGCACTATTTATCCCTAGTGTGGCTATTCTGAGTACCTATTTCACGACTAGGATAGCTACAGCTGTGGGACTTGCTGCATCTGGTAGCTCTCTAGGTTGGAGCCCCCTCTGCTTCTTCCGCATTCTAAGCTAATATGACTTTTAGGTGGCGTAATATACCCCATAGTTTTCCACAAACTACTTCCTCAAATCGGCTTCGCCTGGACAACACGCGTAATAGGCTTCGTGGTCCTGGGCACTCAGCTCATACCGAACTTATGCATGCGTGTACGCGTTCTACCAGCAAAGAAGCGCTCCCTGCTTGACCTCCGCGCTTTCCTCATCCCAGCTTACTCTCTCAATATTCTGGGATTCTTTATCGGATTCATGGGACTTTATATGCCGTTCTTCTATTCACAGATCTACGCGATATCGGGGGGAATCACTAACGAGAATCTCGCATTCTATTTGCTGCCAGTAATGAATGCAACATCCGTGTTTGGACGGATTATCCCAAACTACGTAGCCGATTTCCTGGGGCCTTTCAACGTAGTCATTCCCTGTACCATGATGTCTGGAATACTGTGCTTCTGCTTCATCAGTGCCGCCTCCTCGGCCGGGCTGATCGTCCTCATCGCATTCTATGGATTCTTCTCCGGAACATTCGTCTCCTTGCCCCCGACGATAATCGTGCATCTTTCCATGGATGCAAGGAACAAAATCGGCACGAGACTAGGACAGAGTTTCGCTTGTATTGCCGTGGGCTTGCTGATTGGCACACCAATTGGAGGCGCAATTCTGGATGCCAGTGGCTTCGATTCGATATGGATATATGGTGGTGTGATGCTGCTAGCGAGTGCGTCTATATTGTGGGGAGCGAGGGTGTTTTACAAAGGGTGGAGTCTAGTAGTGAAAGCTTAAGGGCTATAGTGATGGAGGTAGTGTGTTGCTAGTTGTATATATATATATGCATGGGAAGGATCATGGGCAGTGCATATTTCAACCCTAATAGGGAAACCATTTAAATATCTTTGTTTATATAATTTCCACTTCTCTGTACCTCACCTCGAACACACTTGGTATCTTTCTAGTTTCGGAAAAACATGTTTTGCTTCTCGAGCCGCTGAAAGTAAAATCCAGTGCCTAAGGTAAAGAATATTCTAGCTTTGCATATACTTGATATTTGAAAGTAAACGGCGTGATACCTACTCCAAGCTTCAACCTTCAAGCGCTACTATAATTGCATGCGACCAGAATCGACTTTCTCTGAAGTTAGCACCCCTAAGGAAAATGACAATGTCACTATTATAGGTTGGCAACTATTATATAGAATTTGGGCAACCCAAATCCACAAATATTGCCTACACACCGTGACCAAATAGCGATGCACGAGCAATAAAAAACAAAAATCCCTTCACTAGTAGATTCTGGTGAAATCATTCTGTCACCTTAGCGATGGTCTCTTTCACCAAAAGCACAAACACAACAACACGACACTACAATGAAAACAAATAAACACACAACATCCCCTCGGCATCGAGAATCTCTTCACATAGAACTGCAACTATTGTATCTAAATTATCATCCAATACCCAAACATTATGCATTCCACCCCCCTATCCGAATATATCGATAAATCATCAGCAGAGCAGAGACCGCGCACATTCACCCAATCGAACCACACCGCCGTGGCGCAACATGACTGCCCACCTCCCCGCCTCCACCCTCTTCGGGAAAAAGGAGCTGAAAGTCTACCGCCGCTGGCAGTCCCTCCAACCAGGTATTCCTGAATGCCGATACAATACGTTGCCCACCGCGTTCGAGTACGAGGAATATCTGGAGTGGCGCAAGAAATCTCGAAACGGGTATTTCAACAACGTGTTCGGTGTAAATCTCGAACCGCTGGATAAGGAGAATGGGGAGGAGGAAAATGAGAAGAGATGGATGGACATGGGATATAGACTCGCAACGAAGTGTAAGCATCCACTGCATCCTACGCATCCTGGTGCATTCGCCGAAGACATTGGACACGAAGAGGTGATTGAAGATGTAGAGCATGAGAGCCGGAGGTGCCCCGTTTGTGTCATCCGTGCCCATCTGCGGTTCCTCGCTGTGCTGTACGATAAGTGGGAGGATGTGGGAGGGCCATGGCGGAATTGGGACGTGCAGCTAGATCCCACGGGGACGAAGTATCCGCTTAGTCTAAAATCGTTTCATACCGCAAAGGTGGATATGATTAACACGCTACTTGAGTTTGAAGAGTGGGTGGGAACGGAAGAGGACTGGGAAGCTGAGAATCATGACGTAGAGGTTGAGGATGCAAAAGAGTTCGGGGCGCGGAAAGCCATTGAGATGTTCTTGAAGGAGAATAAGTATCCGACGACGGAGTTCGGGGATGACTCTGGGGAATTAACAATCGACATAGCGGGACTCAGGCAAGAACATGAGGAAGAGTCGGTATCGAGCGGGATGGGAACTCGAAAGAAGGTCGATTTCTCTCCCGCGACACTAGACACAAAGACTCGTTCAACTGCTTTCTATAGCCGTGTTTGCCATGCATACGATCCCGGCTCTAAAAACGCTTGTCCGGAGCCCGAAGGCTGGGACGATACATCCTTTTTCCGTGATCACCTGTATTCCATTTCGCAGTGTCGGATACTTCTGGTCATCCGCGACTTGAACATCTGCCAGCTGCGGTATCGCGACCTGAATCCTTTGCGCGAGAACAACGTCCATGTGGAGCATCTCCAGAATCTAGTGACGGAGTGGCTAGAAAACCTGAACTCGGAAGAATCGGCCTACTGGAAGCAATACATGTCTGAGTCGAGCGATATTTTCCTCGTGTACAACAACGACTGGACGGATAGTGACGACTTTGATGGCTTCGAAATGAAGCCAGACCTGAAAGACACGGGATTAGAATGGTTCGCAAGGTTGATTGGTGACTGGGACAACGATTTGGACGGGGAACTCGTCATTCGGGTTCCGGCCTCCGATGACGGCAATGATTCAGTCGTCGACTGCCTCATATCCGATGCGATACTAGATGATCTGGATGACGCTTCGGGTAACGCTAGGAATGACGTCGGCGTCATCGGTGAGCATCTGACCAGGACGACGGCAAACTGAAGTTGCTGGTAATCTTTGGAAGCCAAGGGAGCTGTATTATTCACTATGTTATTCGTTCGATAGCTAGAAACTTGGCCTCGTCTCGATTTGGGATGCATGGCGTTGGCAGCATGTCCATTGATAAGGCTAGCGGCTAATAATGACTGACATTGAAGAGAATACATTGACTGTACCATCACTATGAAAAGATATGCATCGTAGGAGAAACAAATATATTTACACTTCCATGTACCTTTTTACCCACTTAGCGGGAGCATTTATGAACGACTTTTCCTGGCAATAGCCTACATTTGATGTTAAGTATTCTATGCTAATGATCATTATTAGGAGGGTTAAATAGAGTTAAAAAGACAAGGAATTTTCCTAAATGCACCATATCTCGCGTTAAGAGACGCTAAGAGGTCACAAAACCTGTTTCTACCTTCGCTCGGTCTCTCTATGCACCCATTATCTCATTGTAATAAGCATCAACTGGAAGGTTGACCAGTTAGGATCAGAAATGCTCCGATGAAATTAACTCATGCCTTTTCCTTGCCCCTTCCATCGGCTACAGCTAGTGCAATCGGTACGTCGATACTCTTAATCTGCCATTTCATCCCAATATACGCATCACTATACACCGAAACCTCAATCTTCTTGCCCTGTGCTTCTTGCGGTAGGGCAACCTTTGTAAAGGCTTGTAGTTTAGAGCTTGTTGCATTCACCTTGCTAACCTCATTCCACCCGACACGCTTTGATGCAATGATCTCGTCAGTCCCCATGTAAAAGATGATGACAAAATAACCCTCGGTTTGCGGTTTAGGATATCGAGGGGCATAGATACGCACGCCCCCGGCGCCGCTTCGAGCAGGGTTGATGCGGGACAGGTTGATGGATAGAGATGCCGCATTGATATTTTCTAGACTTATTTTGAGATTCGGTAAACGTTGAATGGGCTCTAAAAATTTCTTCAGAACATCGTTCTTGACGCCAGCGAATCTTGCAGCCTTCTCAAGTGTAGGGCTTGATGTTGTAATAGTTTCGACTAGAGTCTTCGGTATTGCTTTAGGATGCTCAATGCGCTTTTTCTCCATATAAACATCCACTCCTGGGAAAATAGAGAGTGGGCCATCGGTCGGCCAGCGAGCACACTTGATACATTCCAGAAGAGTGATCATCATCTCACAGCTGGATAAGAATCCCAATTCAGTCAAGACGTCGATACTTGCTTGGACAATGCGGATGCTCTGGTCTAAGACACTATTTAAATCCCCCACATAATCTGATATGGGCAGATCAATGCGCGAGAAATGTGCTTGAAGTAGTAAGAAGGCCTTGACATGGGGGTCCCACATAGGCAAACCAAGCGAGTCGCCCTTGATAGGCAGAGCCAAGGACAACTCCGCATTGATGAGATCTTCATTATGGCGGACAGGGAGCTCGTCGTACTCTGTTGCATGCGAAACCCAGGAAAGAACATCCGAGAATGTCGCGTCGCGTTTTACGTGCTGTACCAGATATCGTATTGTTTTGTGTGAGAGATAATAGTAGCTCATAATCTTGCCTAGTGGGGTAGGATCTATATCGCCAGTACCTTGTAAAGAAGCACAAGATGACTCGTTTAGCTCGTTGAGTGACGTTTCAACCAAATTTACCATATAGTCGTTGGCCATATTCTGTGCAGCGATTGTGTTGTGTTCATTAGCAGAGATCTGAAGGCCGTAGAAGGAGGGATTCTTATGTAATCTTCTGAAGAAGAACGTCCATGTTAGGTAGTCCAGTGCATCTTGTTTAGTTGCGATTGTTCCTGCGGATATCTCAGCGCCTAAATGATTGTCGAGGACCTTGTGTAAGGACGACTCCACAGGGAATCCCGTGTGGAGGAAATGTTTGTAGAATTCCTTCTTTGCATCTTGTGTGAAGATGCGCGCGATACCCGACGAGTCGAACTGTGGGCGACCTGCGCGACCAAGCATTTGCAGAACATCGGTGAGATCCATGTCTTTGTAACCTTCCGTCTTTGCATCGAAAAATTGTGTGCCTTTAACCACCACTAAATGGGCAGGAAGATTGACACCCCAAGCTAGTGTACTAGTGGCCACAAGAATTTGGATCTTGTTGTTTGCGAACAATTCCTCGGACAAAGAGCGATCCGTCTCTACAAGACCAGCGTGATGAAGTCCGATTCCGAAGCTTAGTGCTTCACGCAAAGCTTCGTCTTTAACCCGAGCTAGATTGAGCGCAAGATCGTCTTCGGACATGTGAAGAAAGCGTCGGGGATTGTCCTCCATACCACAAAAGTTGATCAGGTCTCTTGCTGTCAGACGCGTCTGCCTTCGCGAAGCGACGAAAACAATGACAGGCTTGTCCGGGGAGTGCGACTTAATTGCCAGAAATGTGGGCCGATTCATGCTCTGCATCAGCGGGCAGAATCCTCGCTGTTCTGGGAAACCGTCGATGAAAATTTCCAATGGTACAGGGCGTACAGAATGGCGAAAGTTGAACAAACCATCCTTCACCCCAAGCCAGTTGGCAAGGTCTGTAGCATTCGCACAGGCCGTAGACATTCCCAATAGTCGAACAGATCCCTTACTTTGCGAGGCGATATAATTCATCCGCGAGACAATGATCTCTAGAATGGGGCCTCTGTCTCCACCTAGTAGATGGATCTCGTCGATAATAACAAGGCTTACTTGTCGAACATAGCCACGCGTCTGCCAACTACGAGAAATACCATCCCACTTCTCCGGGGTTGTGATGATGATATCAGCATCGCGAATGGTGCGAGTATCCGGAGTGTTGTCACCCGTTAATTCGACTAGCTTCAAACCCATTGGTCTTGCAAGACGTTTGCTCCAATCCTGAACTCGTTCTCGGACGAGCGCTTTCATTGGGGCGATATACACAACTTTCGACCCTGGCTTCTCTCGGAATGCCCACCACATAGCAAGTTCCGCCGCAACTGTTTTACCACTGCCAGTAGGGGCGCCGAGAAGCACATTCGCTGGCGTGTGATAAAGACAATGGAAGATCTGCGTTTGCATAGGATTGAAGTATTGGAAGCGTTGGCCATACAACTCCTCCAAAAGCGGGTTCTTAAACGCAGCAATCGGAAGCGGCTGGAGGTTAAGCAAATCGGTAAAGACGCTTTCTGTGTCTGGTCTAATCAAGTGTTGGAATGAGATTGGGTGGACGGTCTCTGCACCAAGCCACCTGTCTGATACAGCTCGAACGTAAATCTGTGCTGGCAATGGGTCTGAGAGCGGTATAGTGAAGTTTAGTTCATGATCATCATAGAGCTTCTTGCGCGACAAGATAAAGAACTCGTAGTGGTAGATCTCTGAAGTCTCCGAATTTTCTACCCATATCCAATACGATTCAGAGGTGCCGTGATGTCGGTCGTTCCATTTAAAATCAGGTGTTAGGAAAAGTCGAATGCGAAGAACATCTCGATTTAATGGTGCAATCTCTGCATCAATGCTCAGAGTAGGAAAATTGTCTAGGAGCTTGGCAATGATATTGCCCATCTTCTGGTTATGCACCAGCTGTCCGATTTCCGCCGGTTCCATGTCGCGCAACGCTTCAATAGATGAGACTGCATACTTCTCATCAAGTTTTCGTAACACCGGTTGTGGAAGATCGAATTGGTGCAGCGGATGCTCTATTGCCCACACTTGGCGCTCAATAGATTGACAGAGACTAAGTAACACCAGACACTGATAACCCCAACGCCGATTAAGGGCTATCATAAATAGTGCACGAGCAATACGCGCAGCATTCTGGGTGATGTAATTTGTGTCTGATACTAAGGTGTAATCTTCCAGACGTGCTCTAGAAATATGGGCTTGTAAAAGGACGTTCGTCTTGCCGTGCGGAGTACTAACGCCGCCTTTAACTTCAGTGATTACGAAGCCATCCTCTTGCAGCTTTGAAAGCTCTTTTTCTTCCGTATCGCGAGATTGGATTTGGTCGAATTCGCCGCTCATACTAACCATTGCAAGTGCATCTGCATCCGTTGCCCTTGGTCGCATCATCTCGTTGAATATTTCGACGCTGGATTGCTGGACGTAGAATTGGCTGGCAATACGGCCAACGTCTTTAGCTCGCAAATCTTCGGTAACTTCATTAAATATGATCATCTGACTTTTTTGCAGGACCCGTGCTGCATCAATTATCAACTTTCGCCGACGCTGTACGAGCTGCGGGTCGTCGCGAATTTCTGCCCACTCTATGCCGTACACTAAAGGACTTTTTTGCATACGGACAAATAGGTATGAATAGCCCAGCCACTGGACCGCCTCTTGCACGTTCGTGACTGTTCCCAATGAGATTTCTGCATTGAGATTGTCTACAAGCTTGGCAGAGAACCGAGACTCGATTGGCTGCTGCTCGGTCACTGACCGAAGGTAGTGATCAAGCCTGTCATGCGTCGTACAAATAAAGCCGATGCCGCTATCCTGGAATTGAGGACGACCAGCACGACCGAAAATCTGGAGGACGTCCAGGATGCCAAGGTCAGAGAATCGGCCTTCTTGAGCATTATAGACCTGTGTTCCTTTGATAACGACGGCAGCAGCTGGTAAGTTCACTCCCCACGCCAAGGTTGCGGTGCAGCAAAGGACCTTAATGACTCCTTCCCCGAAGAGTCGCTCGATTAGGTTACGATCTGATCGAGGCATACCGGCATGATGCGTTCCCATGCCTTTCGAGAGCAGTTCCCGAAGCTCTCTCCCCTTCGATTGCTTCATGTCGCGCATGGCAGAGTCATAGCGAGGGTGACCTGTGGGATCGAATAGATCAGTGCACATATTGTCGGTAGCCTTTCCGAACAAAGTCCGAGCGGTCTTATACGTATCTTTTCTAGAATGCACAAATACCATAACCTGATGGCCCAAGCGGAGCATATCAGCCACCTTGTCGAAAGCTACTTGCTCTAGGTTCTCCTTCGACTTTGTTGAACCAGGTTTCCCTTTAACGCCGACGAAATGTTGCTCTAGGGGAACTGGACGAAAGGACGCGTCGAAGTAAAAGAGCCCAGCCATCTTATTGACCCTTAGAAAATCTGCCACATCCACATAATTTGGTAGGGTGGCTGACAGACCCACAATCCGAATGAGAGATTGGGTACTTTCTACCTGTCTCTCTGTCCTGGCAACTAAACTCTCTAGTACGGCACCACGCTCATCGTGAAGCATATGCACCTCGTCGATGATGAGTAAACGCACTTTCTGAACCAATTCGGTATCTCCTGTACTCTTCCTAGTTACGACATCCCATTTCTCGGGCGTGGTTACAATGATTTGCGTCTGCATTATCTCCGCTTTAGTGAGATGCATGTCTCCTGTTAATTCCCGTGCCTGGATGCCAAGCCATGCAAGCCGTTTCCCGAGCTTCTCGGTTACTTCGGCAGCTAGGGCCTTCATTGGGGCAACATAGATGATCTTGAAATCTTCCGAGAGGATTGTGAAATCAGTAGCTCCTGACTCTTCAATCGGGTTGGGGATCGTATATTTGGCTATGGTGTTCAAAATAGTAAGTATCGCTGCGTCCGTCTTACCAGCACCAGTTGGCGCACATATGAGCATGTTCTCGCTCGTGTAGTACGCAACCGGATATACAAGGCTTTGCATCCGGTTTAGAGCCTTGTAGCCTTTGAAGGTACGTTGGCATAAGCCGTCCATTTCTTGAATTTCAACTAGCCGGTGGCCCGCACCAATGGTGCCAACAGGTGTAGCGGGAATCGTGTATTCTTCATAGACTTTATCATCATAGTGCTTATGGTCCGGAGGGAGAGCATATTTCTTGCCATAGGCCGAAAGCTTGTTACCCGCCTGGTGTGTACGATACACATGTGGGTACTGGGGTCCTGTGCGGTCCAACTGGGGCGCCAGAGGGGCATGCTTGTGCTCATAGTCTTGTCTTCGTAATGCTTCGTCCCTCTCTGCTCGTGTCTGAAGGCGCCCTACCACGCCATTGCTAGGCTGCAGCTCAAGCAAAGATTTGGTGATGCTGCGTCGCTGCGCAATGAGGTCTGCTACTAGATCGAGCTCCTCATAGCCCACAATATCAATCAGGGTCATTTGTAGCTCCTCATCTATCGGACGTTAGCGAAGTCAATTCGTAAGGATTCTCAATTACTGACCAGTACTATCACTTGCTAGAATCGCTGATATTTGGTCTTTTAGTGAGCTAGCATCAAGCCCACTACCTCTCCCGGCGACATTGGCACACCGCTCTGCGAGCCACTGCTGTGTGTACATCTCTGTCGCAACGTGCTGTTCCAGTTCGTTATCGAGCTGGTCACTGCTATATTCTTCCACATTCTCATCGCTAGGTAAATCCCAGATATCCTCGTCACTGGCGGTCCCAGACAGGTGGTCATCATCTATGTTGAGATCATCTCCATATGCTGGGGCCATTTCTGTCTCGGGGGGCAAACGCAAGTCTGCAATAGCCTTTCGCATTGTCTCGAGCTGCTCCAGCCATTGTACCTGGGCACTCTCCAGAGAAGGCGTCATGGTGGACGGTTACCCGGGTTAATAAAGCCGTTCAGTGTAGAAGGTTTTACGACTCGCCAGCGGAGTGCGCCGCTAGTGCTCGAAGAGGTCCACTCCGCTCCGCCCCCGCCCCCGCCTTAGGACTGGCGCTTATTAAGGAACATTGCGCCACAGACAGTCATCTCTGGCCTGAAACCACAACAGCTACACATACGACATCCGACCTCCTCTTGGGCACTCCTAACCCCAGTACTCCCTCCCTTCTTACGGACCGGAAGTCATTCCTGGTTTGCTTCCGTTCTTGAGGCTTTTTGCTTAGCTCGATTTCGCCATGAGGATCTATTACATCAGCGTTCGTAGTTTCACCGCTCTAATAGACCACTTCCACTAACGGCGATTACAGGTCTGGAGAAACGAAAAGGGCTCTCCCCCGCTTGAGCTCTGCCACGCCCGCTACCTCAATGATTTCAATTTTTTTACAAAGGGCACGGTCAATAAATTCGTATGTCTTGCCTCCAAAGAGCTAGAACACGCCGCTGTCGGCATCGAGCGAGCCTCCGGATTCGCTTCAGGAGCTGACCATTCTTTCAGTTGACTTTCAGCGGCAATACCGTCTCTCAGAGGACGGCTCCAGGACAGCGGCAGTCGGTCAAGGAAGGAGGGGATGGTATGCATCTTGTTCCTTTTCAGCGGTTGCCTAAAGGCTAACGTGCGGTAGATGGAGGAGAGAAATGGGTACACGCCTACGCACGCTCAGAAGGTGTATGCGGCATCGCTGTTGCGGACCACGATTACGATAAACGGATCGTTCACTCGCTTCTCTCTAAGGTCCTCGATGATTTCGTTACCCGGTACCCCCGTACCGCCTATGTGAACTTAGAACCTGTACCAGACTCGGAAAAGGATAGGGACGGCAACAGTCCACAACGGTGCCCTCTCCCTGAGCTTAAGGATTACATTGTGAAGTGGCAGGACCCAAGGCAGGCAGATAACATAACGAAGATACAGTATGAGCTAGACGAGACCAAAATTTTGATACACAAGACGATCGAGGGCGTGCTCGAGCGTGGGGAGAAGATCGATAATCTTGTTCAGAAGAGCGACATTCTCAATGCGCAGAGCAAGATGTTCTATACTCAGGTGCGTGTCGAGAACGTTCCAAAGGATAATGCTGGGAATTTGCTAACAGCTTCTGTTATAGGCGAAGAAACAGAATTCCTGCTGTGTTGTCATGTGAATTCAGTTTCATGGGTTATTAGTACTTTTCCGGCGTTGGATATAGTTTATTGATCATTCAAACTGCCTCATACCTTTTGCATGCCCTCGCCGACGGCACAGCAGTGTTTATCTCCCTTCTCTCACCGGCTTTTCATATGCAACTATTCCACAGAGGTGGGGAGTTTGGCGGATAGATACGCAATTAGTCTTTCACCTTCGTTATGGATAGTAAACGGATACTGAGTGGGCTACTTCGTAATCATCGTGTATCAATGCCACTTCACAGCTTACAATTAGATACAAAAGAAGATGCAAAGTGTGAAAGAAGTATGCATACTTTCGCTCACGTGTGACAATCCAGTAATCAAGAGAGGAGGGCCCATCTAGTATGGAACCCCGCCATTGCATTTTCTAGAACTCGTGACGCCGATGTCCACATCCGAGCAGTATTTATAAGGCCAAACGCCGTTTTCGTCCGAGGCTTTCACCCGACTACCTTTAATTCAAGCATCACCACCCCTCAACTACGGTATTCTGCAGAATACGAGCGTGAAAATTTAACAACCATTGCTGATCCCCAAAATCATCCCGAAATTCTTCACCGAACTGTACTATGCATATCAAATAACTTCCTTCAGTTCCCCATTCTCCTTTAGGAAGTTTATGTAATGTCTAGAAATTTACTGTATTAGTGGCTAAAAGAAAGAAACCCTATGTAGGCTGTGCCTAGTTCTTGGGAGCATTGTCAGCATTCAAGTGACAAGGCCTGAAATTCTAAATTAGGCTGTTTCATATTCTGGCCCCAGGCGTCGGTCAAGATAGCCCAATGATCTCGTCCACGTATCTAATTCCTAACGCCCCACCTGTCTCACTAGACTTTTAAAAACTCAGCTTGCGCCTCCTCGAAACTAATCTTGCAAAAGCCTAGAGTTTTTTGCGACCACCTTCTGATTTTATGGTTATCACAAGCTCATCCTTTTGCTGGTGCTATAGCTTCCTTCTGGTCGCCGCTCTTTTATTCTGGCTAGTTATATCAAGCTCCTCCTATTGAATCGAGGAGCTCCGAGTTCGAATTCGCACTTTCGAATACGTACAATCTCGACCAAAAAGGTCTTTAGCATACGAGGCCCCGAGCCTATTTCTGTTTAATTCTTTGTTGTGTCTTTCCACTCTGACGTACATTGCCCATTGTTATACATTTCAAGATGAGCCTACCTAGTGTGCCGAATTGGCTGCGCATGTTTGTCTACCTTCGCTCTATCCCATTCGAAGCTGACATTTCGAAGCATTCTGCTCATTCTAAGTTTTCTATCGTTTTTGCCACAGCTTCTTCGTGTCTTTTCAAGGAAAGACAGCTCCGGAATTTCAACTTACTACATGCTCTTCAACCTCATTAGTATGACTGAGCAGTTCACGCTAGCATTTTTCTTCATCGTGAACAACATCGACAACCCCGACTTTTTCGTACATAACCCAATCAACGCAGGTGACTGGCTGAATCTAGCACAGTTGGCAGTAGTGTTGAGTCTTTGGTTGATCCTGTAAGCCAAATATTCGATTTATTCATTCTCCGTAAAATCAGTAGTCTAATTCTCGTTTTATATTTGTAGTTGCATCGCATGTCTGTATTTTCCGTCAGACCATCGCGATGCCTCCAAAAGATTTGTCTTGGGTGTATATTTCGCATTCTTGCTCATCTCCATTGTCCCAATCTTCACAGATGCCGTCAGCCCGGGGGAGAACGACGCCCGAAGATGGAACGGTGCCCTCTTTCATGGTGTGCACTCTCTTTTCATCAATCCGATCGTTACCGGTTTTGGAATTGCATCTCTATATTTTCAAGCAAAAGAGACACTTTCGCGGTCATTGCCGCAGGCTCTAAGCATAATTGGATTGGCCGCTCAAGCCATTGTTTTCGCTGTAGTGGCAGTATCATGGATAATGCGAGTCGAGTTCCCGTATGGCGGACTTGACCGGGTTTCGTTCGGAGTCTTTTCTACTTGGTATCAACTCGTTGGTTGGGCCGCCCTTGACAGCGCCATTTTTGCACTTGTGCAAGCTGCCCTGCTGTGGATTGCGTCGCGCCATTTAAGAAGGACAAACGGTACTTCGGATAGTGAGACTCAGCCGCTGCTGGGCCGGTAGAGCTCGAGACTAGGAACTTCGATTCCCGGCAAAAAAAAAAAATGCATAGGAAAAGAATAATGGTTTGAGAATGCACTGCGTTATTCCAATGCACGTCGCATAGTATTCCAATAGTTCCAGCCGCAGGTTATTCGTACAGCCCATACTGTAGTAGACTTTGTCCATTTCTTATTGTAGCTACTGGCAAACTAATGGTATTTGCGATAAACTGCAAATGCTCAAATTCTTGGATCACTACCCAGGCCTTCAACAGAGAACTCTACAGGATCAGAAGCGGGCACAGCCAGCTTCGTCCGTCCAGCATTATCGGCAGGCTCGACTACTGGGCCCACGAGCCAACACGGCAATTTCACTACTGTCTCTGAATGCTCGTTCTTACTTCCCCAGTCCCACCAATCTACTGTCGCGCCTTCGAATGCATAGCGAAATGTTTCACCATCCTTCGTATCTTCAGGGATCTCTGACCACCTTTCTCCTTGCAAGCGTTGGGACGTGATCCACGACTCTCCTGGCCGCAGGCTTACGAACTTATCGTCTTGACTAACATTAACTGGGATATCATCTTCGTCAGTGATCAAGAAGCCTCCGTCCCCGCCGTTTTCGTTGTCGCAAACTTCCCAATCATTATCACAGCGGCGATAGAGCTGAAATTTGTCGCTAGTATCGAACACATGAGTATGGAAGATTATCGGTTTTGCGGTCGCCTTAGCATCATAGGTAACTTTGACCGCTACGTTAAATATTGTGTTCCGGCTTAATATTTTCGAACACTCCAAGACAACGCTCAATGTCGGAGCTCCAGGATTGGGTTCGGGCTGAGGAGCCCTCGATCGCTGCTGAGCTTGCCGCCATTGTTGTTCCTTCACACTTGCCATTATGAATCCCTCCCGTGCCTCATACTCAGCTCGTTGAGGCCAAGGTTCTGATTCCATCTCGGGAGTAAACGATACATGAGGGCCACCGAGTAAGATGAGTCTCGATTCTTTTTCGGGTTGATTTGTCAACTCTTGATACATGTGTTCTCGTATCGTACCCCAGTCCCATTGCGTAATCTTGCTGCCTGGCCATAACAACTCATACTTCTCGCCGGGTGCAAGTGATTTTTGATACTTCTCTGGTAGTGTTACAAGAAATTTGACAGAGTCACCGCGCGAGAGTTCCCAGAGAAAGTGGTTGTACCCATTCACTACAAGAACCTCATCTTCCCGAAGGTTTACTAGGTTCGAATGGTCAATCTCGATCGGCTCAGGGCCATTTATCGTGTGATGAAGCAATACGAAGCCGGATGACGAGAATCCATTGCTATAAGGACTCCATCTGAATAATACGGGTTTGTCATGATCATCCTCTCCTCGCTCAATGCTGAATTCGATTTCATAGGGAAGCGTCAGCGACAACCTCGGATCGGACTTTAGTTTGAGATGCAGGCGCTGTTCTCCCGGTCTTTGTGGTTGTTAGTTAAATTCAGCTTGCTGACGAAACCGCTTGAGAAAGAACGTACAGCAAGTCATCCTCCGATAGGATTATGTGGGATGTCAAATCTTGGTCCATGTTGCGGAGTATTGTCTGGTGATGCTTTCGGCTTAATTAAATTCCACTGGCGGATCGGATTCTGGGAGGCGTGGTCGGCTAACGCAAAAACCTTCACGAATGGGGCGGGTAGAAGGCTTGGTCAGCAAGCCTTCACAAAAAAAATTGGGGAATCAAGCTAAATCCCTTCCATGCACAAGAACAAATGTACGGGTTGGTAAAGTAGGCCGAGTAATGTTAGAAACTGAATGTACGTCTCAGCCGTGATTGTGCAAAAAAATGAGTTTTAATTTTTGAAGTGTCTAGGCGGTTAATTCTCTCGTGTTGTTGGTGTGAGCAAGAAGTACATGTGCTTAGTTATTCTCGGGTGATTACGCCTGAGACATCACCATGAGAAAGCGGTACACAGCCACTACGTCTGACTTCCTGCTTGATTATCACGAAGTCATTCTGGAAAAATGAATTGACAGGAGCTTGGTTCAAATCAAATCGAATCGAATGCACATTATGTCTCACGCACGTTCTTTTACGTGAAACCCATGGATTTTACCATCCTTTCTCATTTCTTCTCACCTGACAAACCTTATAGCTTTTTCTATATTCGGAGCGAGTATGGAAAAAATATCTTCATGATTCCTTTGAGCATGAAACATAATATCTATAAAAAAAAATATTCGGCGCGCATATTAAAACATAAGCAGACCGTAGTTTTGGGGTCCGAAGCAATATGAGAAGTCCAGCCAGCCATTTCAGGCGAATAATCAGCCCCCAAGAGTTGTTCTCGAGCTTTGAGATCAATGTATGGAGAATTGAATACAGATATTCTACTAAAATGTATTTTGAATCAAACTGCCTCTAATGCCAGGGTAGAAGAATTTCGTCGGTAATTTTAATCACTAAGGCGAAAATTTAATCATATACTACGGGAAGCGGAAACAAAGCTAGGATACAATGGGATGATTTCAGGCTTTCGGACTTACAGTTTCAAAATAATGAACAAGATTGCGCCACGGTCTCAGTCGATACGGCTTAATGTAGGATTTTCCGTGGAGATTAAGGGACCAAATGTATGTGCACTATTCCTCCTCTAGCTGTTTATACAGTTCTAGCCCTAGAACTAAACATAAGCCCGGAGAAGGCAAATTATGGCTTACTATGGTGAGCTTATACAGCCCCTTGGGCGGCTAGGGCTTGATTTGGAGGATAGAATATGTAAATCTCATAGAAAGTGTTCCTATAAGGCCAGCGATGATATAAACCATCCCTTTTCTCTTCATACTCCGAAGTAATAAATCTCTTCATTTATATCTTGTAAAAAAAATCTAAATCACTTACCGTCGCTTCGCGGAACGATGAGATCTGTGGCTTTCCTACTCTTTGGAGCTTGGAGCGCGGCAAACTATGGCCAAGCAGCAACAGTTGACTTTCCTGACAACAGTTGCGACCAATGGAAAACACAAATTGAGGAAGAAATGCAATTTACAGTAGAAATGGCTAGCACAACGGCTGGGGACCTGCAAAAAGGAGGCTACTATGACATTTTCTTTGCTGAGATTCTTCGCCTAGACCCAGAATTCGCGCAAAATACCGAGGAATCATTCACGCGCATATCTGACATGGCAACGGGAACGAGTAGCGGATATAAATTCAAAGTCACTTGCGACGATACGACTAATTTCTGCGCCAAGAAAAAGTTCATTGCGCATATGAATGACAAGAAGACGACAATGAATTTGTGCAAGATATTCTTCAATGATCCTAATATCAAAGGCACTCAGGACCGTCAAGGAGAATGCAGTACTATGGATATCAGAGCCGCTCAGCGAACACGATCCGCTATTCTTATACACGAGTTGACACATACAAAATACGCTATGCTAGATGGAGACCCGTACGTAACAAAACAAACTTTGATGTTCACTTACTTACGCCATATAGAGCGCATGATTATGCATATGGCTTCAATGGCAACTACCAATTAGCACAGGGCACTTTTGACAGAAGCTGCGCTCCTTATAAGGACTCCAAGAAGATTTTGTGCCCTGTCAATGGAGTAGAGGGCCTTTGTCCTGCTGCATTCTCTGGCGGGAACGCCGATACGTACAGCTTTGTTGCCTCTGGCGTTTACTTTAGTACCAAATGTAACGCCCAGATTCCCCTCCCTCCACTCCCTAATCCCCTTGGTTCCAGTATTCTACCTTCACCGACCCCTACGCCTAGTCTCACTCTTGAACCTCCGTTGTCAAGTTTAATCACCCCTATTTCGAGCGTCGCCTTTTCAGCCATTGAAAGTATTGCCGCTACACCTTCGGATACTAATCCGACGCCAATCCCAGCAAAATACCGTCGCGACGTAAGAGAAATCGTGGAAGCTCGAGCCGAATGCCCCATCTACGACGATTACATTCAATGGGATGAAGAGGTGGCTGATATTGAAGGCTACGTACACTTCGGCGATTCTTATGGAGCTGGGATGGGGACTGGAACTACAACAGGAGATGGCTGTCGTGTCGGTCAGAACAATTTCGGAGACCTTTTATACAGATGGCTGGATGACGACAGTATCCCTTTTGAGAAGAAAGTATGCTCTGGGGATACAACTAAGGGCCTAAACCGTCAGATTGATGAGTGGAGCGATCCAGGGAAAGCGACTGTGGGCACGGTATCCATAGGAGGTAATGACGTGGGCTTCAGCGACCTCGTTTGGTATTGCGTCATTACACCTAATACTGCTCGACTAGGCTCGACGAACCGGGCAAACTGTGTTGAAGCGGAAAACAAAGCTCGGGATATGATGAAAGACGAAGGCGAAAACGGGATCAAGGCTAAGCTTAAAGCCGCGTACAAGAAGATCCTAGACAAATCAGCCAGAGACGTAAGCCACTAACGCCCTCTGCAAGGATTATCACTAACCGGAGGCAGGATTTCCATCTGTATGTGACCAGCTATGTTGGATTTTTCAATCACGATACGACCGACTGCGATAAATCTACCTTCCACTACTGGTGGGCGGCCTATAACCCACCATCGGATTGGCCCACAAACAGAATTGTGTATCTGACCACAGACCTACGCCACGAGATCAACGACCTGGTCACCAATCTCAACAACGTTATTTCGGCCGCCGTCTCTGATGTCAACAAAGAGCGTGGCGGGGAGCAAGTGCACTTTGTGGATGTGAATCCGCGCTTCAATGTACACCGTTGGTGTGAGCAAGGCGACTGGCATGAGCCTGCGCCTCAAGTCGAAAGTACATGGTTCTTTCTCAGCGGTTGGCCCGACGTATCGATTGAGGGTGCCAATGCCGACACGGCTGCAGTGGAATCAGCAGAGATTGCGTCGCTCATTTCGGCGGGAAGTATTCCCGTCCCGGATAGCAACTGTAGAGCCAGCTTAGACTCCGATGCTGATCCTTATTTACGCGCAATGTGTAATGTGGCTGAGGCCGTGGCTGAGGATCCAGAGGGCCCTGAAGCGAAATATCTGGCGGACGCAAACGCAGATATCCAGAGCGGCAATGTTACAAGCCAGCATATTGGCTGGTTTACACCGACACGCCAGATCAAGACTTTCCATCCGCGCAGTCCGGGTATGGTAGCATATAGGGATGCCGTAATAGACAGCATGCAAGGAGTTGGTCAACTGTAGGAGGAATTAGGACAGTAACAAGCATGCTAGGTTGTTGAAGGATTGATTCTAAATGATACCTCAGAGAACATGTCAATGCATTGGTCGGACGTTCATTCCTGAAAAGTTGCATGTCACAGGAGTAAGGAGTAAAACGGTTAGATAATCATGAAAATGATATTTCTATAAATATTCATAGGAGACTACTAGTAAGGAAATCGTAATTTACCTATAGCACGGTCTTTATCGAGGGTATTTGTCGCCTACGCACTCTATCAGACAACATATTGTCTAGCACGCGGAGCAAATGTATACATGTTTGTAGCCATAGGGATGGCATAACAATGACTGTGGGGTATAGAGTGGCATGATACAATTATCCTTTAAGTGACCTTTCGGCCAGAGCTGGAAACGGAGCGTACGCGTGTAATAGAAGACACCCGGTTGAGGGTAAAGCACAATTTAGGAAACATCGAAAAATGCACTTAAATCTATATAATTTAATGCTAAACTGAGCTTTCCTTTGTTTGTGTCAATATACAAGGATTAAGAAGCGCCATTTGGAATGAAAATATGCAATTGAGATGAAAGGTAGTAGGATCCCAGACTAATTCCTTATGAACGGACTGACACGCAGCGCCAGAGTGAGAGAAAATGTGGCATTTCCTTAATAATTACCAAAGGCTATGTACTCGCCATCATAGTTCACTTCATCATCCCATTTTCCTATCCTATTCTCTTCGTCTTCGTCGTTTTCATCCTGCTCCTCGTCTTTTTCTTCTTCGTACTTTTTATCTTCGTCACCTTCATGGTCCTCTGCTTCCTCTCTCTAGTCCTCGTAGGCATTGGAATTAAACTCTAACAGACCTCTTCCTTTGATGTTCTCCTCATCTTCAACACCAGCTACGCAATGTGTTGGTTCATATCGCCGAGATATTCGGGAAAACAGAAACCACAGTCTTCCCGGCGCGAAGCTCGTCTCTGAAAACCTACACTCTTCTACACTTTCGTCATTCGTGTCTTCTAGATTTCGTCAAAATGCTTAATTGACCCACAATACATTTCTATTGGTTGGCGAACTAATATTAACCCTTCGATCGAACTTTCACCATCTTACTTTTCTCACTCGTCTTCTTTGTATACCAACCCCTCCATCCAGGTTACAGCTCGCATACAATCTTACTTTGCGCACCATATTGCCGACAATGCTCTACGATCTGTATCTTGCTGTTTGCTGGAGACGGCTTTGTCAACGTTCTTTAACCGAACCACGATAATGTTAATGTACTTACGATGAATTTCTACTACCAATTTTTTTTTTTTTTTTTTTTTTTTTTAACATCTTTTGTTGCCGGGGACCTAGATGTAGCTTATTGCCTGCACACTTCCGCAACGGCTAGCTGTTGCTGCTTCTGCATTGGAGTGTCACCGAGGCGAGTATGGGCGGAGAACTCTTCTGCGATATTGAAACAATATAAGTCAGCTTGTGACCTTTTCGGATCGCGCCAGGTGAGAAAATCTATGTATTGAGTAATAGATGGGAGGAGGCCTAGTTTTGAGGGATTAAAGCCAAGATGTTGCTGAAAACGGATGAAGCATTTTAGGTTTTTGGAGCTAAAACTAGAGATGCTGGAACGGATGCTTGTGAAGCCATTTCTTATTGTGATGGAATATGACTGGGTGCAGGAGTATGTAGTCAGTGGCTTTCTGGAATGCGTTTAAAGTGCTAGATTTGGAATCAAAGGAGCCTCACTATATCCCTTTGGCCGTTACAGCGAACTGTTGCAAATTGATAGTATGTATGTCTATATCAACCAGGCATCAATCGACGAACCCGAAGACATTCCAAGGTGACTTTATGAATGTCTAAAGATATACTAACACTACTACTAAGCTTAATTCGGAACGCCTTCACTACGGTTCTTGGCTCGTCAATTACACTCGAAAATGTCCTAGATTAGATAAAGTAGAATAATGCGCTATCATCTATTCATTAAACAATTAATTAGCTGGTCAATGATTGATTGTACCAAACAAGTCTAGCCAACTGACTTTTCAATCCGCATACTAACTGGCCTTTAATCGCGGGTTAAACTTAGATTTTGTCAAGCAGCCGAAAGTCATTCCCGAGAGTAGGGATACGTATTTGAACTGCAGTAAAACAGACGATTAGCGAATAGAAAGATGGAAAGTCCGCACGAGGATGAAAGAGATCAATAGGTAGCACAAAAACCCGCTAAACCATGTTCCGATTGTCAGTTTAAACCAGGGCGTGTGGACGCGTGGACATTAACACAAACCCGGAATGTGCGGAAAGCAGATGCGAGCTATGCGAGCCGCATGCCAAGATGAGATACAAGGGGTCCCTTCATCTTTACCTGGTCGATAAATAGGAGGACCCTCTATATATGGGCGCTGCTTCCGACTGCAACAGTTTTTCATATGGTCTAGTGCTATCTACATTCTCTACATAGCTTCTTGTCGGAAGTTGCTAAACCTCTACCGCACTGCAAACTCACCAAAATGCGCCTTCTTGTCACCGCCCTCTTCACCTTGCTACCGAGCCTCATTATCGCTGCACCGGCACCGTTGTTGGAAGAGCGCGCTGGCTTTGGTGTCTGCCTATCGGTTTGTGGCTTCGAGCCTCTCAAATGTGGAGAGGGCGCAGTAAGCTCGTTTCTAGATGAAGTTACTAGCCTATGATGCTGACAGTCCGGAAGTTCGCTGTTCAAGACGGAGTTTGCTGGACGTGCTGCACAAAATAAAGATGTTCGAGACAAGGCCAACAAGCAGTACCACATCTCAAAATGTAAATGGAGCAAGCACGACATGAAGATAGATATGACGCTCTAACTATCTTGCTCAAGCATTAAGGGGAGTTTGCGAGACTTTGTCGATTATGCAATTCAAAACATTACAATCAAAAATCCCCTCTTTTTTCCAACATACATGCTACGGATTCGTCTCGCAGCGAACGTCTGTCTTCTCCGTCATCCCTCGTCTTCAACTCTCATTCATTATCGCGTCTAGCATTCATTCATTCTAGAAGAAGTAAACTGCATAAGCCGATGGAGCTATATTTACGCTACGAGCGCCACCAATGCTCCCACGTGCATTGATCCTAGTTCTGTGAATGTAGGTCAAGGTACATACCGCATATTAAACTAGTAAGCGGGGCTACCGGATGCAAGACACGGGTCTCCCACGGCAGCCACGTCCACGAAAACTTGAATGTGAAGTTGACGGCCGCCTCTTCGGTCGAGGTTTCGGCCTAAGGGGTTCCGTGGCCTAGACTGGCATAATAAGCGAGACCAGCAGTAGGCTACTTATTGAAGGCGAATATAGCTCACTATTCGTCAAGGTAGGCAGATGTTCTGTGGAGCTTAATTGCAGATAGATTAGTCTGGATGTTGGGACCCTTGACTATTCTTCGCAAAAGCTTGAACGCAAAACAGTGTAATGGAGTCTCCTATCAAAGTCTCCTCCGTTTCCAATACGTTTATTGTTCGGCCCAATAATTTTGCGTGAAATGTCCACGTACCCCCAACCATATTTCCGGATTCTTTAGCCGTAGTTGGTTTTCTCAACTTGGGGATGGAGTGCTGATGAGAAAAGGGTTGAGCAAGGAGGCTTGTGTATGCATATCGGACGTGTGGGGGCTGTCTTACCTGCAGGTACCCACCCAATGACCTGGAAATAGAAGCGGGCGGGCCAGAGCGCAGCCACGAGCCGGAAGTGGGTCTGCGATGCTTTTCTGATTGTGAAGCATAATTGATAAAGATTGCGGTAACCACCGAATAGTTCCCGTGGTTGTGCATAGTGAATGGTACACGGTATTGACAAGGGTAGTATATCGGAGGACTAGCTCGCTAACCAATTAGCTATTCTATCCGATAAGTTCCGCAGCGCCACTATTCGAAAATGGCACGCTACTCATGAGGACCACGCGTCGCGCTGCAGGATGAGTCTCCTTCTGTGGTATCCTAGACCATGCTCTGTCCAATAGTACATTTCCGTAACGTCTCGCACAATGTACATGCGTGAGAATCGCTCAGATTTCTTTATCATGCGGACTACGGCCATGGAAGCCTTAAATTCTACTATTTTCTATTATATAAGCAGATTATCCAGGCTCAAATACATATCCGCCTTACTGTCACTTCGTTGGTCAAGATTTTGTTATTAAGCCTACATT
>ML986588.1:521924-584466 GCA_010094045.1 Lojkania enalia
AAAAAAAAAAAAAAAAAAAAAAAAAAACCTCGGAACGGGCTGCGCTAGTGTCACGTGCATTTCTCGTCCGCTTCTATCTAGTAGCTTTTAAGACAATTTTACGCACTTCGACTTATTGTGCCTCAATAGATATTAGAGCTATTAGCTTGATGTGAAATATCAGGACATATAGCAAATAAACTGGGATCGAAGCATAGGGTGCAGGACAGTTGAGCTACAAAGAAAGCCCTAGTGGATTCAATCCCTGCAAATAACGTGAAATAACTAGATGACATTGCAGTACAGCGTCCCTAACTAGTCAATTAGTTATTCAAGTCACGAACTAGCTAGTCATTGAATAACAGATCAAAACGTAGTGTACCAATCAGATCGAGATGCCTTACAGAGCAAAGCAGCATATCCAATGTCCAATAAGTGCTTTGCAAAGACTATATCATGGGTTATTCCACAAACCGCCCTTATTCAATATTCCCCCAATATCCTTTCACTCCCTCCTGCCCGCACCAACTCTCATCCCCATCTTGGGTGCTGTATTTACGATCCACAATAAGTATTTTCCATTCGTACACTCTTCTAGTTTAGAGTTGTAGAGCTCACAATTGTCGAAAAATAGCAAGGAGAAGTGATCAATCCCGGGTGTGCACATGATCACGGCGGTGAAAAGATAGCGCTTTTGATGAGACGATCTAGAAACAATGCTTTCCCCAAAAAGATAACATTTATTTATACTCGAGAAGTGATCTTGTACAAAGCTCCTCTCCAAAACTATTTACGGTAGAAGTCCCTAATCTCACCCACGTCCTTCCCATACAAAACCCTAAATACAAGACGCTACCTAGTTCGCGCCGGTCCAGACCGTCGGTCCAGGGTAAGTATAGCTCGTAGGGTTCGTGTATAGATTGAAGATAATACCAGGCTCATTCCTCTTATACAATGCCGTGCCAGCCACACCAGCGGGAGGCGCCACACTACCACTACCACCAATCTTGAAATTGATGCATTGTGGGTAGTTCTGGGCGCCGTTGTCGTTTTGTCCACCATGCAGCGCAATGATTTCGTGGCGGATGACGTAGTTGCCTGCTTTGAGGTTCCGTGGAATGGTCATAGTGGAGGTAAAGTTGTTCCGGATCAATTCATCCGTGACCCATGTTCCGGTGCCGCCGGGTGTTATTAAGGCGCCTTGGGAGATCTTGGTCCATCTTAAGTTTGCGGAGGATTGGGTGGTGCAGTCTCCTGTAAGGAAGAGTGTCAATACTAAACAGAAATTGGGAGGGGGGCGTAGAGAACTGGACGGAAAGATAGACACGTACCATTGCAGGGAGCAATATAGTTGATAATAGGCCCTTTGTGGCTGTCTGGCCAAGTGTTCCAGTAGAAGGTGACGGTGTCGCCAGCGTCCGCGTTGACGTAGAGCTTTCCTGGCGTCGCGCTCTTGTGGCAGGCGATGTTGGCCGTGCCAAAGGAGTCTGGAGACACGAAACCATTGTCTTGATTTAATGCATCCCAACCTGCGGTTATAGGACGTTGTCCAGCTGAGTAGTAATACCACACTGGATCGGCACCGGGCGTCCAGTCGCCGTCGACAGTAATGCCGCGGACGTGGCCATGCGCTAAAGCAAAAGGAAGGACGGACCCAAGGGCAAGGAGGGAGATGGAATAATGCATCTTTAGATGTATCTACAAGAATGGAAATTAGATAGTTTGCTGTGTGATGGAATACGATGAGTGCAAATATCACTACCGGCTGTGGTCGTACTTATATGGTGTTCATATCACTGCCGCACAAAACCCAGAACCGACAAGAATACGCATAAGATTTTCATAGACTATCATAATCATTTCTACTTACTAACCGTTTCAGACACGGAGCGATGCGAGTATACACCCCAAGTACCACCAGATACAATATACCATAATTGCTATCGCTTGCCCAGTCTCGGCTTTCCCCACGAAAACAGAAGTCAAGTACCGGGCCAAGAAGAATAGCAAGATCTTCAAAGATTAAAATTTGCCCGATGGCTGAGCCAAGGTCACGCACGTGACCCTTGAGCTGGGGAAACGGACCGGTAACACAGAGCCCAGACTTTTGTTGTTGAGTCTCGAAATGCAAATTCAGACTAAGAATCGAATGTGGAGTAGCATCGCCGACCTTGTGCCCCAACCGTGTTCCAAACCAGGTTTCGCTGCGCCGTTTTTAATCTGTAGATATTAGCTTGCTTAGTAGCCGAGCACGCTTGCATGGCGTCTTCCCCGGATTACCGAAATTATCTCCAGATTCCTTGTACCCGCATCTCCAACAACAGAACTCTCAATAAACTAGCTGGGGTAGTCGGTGGGAAGTCTATGATGTAAACATTAGGAAGCGTGTTACGATGGTACCCAGACTACATTGGGAATTAGACTATGTCGTTGAAACCTAGGAATGCAATGGACTAAGGGACGAAAATCAGAATGGATACAAAGTGCATTGCATAGATGTGATTTTGGGGTTGAAATGATCTATATATGGCTATAAGATAAATATTAGAACTTTGCGAATGGCAATAAAATGCTCATTGATCTATATCTTGAATGCAATAACGCCCTGCAATGCAACGCTATGCTCCAGTTCTAAACTTCCATAGCGATATCACTTGTGTCAATTCATTAGGAGCGAACCCCCCAATTCTAAGCGACCTTAGCTTGCTCAGCTTGAAACTCCGTGCTAAAGGGATAGTCGATATATCCTTTCTCGCTCTTGGGCAGATAGAAACTGCCTCGATCATAGTTGGTAAGCTCAATGCCCTTCTTCACTCGGTACACTAGATCAGGCGTAGAGATGAAATAACGACCGAAGACAACAATAACGTCTCGTTCAGGATGCTCTTCGTCAACGAGACGCTTAGCTGAATCTGGGGTGAAGCCACCGGCAACGAGTATTGGGCCTCTGAATAATGGGTATGCGAAGTTTAAGCTATCCGAGGACTCCACGTCAGCGTTTCCGGAAACCCGCGACTCGACAAAGTGCAGGTACGCGAGGTTCAACTCGTTGAGCTTCTTGATAAGATCGCTGAATTGTGAGATGGGGTCTTTCATCCTCATGCCCTGAAAGGTCGACCATGGGCTAAGCCTGATACCTGTTCGCTCGGCGCCGACGGCATCAACGACAGCCTTTGCTACTTCGACGGCAAAGCGGGAGCGGTTCTCGACACTGCCGCCGTACTCATCGGTACGCTTATTGACAGTATCTTGCGTAAACTGGTCGATGAGGTACCCATTCGCACCATGGATCTCTACACCATCAAAGCCCGCGGCAATAGCATTTTTAGCAGCCTGCGCATACGCATTCACAGTCTCCTTGATCTGTTCAATAGTCATAGGCTCTGGCGTTGCGTATCCATCGGCGAATTTCTCCGGACTCGAGCTTCGAATTGTAATGCCTTCCTTGGCTGCCTGCTTCGGGTCTGCTACGCGGCCTAGAGCCCAGAGCTGTAAGAAGATGAAGCTACCCTTCTCATGCACCTTCTTCGTGACACCCTTCCATGCATGAGTTTGATCATCAGTGTAAATGCCAGGAACATTGGCGTAGCCGCCATATTGCTGATCGATAAAGGTGGCTTCAGTGATGAGCAGGGTACCCGGGACGGAGGCGCGCTGTGCGTAGTACTCTGGAACGAATGGTAGTTGAACGTGGTTATCGTCTGCGCGGAATCGGGTTAAAGGGGCCATGGCAATGCGATTCTTGAGGGTGATGTTGCCCAGCTTGACGGGCTTGAATAACCGCGAGTCCGTCATGTTTGATGCAGAGGGGTTGTATGTACAGTGCGTATGTTTCAGAAGCTGTGGTTTGCATAGGATTTCAGCCCAAAAAAAGAATAATGCGAGAGCTTGATGGATCGACGCAGCGAAAGATGGTGGAAACAGACTACTATGTATACTCAGTTGGAGCGGAGACAACGCAAGCGATTAGAAATCAATAGGTCAAAAGGGTTTGCGCCATGGTCCCTGATTCTGCGTTGTGAGGCTGAAGCTACTCGAAGATAGTGACGTAAGGACGCCATTTGTCAGCTCTTCAACACCATTTTGATGACGGTTTGAATAATGTTGCTGAAGTACCAACCAAGCCCATGTTATGGATCAGCGAGAATCGGCCAATCAATCCGAGAATCGCCCTGGCTAGGCCGTCTGCCGAATACGAATCCTGCAAGCGGCCTCGGCTTTCAATCTGTCCCTTGAGAAACCCGTGCCTCAGCCATTGGAGGCGCTCTTCTTCGACCCTGGCCTACTGCATTCGATCACTTTCCACGTCCTCGGTCTATTTGCTGCACCGTAGGCTCGAAGTGCATTTTCCATCTCCGCCAGACTGCTCACGATGCTGTTGCAGCCGACAGTGGCGTTGGCTGCTTGGTGGTAGTGTCACCCGCGAAGCGCTGTCGGAAAATGTCATCAAACTGCTCTTGGACGACCCCTTCCCCTGAATCGCTTTCTGCAGCTCCATGAGTCTTTTTCGGCCGTAGGGCGACTCCTAGCACATCTAGCAGCCTTCTGAGGCATTCGAGAAGCCGGGTTCCTCGGACAGAGCGCTCGCGTTGCATTCGCACCAAAGGCGACACCATCGCTCAGCTCAGAGAAGGCATAGGCCGACCGAGGTGACCGCCCCCCACAGTTGCGCCTGGGAGTGTAGGGTGGCTACAAAACTCGAGTTGCCCAGTTTCGGCAAAATGATTCTGTCGCTCGATGCGAAAAAGCGTGGTATATTCGCCTGGTTTCGAACCAGCTAATTCTAGTGAACAGATAGGTTTGCCGGTATCTATTGCGTTCGGATTCTTAGGTGTATTGATGCCATTAACTTGTGTTGAATCCCAGTGTTCACCCGTGCCATCAAAAGCGCGTCAGCGGCATCGATGGTTCAGATCATTCCCGGCTTTGTCGCGCTGTGCCGCCCAGGTGCTTTGGTACGACATTCGCGTCCTCTTGTGCGACATGTCTTTTTTCGCCGCGAGGACCCTGCGAAGCTTAAAGGAACCTACATCTCATCTTTACAGCATCTATTATCGAGCCTATGGCTACATACCTGTTGTTACATATGCCTTTTTCTTTGGCTTCTTTCGTTCTCAGACTTCTCGTCGAGCCGAGGCCTGTTGGTCGTTCCCTCCCTCGTATTACGTTTAATAGATCAGGACATTGCTCGTGTAGCCTCGGGTTCACCGGATACGAAAAATTGTTCTGGAGTAAACGATGCGCAAATGAAAGAAGCAGACCGAGGAATCGAATGAGGAATTTATCAACTTATGAGATTCTGCGTATCGGCATCTGCAGCCAATCTCGAGTGCGAATGACCCTGTTGTGGATAATGAGCCGCGCACCCACTGCGGGCAAATGATGGTCGAGAATATGCAGTTCTATCTACGCTGCGTACAGACAGATTAGCAAGAGATGAGTGCTGCTAGCTACAGTCTCATATATCAATATTACCTAGCCCCTCCTTTCGACATCGATTAATTACGTGCAACTTACTCCAACGCGGGCACGAACACATGGCCCGACGTTTATGTTGGGTGGCGGCTGAGTTCAGCACATCATCCCACCAGCAGGCTAATCATACCACGCAACTCCTGGAGAGTGCCAACAGAACAGAAGACCAGGGCATATCTTGGCTTCGGCATTAATACCCTTTTCCTCAAGCGTGCCCCTTGTGGCTGTACCAAAATAGCAATTACGCGAACATCGATTATCATCTCATGTTGAAGCTTGTCTGCAATGGGCGAGAAATAGCGGGGGTGCTTGGGGTCATGTAAAGTATCCCGAGCTTCAAAGCATCTGAAAGAGTAGGGAGGCGACAAACGCGTAGGTCTTGCGAAGGTGAGTCTGTGTGTGTCCATACAAATAGATGGAATTGCTACTTGCGAATATGTATCATATTAATGAGACGCATAATTTTAAAGAGCGTCAAGCTCCTAGGTTCGTTTTCGACTTAAAACCGCTATTACTACTTATAAGTCTGAAAAGTCGGCGCCACGTTAGCATCCGAGCGTAGGATCCCGCAATCAGCGATGTGGATTGGCTGATGACTTACGATTTTTTTTTTAAGCGAGGTCTATACGAACTGCAATGCCTCGATTGACCCCAAAATAGCCTTGAAATGCCAAGATCATACCTCAGCACTAATCGTTTCCGCCTAGATAATAATAGGCCGCCGTTCTTTTAGGGAATGTGGCGGTCTTGATCCAAGGATAGAGGCTACTCTCAAAGACGAAGCGAAATTTACAGGAAATCATTAAAGGTATAATGTTCCGTTTCTATACCGTGGAATGGCCATCTCGTGTTTATCCTTGTTGTCACTAGCCGCATGCGACATCTCAAGGATGTTCACAGCGGCATGCAACCGGAAGGGACTACTACTGTCATCATATGGCCTGTTTCAAGACGGACGCGAACACTGCCTGACGCGGGTCCGTGATCCTGCCATGCATCCATGGCCACACTAGTCATAAGCATCTATCTACATCTGGGGAGATTTACTGGGTATTGAAGAACCTAGTGGGCATGCCAAAGGATAAGCTGGCCTCAATGTGGATGGGATGTCTCCAGACCCTTTAAGTCCTACATGATTCTATACCCGCCACGCACCTCTCGTCATTCATTTCCTTCACTCTTTCTATCATGTATACAAAATCGTCATTCGCTAAAACGCCTCGAGCTGCATTCTTCTTCAAAGTCACTGTTATCCTCTTCGCCTTTATCCTTTTCTTCAGTCTCCTCTCCGGCGAACCTTTCTTAACCGATTATGTCATGCCACGAACAAGACTCCATACTCTTCCTCACTTGCACAATCACGGTAAATCACAGTGTATACCTCAAATAAACGATACCCTTGTTCACCATTCCGCCTCTCTACACTCTACATGCCGCAAAGTAGCCCCTTTCGCCGAAAGAAACACTCGCATGGCCACTGTGACCGCAAACTTCGGCACAAAATCTCATTATAAGCAAGCGCTGCAATCTCATATTCTCCACGCCCTAATACATGGTACGGATTTCCACGCGCTTTGTGATCCCCTTATCGATGATCTCTGGAACAAACCGTACTTTATTCTTTCCCTCCTTATGGAAGAAATGGCCAAACCTAAAAACGAAAGATTGGAATGGATATTCTGGGTCGATGGTGATAGTTTTATTGTGGATCAATGTCGCCCATTATCATCTTTCCTACCGCCGGAGCCATCGTTGCCCTTCGCATCCCACCTACCTCAGGCGCAGGGCGAATCCGAACCTAGAAAACCGGAACACGAACCAAACGTCATCGTTTCAAACGACCCTAGCGGGTTTAACGACGGTGTCTTTTTCCTCCGCGTCAACCAGTGGGCCGTGGATCTATTTACTGACATCCTCGCCTTCCGACACTTCAAGCCCGAAGTTGAACTCGTCTTCTCCGAACAATCAGCCATGGATCACGTCCTCCAGCATCCGAAATTTAAAGACCATGTACAACTCGTACCTCAGCATTGGTTTAACGCTTACCCTCTCGATGGCCCGAAAGAATATGAATTAAGAAGCGATAAAGAGGCAAAAGAGATGGAAGAGTTTAAGCTCAGGAGAGGGGACTTTTTGGTACATTTTGCTGGCCATAATGATAAGGAGGGCGCGATGCCGGATTGGGCAGAATATCTGGCTGTCAACCCGACCCCGTGGGGGGACGGAAGGGTGCAGAGGGATGTTAGTGGCGAGGTGGATAAGTGGTGGAAGAATATTGGATATTGAGTGCATGACATTTGGCGTTTAGGGAGTCCTAGAATCCGTGGAAAACGGTTTTTGATAGGAAAGCATTCTGCACTGTAAGGCGTATTATGATTAGATACTCTGAGTACATTGTACTTATATTCGATTCAAGTTATATAAAAATAAGGGATTAGCCGCGATCATTATTGATTACCCTGACTCTTCGCATAGTCGACATGCTATTTTTTGCCCAGTAGCCACAGCATTGACCATTAATAAATTCCTAGGGTCGACACATGTGCCTATGTGTTTATGAAGACTGCGATGCGATTGGGGGTGCCAACGTGGAGTCGCTTAGTCACCCGTAATCAATAATATCACGTGATTGAGTGACATTACCTATCTTGGTAGACAGGGAACAATATGATTGTACCGAGGTGTATGTCTGACCTCTAGGGCTGACTACAAGCCAAATGTATACAATTAGAGCCGAGATAGGTTATGTGGGCCTAGAACATAGACACTATGATAGAGAGAGTGAATAGTTCTGGCAAACACATTCACCCAATTAGATCTTTCACTGGTATTCTTGTAAAGTTATCACACCGCTAACCTACTTATATAAAACTCGCACTCCGTCACGTGAATACGGGGCGTGTAACTAGTAAATAAAATTGTTTGCTATCACACAAAACTTAGAGCCCCCGAAAAGGCTACTCGGTGACACTTGAGTAGCGCTTTGCTCCTCACTCCTGCATCTCTGTTTCTCAACCTGAAGCTGACAATCATGGCCAGGATACATCAAGCCCGTCGGGTCCTCTCCTATGTGTTTGGAATCTCTTGCCTATTCGTTGTTTTCCTAGCGGTTGCTCTTCTTGGCCGTCCACTCGCTTTTGACCATCCGCAACAACTTCCCGATTTGCATTCTCCTCCAACAAGCCAGCTTGCGCTCCAAGACTCAGCAGCTCCAGCTATATCAATCGCAAGGCCCAGTAATCGCCCTTCACTACCAGTTTATGGTAACAACTACGGCCTCTCCTCTACAGAATGTAGTTCACAATTTCCATATCTCTTCAGAGAGATAGAGCGCTCAGTGGCGCTGCGAGGGAAGATTGGAAATGTATCCCTTTCAGATATCGACGTATCATGGAGGTTGGACGGAGCAGTACGAGCTATGATATATGATCAAAAAGTGAGTTTAATAACCGCCTTCTTCATCCATGAATCACACCTAACCGTTCGTTCGTTTCGTAGGTCTACGTAATACAAGCCGGTATTAATGGAAATGGCTACCACAGAACGCGCAGCCTCGCACTTCTCCACCAAATTAATCGCGCCATTCTAGCATCGCGCTTCGCAATCCCCAATGTCGAGTTTTCTTTTAATGTCCACGATGTTGCTGACGAATTACATGAGCACCGCACTATTTGGGGGCTCTCCCGGCAACCCGTTGACATAGAGATGTGGCTCATGCCAGACTTTGGTTACTGGTCCTGGCCGCTTGACTTGGTAGGAGGATATGAGCAAATGCGCGCTGAAATGGGGGAATATGAAACGGATTGGAATAAGAAGATATCAAAGGCTCTATGGCGTGGAGATATAAGAACAAACAAGGAAGTCCGCGGCGCGCTGGTAAGAGTCACACGTGGAAAGGAGTGGGCTGATGTGGAAGAAATGGCATGGACGAGTATGACGGACGTGAGCGATGGCTCGGCAGGGGTTCTTGTGCCAATACCCGAACATTGCACATACAAGTTCCTCGTTCAAACAGAAGGTATGATTGGCCCGCAATCGTTTCTACAATGCTTAAGTCCTTGAACTAACTTGTACATGAAATTATAGGGCATAGCTACTCTGGCCGAGGAAAGTATCTCCTTAATTGCGCCTCTATTACCATTATGCATAGAGCCGAATGGATCGAACCGCACCACCACCTTCTTGTTCCCTCGGGTCCGCTCCAGAACTTTGTTGAAGTAGAACGCGACTTCTCCGACCTTGAGGAAAAGGTGGAAGAGTTATTGCAGGACCCAGAGCGCGCAAAAGCCATTGTAAATAATAGTGTGGCAACATTTCGAGATAGGTACCTCACGCCCGCAGCACAGGCCTGCTATTGGCGGCAGTTATTCCTTTCCTGGGCAAGCGTAAGCTTCCGCCCAGAACCCTGGGAAGTGGTTGATGGGAAGGTCAAGCTGCGAGGGATTCCGTTTGAAACATTTGCGTTAGAGTCATTACAGACTTGAAAACCTCGCTGACTTCGTATATAGGATTCAGGCGTTTGGCAAACCTAGGAAAGATTGTCTATTCTGGCGCAAACTCACTCTTCGAAAAATTATCAATATTTTTTTTTTTTTTTTTTTTGAATTCTGTTGGTGACGATGCTGCCTGTTTGGTTGCGAGTATCCAAACCACTGGAAACCTGTAGCGTGAAGCAGTAGCCAGTAGAACTACGGAAATTGTAAGGCTTTACACATATACAGGCATTCAACGAAGCTTGTTCACATGAAAGCATCCAAATCGCTAAGCCATTGTTTTTATGTCTACTGAAACAACCATTAAAAACCTCTGCTACCTACTCCGTATTCATTGTCGTGTCCAAAGGGCGCTCACTCCGCATGCGTCAATGGGAGGGGGCAGTGCTAAAACATACCGCGACGAGACCTGATTCTACACGCCCGTCTGAACAATTGCAGGGGCCGGGTAAATCAAATGAAGACAATCCCTTGGCCCCCATTTCCCAGCATAAACCTCGGTATCGAATAAAGAACGTCATGGAATGAACACATCATGGAGAGACCAGAACCAGAAGAAGGAGGACCCAAGGAATTTGGTCCCGCACAGATAACTTTAGGTTGCGCCTCAGGAACGGGCATTGCCGTCACCAATCGATCCGGTGCGCCAAGTGCGCCAAGCTGCGTATCGCGTGCTTAATTCAGAAGGTCGTAAATTGCATCTCTCAATCCCAAGGCTCTAAGCCGTCTGTGGCAAGTGCCAGCCCCTCAGGATCCGGGATGGTGCTGATGTTCATCAGAATATATGAATGTTTGAACGGTCGCGGCTTTTTAAGTTCTGTCCTCCAGCTCTTCTGGCTTTCTGCCACTTCATACATTATTTTCTTGAATTCGATATGAAGGCTCTTTCGCTGCTTGGTCTGCTCCCGGCCAGCGCTCTCGCGCTTGACGCCTTGAGTGTGGCATTTACTTCGGACGAAGCAAGCCACTTGTACAACGTCATTCGAAGGAACAGCGAGCTCGACTATGGCTGCAGACCCGTCGTTATGCGCTCTGAGGGTGAGCACAGACTTCATGCCATTGTTTCCAGTGAGCAGCTGGAAAGTCTGAAGAGAAGTTTGGATCCAGCAGTTGTGCGCATTGAGGTTTCTGAAAATCTGCAAAAGAGGCAGGCTGCAACAGCACCAATCGGCAAAGGTGACAGGTTTAAAGGAGGAAAGGTTGCGCCACAAGGGCTGGGCTCGCGCAAAGCGGGACAGCCGGTTGACCTAGGCGGGATCATGAATGTGGATGAGGTTTACTCAGCCATGAAAGGCCTGGAGAACAAGTATAAGACGGACCTCTTTACGGCCCCGTACAAAACATATGAAGGGCAGACAGTCATCGGAGGAGTGGCAAACAAGGCCGAGCAGAAGAAGAAGGACAAACAGTACATCTACTTGACTTCTGGCATTCATGCACGTGAGCGCGGGGGTCCGGACAACCTCATCTACTTCATTAGCGACCTGCTCTATGCAAACGAGCATCGCACCGGGCTCACATACGGCAAAAAGAAATATACGAACTCGCAAGTCAAGAAGGCTCTTGGCACTGGAATCGTCTTCATTCCTCTCACCAACCCGGATGGTGTCCGTTACGACCAAAAGAACGGCAATCTCTGGCGCAAAAACCGAAACCCGACTAGCTCGTTTCCCGGAAATGAGCGTAGCGTAGGCGTTGATTTGAACCGCAATTTTGATTTCCTGTGGAACTACACGAAGCATTTTGACCCCAGCGTCTCGCCTGCATCCAATAATCCTAGCTCTGAAGCCTTCTATGGGACCGCCCCATTCTCTGAGCCCGAGACTAAGAACATGGCATGGGTTTATGATATGTTCCCAAAGATTCGGTGGTTCATTGATGTCCACTCTGCCGCGGGCACACTTCTATATTCCTGGGGCGATGATGTGAACCAAGCCAACGACCCGAAGCAGAACCTGTTCAACCCGAGGTATGACGGCAAGCGTGGCGTTGTTGAAGACTCGCTGTACAAAGAATATATCGACGAGGAAGACTGGTATAATGTCGCTCTTCAAGCGAATCGTACCACCGACGCTATGGTCAGCGTCGGCGGTCGCACGTATGAGCCGCAGCAGGCGGTTGGTTTATACCCGACGTCAGGCGCTAGCGACGATTATTCCTTCAGCCGGTGGCATAAGAATAAGAAGGTCAACAAGGTGTACGGGTACACGATGGAGTTTGGGTATCCGACGAACTTCTACCCAACGAGTGAAGAGTTTATACAGAACATCCTCGATACTAATGCTGGGTTTATGGAGTTTTGCTTGACGGCGGCCGAGATTGGATTGAAGGATTGAAAAAAATGTAAATATGAATGTGATTTAATTGTAACGTTGACAAATAATGAGATAATCTATTATGAACAGCCTTACTGACTACTACGAGCTAAAGTGAACCGAAATGATCCTTCGCATCTCTCGTATTCGAAGGCTTTTATCTATGTCATACTGCGATTTAGTTAAATAGCTTTTCCTATTTCTTGTTCCTGACTAGTCAAACGAACAATTGTAGTAGGAAGTCTGCCCGGTGTGCCAGATGAATATATTTATTGGAGGCTTTCCAAATATGTGCTTAGTAGAAATGAATAGAATCACTGCACCCTAAACGGGCAAAGTGATTAGGTGAAATACATTGGAAGAATACCCAAAGTGCCTGCTAAATCCGTAGCAGCCCTACTGCATGCGTGCCCAAGCTTATCGAAGCAATCCATGGAGATCCCGCAAACTAGAAAAACGCCACTTCCCGGAGGGATACATAGAGACCAGTACACTTACAGCACTTATATAATTTATACAAAACACGAGATCGACTCTCCCGTAACATCCCTACATTCTTACACCACCTCGGCACCCTTCGCCTGCGGCCCATGAAGACTCCTAACCTCGAACTGCGTTCCTTTTGCAATACTATTCAGCGGCACGCCGTCATCTTCCCACACAGATCCCTGCGTCATCGAGTATGGATCCTTGCTCATCTTGCTCATCCCTCTTTTACCTGCAGAATCTTCAGACCTGATGTACCCGGAGGATTTTGCGGTGGGCATGGCTGACTTGGGCTTAATGAAGAGCGGCTTCAAGACCGGAAGGCAGGCGCAGACTATGGCGACGTGGTTCTCAATTACGGACCATGTGGCGCCAGGCGCGTTGTTCCCTGTATGAAATATTAGCGATGTGTCGAGATAGGGCGGTGACACGACATACATGTGGGGTCATCGAAAGACGCTTGTTTCACCATGATGGTGCGGACTATGCTGAAAATGCAGACACTACAAGTGATTAGTGCTGACACGGCATTGGATAGTGCTAAAGGTTTGAACCTACCAACCACCGAGAAGGAACGTGCCGAGTAGACCAGCCCTGACCATTATTGGGGCTTTCAATTTCATGAGAGGGCGAATTGGCAAGACCAAAATTGCGACATCGGTGAGAATATTGATAATTCTTATATCTGTAAGAACATGGAACATAAACGCTTCTTGGGAAAACTTACCCTGATGTCATCGCCAGAGTGCTGATATCTATGCATCGCTTTCCTTTCCCATCTGGGCTAGTCCATAGGCTATCCAATGGAATGCATTGGAAGCCAAAAGCCAAAGTTGCGGCTATGCAGGTACCGCCGACAACAAACGCAATGGCGATACCGGCATATTTAATATCTTTGGCAGGGAAAATGCGGTGGTAAAGGCAGAGGATCGAGAATTTCACCGGCGGTAGGCAAAGCCCATACAAGATCATGCAGCCAACAGAGGACTTCATGAAGTTTGGAATATCAGTCATACGGATGATATGCAGGCCCATGCCTTTCGACATCGTCCAGAAATTGAAGCCATCGAATAGAGTAACGGGAATCTGATCGTATTATTTAGAAACTAAGCGAAGCTAGCAAGTGGGTAAAGAATGAGTTACCAGTGCCCCGATTATCCACCAGTCATCTGCTTTCAATGGTTGCTTTACTTTCCGTCGTGCAATGATTCGGAGCGCAACGGCTAGATAAGCGAGAAAGATGCAGATAGAGATGGCCACAATGAGCCCTGGGCGACGATCTTCATGTTGACGAGCTAACTGGTCAGCTAGGAAAGCCGCTTGCTCTGGCGTAGGAGGCGGCGCGTTAGAAGGAGACGCTGACATGGTGGCTGAGGAACTACTTCTAGGAAGGATTGTGACGAGAAACCGAGTATGGAGAGAAATAGCGAGTTCATAAATAGATGGGCGGAGAGGTTATAGGTTGTGGTATGCCTAGTTGCAAGATTCCCGGCGCTTGTCCAAACTGTTCTAAGGGCCAGGTAAGAATTCATACTCAATATGCGAGGGTACGATTGGACTAATGCACGAATCGAGATGAGCGCAACGTGCTATGATATATGGGGGCCTCAAACTTCCGTTCTAAGAATTGCTGCAACACCGAAGACGCGAACTCCGATAGAAACCTGGCAATAGTTGCTGGGAAATTTGGTTCGAGCTGATATGCGACGGGAAATTCCAATGTTCTTCTGCAAGAGGAGGTGTTGTTTCAAGCGTCCGAATGGTCGTCTTGAAATCCGAAACTCGCTGCTTGCATCGTGTTATTTGCCCCAACTACAATCAGGTGCGATATGAAGGATCACCGATATCTTATACTCCATCAGATCAGGAAATATCTAATCGACATGACATGCACTCGCGTGACTATTTGAATTCTTACTGTGGCTGGCTGGCTGCAGTTGGGGCTGAGCAGTAGTTGGGGCTGAACTGCAGTTCTACGGTAGTTACCGAGGCAGCTCCCCGAAATACACAATGAGAACCTTGATGATATGAGATCCGGAATGTCGGACTTACTGGGGTACATATATTAATTGACAGGCCTTGAGCTGAAGGCTAATGCGATAGTCTTACAATGCTTACGCCCACGGACTCCGAAAATACGGTCCGTGCAACGTTGCACGCACCAGTAACCAGGCTCAGATCACATTGCATTCAAATATTCGGATTACATTCGTATATCTTAGAGGCCTAGAATAATTCAGATGTAGAATCTTTCCTGGTTTAGGTAACAAAACCGAGTCTGTTGCCCCGCCGATACCCAATGACACGATGGAGACTGCGTAGACTGCGCACGTGAAGAATGCGGATTGTGATGTGTCCGGCGCAATCAACATGCACTTGATGATCATGATACTTTCGCTAGAAGGAAGGTGAATAGAGCCCTGTTTGAGAACCGTATGAAAAAGCTGCAAGATTGGCTTGGCGGCACGCTAGAGATACTCGAGCATGGCTCTTAAGGGCTCTTGGTTGACGGCTCCCGGGAGTGGGTGTGGATTGGTGTATAGATGACGCAAAGAAGAATCACAGGAGAGCTGCCAAGGCAGGTAAGACCTCATAAGCACCATATTACCAATCTAACTCTCAGCGGCCGGCGATGCCGTGAGATCTCTAGGATTCGCCGTTCAATCCAACACCGAGATACTAACTACAACCAAGATGCGTGGCCGAGTCCGTAGCATATGAGAAAGGTTCGCTACGTCTACAATCATTGTGATAGTTCTTGTGTAATGATATATCAAACTGGAAGAACCTGCCTTGCGTCGGTCTTTGTGATCAATATGTTCTACAAATGTGATATGTGAATGTTGTAGGATTAATTAGTGAGCTGATATAATCGGGGGTTTTTCAGGCCACTGAGGTTAACAAGAAGCAGCAAAATAGTAAAACTTCGTCAAGGCCATATCATTTCGTACTATCATACTCGATTTGAATCATAAAGGCCATTATGTCTTGGGATAGAATGATAAAAATAAATGCGGGTAGCCGAAACATTAATATTGATTCGAGGGCTTATCACGACACCATCGCCATGTTTAAAGCTGTAAAATATCCGGCACCGGTCCAACAGGCACAGTAGGCCATCTAAGTGCCTTCGAATAGCCTTCCCTATACTGACAGACTCGTAAATAAAAGAAATTACATGGCGAATAGAAGCTTACCACTCTAAATGTCGTTGTTTTCTTAAACGCACCACCATTCGTCTTCTCGCCCTCGTCCCAGTAGAGCGTCCTCAACCACTTATCGATCCTCGGATATTCATACCTAATCATCTTCAAATTGCACCTAAATATTGTAAAATACGCAACATCGAATCGCGCAATTGTGGGATATAACCTAATATCCGCCTCGGTAATGTTATCGCCGAAGAGGTATGGTGAATGGCCCGGCTGAGATAAATGCTCTTCGAGGCGATCGAGTGATTCGAAAATTGGGTAGACGTGCTCTTCATATGCAGCCTGGCTAGTGGCGAAACCGGCTTTGTAGACACCATTGTTAATTGTGTCGTAGACCCACGCATTCATCGCTTCGATCTCAGCGCGTAGGTGAGGCGGGAAAATCCCATTCTCGCCTTTCGTCGACTCTCTCATCTCCTCAGGAAGAAAAGAGTCGAACTCGGTGTAGAGCATGCGGATAATCTCGCTAGATTCGTTGCTTACGATTGTATCTGCTGGGCCCTTAGCAAGACACCTTGCTAAATGAGAGGCTATCACGTGATGTGGTTGAATTGAAGAGGTTAATTACCAGTCCTCTTATCCCAAAGGCAAGGTACTAAATACCGTCCTTTGTATTCCGGTTCACATTTCTCATATAACTCTCTCAACCACTTAAAGCCATACAAGGGATCCTGCTCAAACCCCGGTTTTCCCGAAAAACACCATCCTCGTCCCGGTGTCTCGGAATCATCAAGCACGATGAGTTGGATGATATCCTCTAGCCCTTTCAAGGAGCGTACAATGTTAGCGCGATGCGCCCAAGGGCAACCTAGGTGAATATATAGGGCATATCGATCCTTCTCGGCAGGGAAGGGAGAGTTAGGGTCCGAGGAAACGAAGTTGCGGAACGCGCTGGGCTTGCGACGGAACTGACCGTCTTTCTCGGCGAAATTGTGTTTCTGAGAGATTAGACGGGGGTTTGGGTATATACTGCTTTTGCTGATATACCTCAGTGTTGGCCATGTTCAATTCGGTCTTCGCTAATTAATCACAATTGGAGTTTCAAAGCGAATTTTTGTACGATGTTGTGAGAAGATGTGAGGTAAGCCTTGCTTCTCGAAACATAGGCTCGTTCTGATTGCAGCTTAATTATCATAGCTGTTGGGTACTGACGTCCCCCAACGAATCTATGGTAGTGCGGGGCGGATTAGTAATGATCGGATCAAATGCATCCGATCGATCTTTTGTTACCTTCCGTCGTTAATCTGAAGGTCAGATGTTCGAGTCCCTGAGTGGACTAGAACCTAGGTAGGCATAGTAATCAGCGTACCGGCAATCGCATTCATCTGCCGAACATTCGTTCATTTTTTCGTGAGCATGAAGACAAGCCGTCGATTAGTTGGCTATCGATAAGAAAAACACGCCAAACTGCATTTGTCTTAGTGGTGAGTTGTGCCCACGCCGGCAATACTTCCAAAGTTATCGTCACTCCGATGCTACTATCACGCATTCCTCTTTATAACCAGTAGGTGTATATGTACATACAATTAAATCAATCACGGCTGGCTTTTGCGAACATCTACGGAGTACACTTTGGAGAACTTGTTTGGTCTCTCAGCTATCCGCAATCTTCATCTACCGCATTCACCATCTTTGATGCTGCACTTCCGCCGAAAAACTATTTTCAGAGCTTTCTTGTCAGTGTTATTAGTTACCCTAATTACTAGATTTAGAAATCGTTCAACACCCCATATGCCTTCTCCACCCTCCCCAACGGACATTTCAATCTCTCTGCTTGCAAAAACCGGGCTGCAACTCCAATCCATCAAGACCCTTCAATCTCTTTGGGCGGGATATGGTTATATATGCCACGCAACTGCCTCTAGGCTCCCCTCTCTGGCCTCCTCTGGTAAATCTTCGCGATCTGCATCGGCTTCAAACTCAGGAATCTCTACGCCTGAAGACCATCACTCTCTCATTCTCAAGCTCATTACTCCACCACCCGCAAATGCCGGCGACGAAGGCCATATGCGAAAGATGCTCAGCTATCAGGTAGAGCAATATTTCTACAGTCATCTAGCACCATTGCTACCACCATCCATCCCTGTCGCAAAGTGCCTTGCAAGCATCAATGAGCAGCAATCCGATGGGACATCCACCACTGCTATGATTCTCACAGACCTCCGTCAGACATTTCCTATCGCTGGTGAGAAACGGGAAGCGTTAAGTGTCACACAAGTTCATGCCGCTCTGGACTGGCTGTCCTCCTTCCACGGATTCTGGTGGCCCCGCGTAAAAGATATTCGTCGTACTGAACTAGTGCATCCGCCAATCGAGGAATTCAGCCGCAATGTCCATGAGGCTCAGTCAAGAACTGTCTGGCTGAATGGCGGGTACACATATCTAGCAACCCGCCGCAGCGAATTCGCCAACCTAGCAGCAGATCATGATTCTGAATGGAGAGAGCCACTGACCGATTCCGAAGAAGACGGCCAGTCTATTTCGGAGATAGTGGCATCGATCCTAGCACCGAGAGGGCGCGGGCGGGGACCTGCAGAGGGCTATATGACACTTATACATGGAGATGTGAAAAGTGAGAATCTTTTTACTAGCCGTGATGGAAAAGAGGTTGCTTTTTACGACTTTCAGTACACAGGGCTGGGCCTCGGTGTGTGCGATCTGACGAAATTGTTTACGTGCTCTGTACCACTTAGCATGCTTGTCGGAAAGGGAAGTGTGGGAAAGGAATTAGCAATGCAGGAGCCTGAGAAGGAGTTATTAGATCGATACCTGCTGCGGCTGAAAGAAGTGAGCGGCAAGGGCTATGAGTGGGACATCTTTGTCAGGCACTGGGAAACGGCGCTGGTGGATTGGCTTAGGTTCCAAGCTAGTTGGGGGTTCTGGGGTAATACTAAGTGGTTGGAAGCGAGGGTGCGACATATTCTAAAGGACGAAGAGTGGAGAAGTGGAGTTGCTGGGAACCGATCATACGCTTGAGAGTTTTGCCAAAATGTGTGCGGGAGTGTTTTCAAGGAATATGCCGCTGGCGGACATCAATGCGTTTGTACTGGGAAATGAAGAGTTTACATATATCCAAAGTGAATCATTATCTTATAACTGTCCTTAGATACAATATCTCATCCTGCCACAAACCTGGGTAGCTATCGCTATCAACTACATGAAGTCGAAAGATGCTAACTCGGGCCAATATTCCGACAAATCCAACATCTTCACCGGCCCATCCTCATATGATGGAGCTTTCTCCAGCACTTCAATAGGGAACAACCAAAAGCCAAGAGTAGTCTTCGCATCTTGTCGCAAGTCATCGTTGATGGAAAGCTCGCCCGCTTCATTCTGCCACCTCTCGCTTTCCTTCATCAACCATGTTTCAGCGCTCTTTTGATCTACGATGGGATCTCCGTCAATAGTTGGGTCAAAGGTCAATAAGAAACGATACTCAGTGTGCTTGTTGTCCGTCCCTATCCCAAATTTGGCAAGCAGTTGGTGCCATAGAATAACCATATCCCCCTCCCTACCCATACCCACATATACTCTTTTCAAGTCTGGAGCGATTGATCGCGGATCGCGACGCCGGTCAAATGTCGTCGCAATAGCCTGAACCGGGAATGAACGATTGTACAAGTACGCACTAGATCCAATTCCCGATTTCCAGCCCAGTAATTGCCGACCGACACGGACAGTTGATACGAAGAAGACTTCGTCCAAGTCTTCAAGTACCAGAGTAACCGCTGCTCTAACCTCGTCCGGGAGATCAGAGGGTTGAAGCATAGATAAGTCATTTCCCAGCAGCGAATTGCTGTCTATAGCAAGCCTCCGGAGTCCGACACCGCGGGGATCAAGTTTCGTCTTTAGATGATACAAGAAGTCAATTAGGGAATCTTTGACAGGCCATTGCGGATTGATTAGCATGAAATCGTGCTCGGGATTGAAATAAAGTGTTCCGGATCCCTTTTCATTGCCATTTGGATCGGCAAATGCGCAGGGGATATGAACGCGATAAAATCGTAGCGATTCTCCGCGCGACTCGCGGGTCACGTGTAGAAGTGTAGGCATGGTTTGGCCGGCCGTTACGATGACGCGGTGGCGCTCACTATCACCGTACGATCCTAGAATCTGAATATCCGGACGAGGCGCGCGGCCGGAGTGTTCTGCTAGACGCAATTCGAGGACGGAGGGATGGGCGCCTATGCGTACTTTAATGATACGATCGCGTTCTAGAGCGTGTTGCCATATCTTGAGCCGAAGCTCCTTTGGAAGTAGAGAGAAGTGGGGAAAGGATTGATCTTGGTTTCGAGCGTTGTGGTTGTCGTTGAATATCAAAGTATGAGGTTGAGGTGTAAATGACATGTCGGGCGGGGAGGTGGAGAGTGAAGACGGTTTGGTGTTGGACGCTCCCATCACGTTTGGCAATTAGGGCAAGACGGAGAGACCGCACTTAATGGGACCAGGTGGATTATCACGATTCAAAGAGAAAAATCTCGCTGAGTTGTGGATAACGTGGAGGTGCACAACAGAAGGAATTTGGCTGACAATCTATCTTTGCATAAAGACACGAGTTGGCCTGGAAAGTGGCGCAGCCTAAGATGATCAGGGGCGGGTATGTATTGTGCGCACCCAGTTTCAAAACAACGCATGACCGTTATTGAGAGGTAAATGTGGCATAAAGGAAACTATTTATCCATTGGTTTGACCATATTGTAGCTTCTAGTAGATATCTAGGAAAAATAGGAAGATCGGCTACGGGAAAATGCAACGCAAAACGGTCCTGGTAACGGGGTAAGTGCACGCCCGTCAACCTCTCAACGTCACTAAAACCTGTCGACACAAGGCTGATTGCGCAATTGTAGATGTACTCCAGGCGGTATCGGATATGCTGTCGCCAAAGAATTTCAATCGCGCGGATGCCATGTCATCGCAACAGCCCGCAATGAAGCTCTGCTGCAAGAATTGCGCAGCCAGGGAATGAGTGCCGTTCAACTTGATGTTACGAACGATGCTAGTATAGCGACATGCCGGAACGAAGTATGTAAGCTGGTAGACGGCAAACTAGATATTTTGATCAATAATGCGTATGTTGTTGAGCACCCATTGTATTTGTAACCCTTCTTATTCACTCACATCTCTTATTAGCGGACGAGGACTCGTCACACCTGCCACCGACATCAAGCTTGATGACGCGCGGGCAGTATACGAGACCAACCTCTTCAGCGTTATGGCCATGGTATCTTCATTCATCGATTTACTCATTCCTGCACGCGGCCTGATCATTAATGTTGCCTCCATATCTGCTCTGATCCCATACGTCTTCGGCTCAGTATATGCAAGCAGTAAAGCCGCGCTAGCATCCTATTCACGAACTCTCCGCGCAGAGCTACGACCCTTCGGCGTCCGTGTACAGGTCGTCATGGCTGGCACAGTCAAGAGCAACATGGGCAACTCACCGAAGGGGAGTTTGCCATCGAACAGCCTCTACCAGCGGGCGAGGCATTTGTATGAGGCTAGACTCGGGTTTTCCCAGAAGAGTGGTTCGAATCCGATGCCGACGGGGAAATTTGCGATGAATTTAGTGGATAATGCGTTTAAGCCGGAAGTTTCTCTGTTCTGGAGGACTTGGTTTGGCAGGTCGGATTGGTTTTATTATGGAGGGATGTCGAGATTGCTGTATTGCGGTTCGTGTCTCGGTGAGTGGATATTGGATATGGCTATTTGGAAGAAATTCGGTATGTATGAACTGGAGGCGATATTAGAGGATGATCGGAAGAAAGACGGACGGAAGGATTTGTAGACCACGAGCCTTCGTGGAAACTGACGCTATGGATTATACTTCCTTGTGAAGGATGAACGATAAAATACAGTTCCATCTCCCGTGCATTGCCGCTAGCAAAATAAGTAAGTCTATTGCAATAATGCCTGCCAAGTAGATTGTTTACAGAAAACTCATACGTTTATATAGGCTACGAAACTCACAAAACCACAATAGCGGATACGATAACCAATTATCTTCAATATAATGCTGAATATGTCCAATTTACCATCGTATTTCTTAGCGGTAATATCAGGGTTGCGTTTGCTCCGGCTTCGGTAAAGCGATCGCATTCACACGATCTGCCAACTCCAACACATGCTCATGGTCCTTCCCTCCAATCACGACGGAACAGATACTATACTCATGCTTCCCTTTCTTCCCACGTGCCCAACCAACAATTACCATACGACCCTCGGTTAACTCTTTCTCAAACCGTTGTTCGAAGCGATCCCGGTTGCCCAATACCGCCAAAGGCGTGATGAGATAAGAGTACCTTAACCCCCGCCTTGCATAAAAGTGACCTCTCAATGGACCCATCATATAGTCTCCGGTAAGTCTAACATTAAGATCGACAACATACTGATTCCCTTTGCTGTCGGTCATAACATCACAGCCCATAGGACCGTAAAAGCCTTTAGAGTGGACATAAGCCGCCACTTTGTCAATAACTCCACGATACATTTGTTCCAGCTCTCCTTGCCGTTTATAGTCGAGAATACTGGCCCGCCAGATCCCTTCCGCATCAAGGAACTGCTCTGCAGTACTGACGAACTCAGCACGACCTGACCTGGTGACGAAAATGGATTGGTTTCGGGTATCGCCATCTACACAGTCTTGCAGTAGCAGGCTAACTGGCTGCAGATGAGCATTATCAGGAGTAAGGCGACGGATCATACGGGGCACCTCTAGCTCTAGAAGCCGAATGCGATTCGCTTTGGTGGCTTCGTCCCGGACAACAAAGACACCTTGTCCAGCTAGAGATTGTGGGAACTTGATCACAAATGGAGTGGATCGATCTCGAACAGCCTGAATGATGCGTTGGGCTTCAGCTTCAACAAGAGTGTCGTCAAGAGCTTCGGTAGGAGAAAGCCTTCCCTCAATGACCTGAGTCTTTGGAGTTGGAAGCCCAGAAAGAGCGAGATCGCGCTTAGACATTAGGCGATAGTGCGCGTCCTGGCTTACCACCGTTGGATGATTGTCAAGAAAGTCCAGTGGGGGATACGGGGAGGCTTTTACACCCTTATTTGGTTTGAATCTATTTGGATTCTGAATAAAAGAGAGTCTTGGTCGTTGTGATGAAACCAGGGCGTTATAGTTGCGTTGGGCATCGGTATGGTGTGCTGGCGGTGATTCCACGGTTCCATTAATCACATCGTGCTCTGGTGGATCAATATCGAACAAGTATAGTTGAATTGGCCCAGCCATAAAGGCATGGTTCTGTGATCCATTGCCCAAACAGATCCTCGCAAAGATCCCGTTGTCGAGATTGGGAGCCATAGGTGACTGAAATGTATATTTGAGATTCTCTGGCAAAGAGGATGACGCGGAGCCATTTGGTGGCGCGAGGGCGAGAACGTGGGCGACTTCATTTGGATCGCCACCGTCTATAGAGTACAAGTCGTAAAGAGTTCGATCCAGCTGGACTAGTGGAATTTGAGAAGGCATGATAGATTGCAGTATATTGTGATTTGGTGGCATGCAAAGATGTAAACACATCAAGACAACGTTTGTGGGTGAGGCATATTATTATGGCCGCAAGTAGTAGAGCAGCCATGCTTACTAACCTTTAAGCGGATATGAATACCATCGGATGATCCCTAGAGGATTGGGAGATTTAGTAGGAATGGACAGAATACAAACTTCAATTTTCCTGTATTGTCAGCCTTCTTCGTCGAGCTAGGCCCGATCTAGTAATTTTACATCCTTGGGGCTAAACGTGTTAGCGTTCTTGTCAGCCACACATGACCAACCCCAGACAGGGCCAATATTCCGAAAGAGCCCCAAGTCATGTTCGAAGGAATGAAGTGTCAACGCCGAAAGGCTGACAACACTTGGCGGGTGGCTTGTCCAAGATCTTCTAGGATATCATCCGTCGGTCTATCTGACAGCCTACGTGGAAGATTTAATTGGATTGATCTTGAAAAACAATGGATAATTATTCTGTAATTTCTGACAGTGTTACCCAATCCTGATACAATTCACCTAGGACATCATCCTTACCTCGGCGCGTGTTACAATCTCCCGTTGATGAGGATGTCCAACAGTCAGTAGCGTACACTGAGAAGTATCAGGGCGTACGTTGATGCTTTCTGTAGTCAAATTCTTGCAGTATTTAGCTTGCGACTTGTCCCAAGAATCAACCCATTCCATCAACATCCAGCCAGCCTTCCTATCATAAAGCCCTCTACGAACTATCCACTCAACCATCATTCAATTCTCTTTAATAACTCGAAACCTCAGGGGAACTTCATAGTCTTTACCAAGATGCGCTTTGTTCAAACTTTGTCTTCCCTTCTTCTAGGCGCCGCGCTCACAACCTCCGTACTTGCGGCCCCTAAGCCAGCAGATCAGAACAGTGGACTCACTCGCCGCGAAGATTTAGAAGATGACATCGAAGCCGATGAAGATACATGGGAGAAATACACTAAAGCGTGTAATGGCGAAATCGTTAAGCGGGCCGATCTTTTTGCCCGCCTCGACGGCCTTCCAGTCGCAATGGGAGACTCTCAATTGATGGACCTTCCCATTGGTCTTTATACGGAGAATTTGAAGCCCTGTATTGGTCTTGTAGTCACTGGAAACAAGAAGGATGATAAATCCAAGCTGGTTCGCGTTCTGGGGCATTTTACAGCTTCGCGTTTCAACAAGGAAGCACAGTGGCAGAAATTTAAGGGGCTTGTTGAAGACGCAGATCTAGAGAACAGGAAAGGTTACATTTCTTTCCCGGATCTTGACGGACCTGAGGACTCACTTTCTTGGAAGAAGGATGACGAGGAAATGATGGAATTGGCCAATGAGATTGAGGATGAATTGAAGGACCGAATGGATGGCATCGTCGAGGGTGACGCCAAGAAGATGTACCGGCCCATGAACCCCGCTTCTACCATGCGCGTTGACGCCCAGAACAACGTTTTCGTTAACGAACAGCCATTCCCATAGATTGGCTCATTAGTTATACATGCTACCATTTCCCGACTGCGTTCACTGGCTAATGCTGAGACGGAATGAGTCAAACTATGCGACTGGGAACTTGGAATTTTTGTTTAAATGCAACTTGGTTTCTGACTATTTGGTTGAATTTGCATTATGCTGGAGTCTATATAGATGGGTTTCCTAAGTGTATTTATCAATATATTGGGTTGCTTCTATTCGCGCGGAATGTGTCACCTCATTGCATTTCATTACGATAGTTAGCAATACTATGGGACCTCACTTTAACAATCTATTGTACCAAGAAGCACCCGAGATGAGTCCTTAGGTAATTAATATACTATAACTGACATTTCTATTCGACTCCTGTTTTTTCAAGCCTATGTATTTTGTTATGGGGATTTTGGCTAGTCTGCCGAGCTGTATCAGATATCGACGTACGATATCACGCTGGATATCAGCTGATATACCCCTTTTTCATGTACATAAATATGGCCCGCTAGCCATCTTCAATCAACCAGTTCAGCTCCTCATCCCCCTCCCTGAGACAAGATTCGCCTCTCACTACATATTTAAAAGGCATCTTGACAGATGAGGAAGATAACTGCTTTTTTTTTGTCATCTATCGAAGGTGGAGGAGCTATATAGTGTCTGGTCTCTTGCTCTGCCACATTGAGGCTAGCACTTGATTAGTATCCTACTATGTGGTGAGAGGCGAATCTTGTCTCAGGGAGGGGGATGAGGAGCTGAACTGGTTGATTGAAGATGGCTAGCGGGCCATATTTATGTACATGAAAAAGGGGTATATCAGCTGATATCCAGCGTGATATTCAGCGTGATATCGACCGTGATATCGTACGTCGATATCTGATACAGCTCGGCAGACTAGTCAAAATCCCCATAACATACGATATAGAACGTTATAGTGTTCAAGCAGCTTTGGTAGCAGGGCTTAGGGTGTTCTTTTGTGCTATAATCATAACTTGATTAGAGATAATTGTTTTAAGCATGTCCAGGAACATCCTGTACATAGTCTGTCCAACGACGAAGCACGCCATTTCATTGCGAATGAGGAATTACACGGTCCTCAAATTTGAACTAAAGACGAAAAGAGCACATCAATTATCTCAATAAGGTTATAATAAGATTCTCTGACATTGGGAAGTTTAACTAGATTGTATATCTCCATCACATAATAAAAACGGCCCAACAATATCGATGCACCCGATGCGTAGCCAGCACAGCAAAGCATCCTTCACTACCTCCTTCGTAAGTTCATGTCAACTAGGACAGAATGCCAATAGCTAAGGCTGTATGGAGCCATATTTGTTTCCAATTCTCGCCAAATCAGAATTACGTGTGTCTTCAACACATTCGCTCTTGGTGAATGAATTGCTCGAGAGGTCGAATCTTCGACTTGTAGTTATACTTAGGTAGTGGTGCTTCCGGCGACGATAACCCTGTTTCCAGGTGTGTCGACCGTGATACCATTGGTATCGTCATGGCTTATGGGTTCAGGTAGTAGGTAATGATAGATATTGAATACATCTTCCTGCATAAGTCCGTCCATTCGGTCTTTGATCTCTAATTCGATTTCCTCGGTAAGCTCTCTCTCTTCCTTAGACCAAGTTCCCCATAGATCTTTAGGAACCTTATTATCTTTATTAGGAACGCAGAGGTAACATTTCGAATTCTCCATGTTGGTTTTCTCAACGAGCTCTTTAAATTCTCACCACTACTTGTCCATAGTGGATGATGAGCTACTAAGCGATCTCTCGGGCGGCATTCATACAACAATTGTCTCGTTCTTTGGAAGGCAGAATTGGATTCTCGCACAAGCAATTGTGTGAGTACTGCGTTTAAGATCACAACTTTTCCATAGTATTCCCGCAATGTAGATATCGATGCCGTAGTGCCCTGACCAGCGGACTAGCTTCAATCAGGTTACCACTTATTACTTATCACTCGCATATAAATCAGATTTCGCAGATCTACATTAAAATAGATAAAATTAGTTAGATCTCTGAATCGAAATTCCAATTTTGTGCCGAAGGGGTTTAAAAAGGGACAATGTGTCTTGACATGTACAAAGGCTTTTCAGACCGGCAAGGATGAAGGATTGAGGTCCAAGGGCCAATGAATACGCTACAGATAGATTAACTATAGAGTCATACACGCTTTTGGAGCATTAAATTTGATTTAGAACTATGGAGGAGTGGATAAGTATTATATTGTGGCACAGCAATGTCAGCCACCATTATGGCTGACTTCTCACCAGTTCATTGCCGAATAGGACAGATAAATAGGGATTCTATTGGGCATGCTATGATCTTGGTACCTCAAAACGTCCCGCAGACACAACAGAAGAGTCATACCTAAGTGTTCCCTCTGTAGAGCCAGGATGTTTCACAGTCGCGTGTGCCAAGCTCTTACGCCCACCGTAGACCGGCCTCAATAGCCACTGAAACATCCAACCTTCAAGGTTTCAAGAATATTTTAGCTCATGATTAAAAATTGTATAAAGGTTTTCAAAATTATAGAAAAAATACTCGAATATTCGGATAAAATGAACATAATAGGTACTTACGTAGTGACTAGCTATACGATGTAGATTGTATATCTGTATTATAGTAAGAGGAATTGTTATAGTAAAATATCTTATCTAAAATAAAGGAAGAATTGCATCCTTGAATTCAAATCAAACCTGTCCTATACTAAATTTGTGAGTCGATCTATGAGCTATTTTAATGATCTCACCATTAAAGCTCATGTCTAGATCTCCGAAAATCGTCCCGCTCATCCAAACCTCCAACCATACTCTCGCGGCCCAGCACACTCTCCCAGACAACCCAACTTTGAACACTATCTTCTTTTCTCCCAACACCACTCCTAGCCCTTCGTCTGATCGGCGGCCTACTCCTCAATCTAGGCTTCGTCCTCCTCTCCTCCGTTGTAGGCAATCTAAGACTCTCAAAATCGACATCAAAGCCTGGATCCGGCAAATTCAATTCAAGAAGAGGTGCTCTATCATCTGCATGTGCGATCTCTGTCGCGTGCACGATCTGCTGTTCAGTGATACCAAGCTTGAGACACATTTCTCTAAATATTCCATCGTTTTGACGGAAAAGTTGAAGTGGTGTGTCCAGTTCAGCAACTTGCCCTGCATCCATGACGCAAATTCGGTCATACCAGAGGACTGTTCGGAGACGATGGGCGATGCAGAGAACTGTTCGGTTGCGAAATGCACGACGCATGGTGCGTTGAATATGGTCATCTGTCTCGGCGTCGAGTGCTGCAGTTGCTTCATCACAAACAACAATACGACTATTTCTTGTCATGACTCTAGCTAGAGCGAGAAGCTGTTGTTGGCCCATGGAAAGATTGGCGCCTTGGTCGTAAATCGTGTCGCTGGGGTGTAGTGTGTTGGCCAAGCCAGCGCTCTTCAAGGCTTCCCAAATGGTGGAGTCAGCAAGCTCATCAAAAGGGTCAAGGTTACTCCTCACGGTGCCTGAGAAGAGTGATGTTTCTTGAGGGATGATAGACAAAGCATCGCCGCGCAAATCCTGCAAGGGAACTTGCGAGATATCACTGCCATCGATAAAGATAGCCCCATCGGATAGCTCGGTCAGACGGAATAGTCCGTTTACGATTGATGATTTCCCGGCGCCAGTACGGCCTACTATGGCAACGTGCTCCCCACCTCTGATGCGTAGATTGACGCCTTTGAGAGCTTCAGGGAGACCTGGGCGATATCTCATCCTCGTCTCGGAGAAAATCACCTCTCCTTCCTTCGGCCAGTCTTCGGCTGGAGGATCGAAAGTATCATCCATCTCTTGAGGAATGTTGTTGGCGTATTCGTACAACCTTTCGGTGGAGTTCATAGCGCTTTCCACATCCGCCCATTCCCGAACAACTACCTGAATAACTTGTACAGCAGATAGCATTAGACTTAACACGAGGCCGGAAATGGAGGGATTCTGATGATGGCGTGCTTGCAAAACCAGAATACCCATTACAAGCACTAGCAAAATTGTTGCAGCATCCTGGCGTAAGCTAAGCCAGCGTTGAACTGCAACAGTGGTGAAGGAAGCACTGTTCATTTCATCTGCGGCTTCACAGAGGTTATTGGACAGATTCGGGTGCATGCCGTATGCTCGGAGTGTCGAGGCCCCTGACAAGCCTTCAAGAAATCGTGTATATACAACCGAACGGAGACTTGATTCATGCCGTTTGATTTCGCGGGCAGTAGCACGATAAAAAAATGCCAAGAATACAAGGATAACCAGCAAAGTACCGACGGCAATGCCGAACCAATGGAAATAATAGATGATGAGACCGAAGATAGCGGCAAGTCCGAACATAGAGATACAGAACATACGCATAGCCTCCGGAAGGTGATAATCCATAGCCTCAACATCAGACGAGAAACGATTCATGAGCCGCCCTACCGGTGTCGTGTCGAAAAACCAAATGGGAGCATGTAGAACTCGCAATAAGGCCTTATTCAGCATGACTTGGCTAGCTCGAGTACAGCACAAGGCCAATAAGGTGCCGAATAGGTACAGAAAGAGGACTTGACCACAGCCGAGTGCGACATAGATGGCAATGTACACCTTCTCTTCGATTCCGAATCTGACAGAACTCCACCAAGCAAGCCATAGCTGTGTCAGGACCATACAACCAGATCCTGCAACAAGCATCGGAATGCACAAGATGGCAAAGAGGAGACTATTTGGTGAGGCGAAAAGAGAGCGATATACACTCCATGACACTGACCGAGTCGCTTGGTCTTCGTCTTGAATTAGTTTGGTATCTTTATTTTGTGTGTTATCATTGGTTTCCTCTCGCTGCTTTGCTCCACTTTGGTCATTCTTTGTCAATTTGGAAGATGTATGCTGCTCCTTGTTGACGCTATCACCGGGCTCCTGGACGAGATTGGAGAATTCCAGGTCAATCCGTAAAAGGTCTTGATACGTACCCAATGCTCGCACTCGCCCATTTTCTAGCCATAGAATGCGATCACACCTATTCAATATACTCATGTTATGGGTGCAAAGTATGCGGGTCCTTGTAGAGAGATAGCCGCAAATCACATCGTCCATGATGGCACTTCCAACGTTGGCATCAACGGCACTCAAGGGATCATCGAGAATTACGACTTCCTTCCCAGAGTACATGGCACGTGCCAGGCTAATGCGTTGTTTCTGGCCACCGGAAAGCACAACACCACGTTCTCCTACAATGGTCTGGTCGCCATGCGGGAGCAGCTCCAGGTCCCGAGCGAGAGAACAAGCCTGAAGGACGGCACTATACCATGGCCGTTCAAATTCGCGTCCAAATATAATATTTTCGCGCACCGTTCCGTTCCACATCCAGGGTTGTTGTGGGCATAGGGCATGCGAAGCTCCCCAGACAACGCTGCCAGAGACTCTAGCCATATCGCCAGCCAGTGCTGATAATAGTGACGTCTTGCCTGAGCCAACGCTGCCTATGATCGCTAGTAGCTCTCCTCGTTGGATTGTTACATTGATGTCATGAAGTCGAAATCCAGACTTCCGAGGGTCGCTGGTAGGAATCATGATGGCTGTTGCACCTTGCTCCGGCTCCACCCCTGCAGAGTCTTCATCGTCCTCGTCCCAAACGAAGGTGGCATGATTTACCTCGATAGCAGCGTCTAGAACTGGATCGATTGTGTTCTCTTCGATCTCCTTCGTCAATAAAAACTCTTGGATGCGTAGTAGAGACGCGGCGCTATCAATACAGGCCTGGATACACATAGGAAGATATATCAAAGGCATACGCAAGCTTGTAAACAAAGCGGTAGATGAGAAGACGGTGGCCGGGGAGAGACCCGAGTGTGTTAACGCAAATGTGATGAAGGAGATCATGGCCGTCAAGACAGGGAGACCCTGAGACACAGCGCCAACAGCATTTTTGACAGCTGTGTAATACCGAAGCATTAATGTCTCCTCCCTTCGAAGCTGGCTCATCTGTTGTGCAAAGCCGTCGCCCCATCCAAAAAATTTTACTGGCCGGATAGCGTCTAGAACCTCGTGAGTAAGAGAGACACGGGACTCAGTGATCCTCTCATTGGCCTTCCTCTGGCGAAAGAGCACGCCTACGGCCACAACAAGTCCTCCGAATCCTAGAACGAGCAGCCCAAACCCAGCAAGAGCACTCAGATGCAAATTCACAATTACTAACTAAGTCAGAAACGATATCTAATGATAGCGGCGGGGTCTTACGGAGTGAAATGGCAATAGTAAGGGAAAGTGGCGCAGTCCAGAGAATATGAAGAGCGCTTGCTGTCTGTGCAATACGAGAACAGTCAACCGACAGGAATGCTGTAAGATGGCTAGTTGACCAATCTTCACGTCCTCTCTTTTTTTGTAACTGGATCTTATCACTGCTATCTTCACTATATTCGTCTTCTTCATTGTTGTTGTGTTCGATCGGTGTTCCTCGACCTATAACCTGCATCGATTTGTCGAATATTGCTGAGGTCAACACTGCGCGTGTTTGGCCACCAATAACGCCTAGCAGATACATGTAATGATTGTGCGTGAAGGATTGGATAACAAGCATGCCAATAATGCCGCCCAGGTAAGCCATCCCATGCCACAACGGCGGGCCTCTCTCGCCGACAAGGTGAGCTTTGTATGAATCCATGGCAAATTGAATCAAGTATCGTAGAGTGTAGGGCGTCGTGATTAAGAGCACATCCGCTAGGCCCCTACATATGCCTCCAATCCAAAATTCTTTTTTGAAAACTTCGTACAATGCCCAGAACAATGAGAATTTGTATCGTCGTTGACAATTTTTCTTGAATATGTCCTGTACTTTTACTGCGATGAACTGAGCACGGCGATCTGGATGGATTTGAGGAATATCCTGTAATTGAAGAGGGCGGCGGTATCCCCTCTATATAAAGAGCATAAAGGTTAGGAAACTTGTGATGACTAAAGCAAATATCTTCAAGAACTTACCAATAGAAGTTTTGATACCCATTGAAATACGAGTCTACTGAACCAAGCCGCACCGATTTCCGCCGATTGTTCCCTTTGTTTAATCAGGTTAATCCGAGGTAGATCGCATTGCGGGCTATTGTCGGGCGGTTGTCTGGTTTCCTTCCTCGTATCGCTCTCCAACTTGCTGTATACGGAGGGGCTGGTTATCGAACTGTCCTCGGGGTGTTCAACCAGGGTTCTTGGGGACATTAGATCGGAGTGGTATTCTGACCTCCCTACATCTGTCCCTTGGCATTCGAAGCTCAAATCGGTGCTAACGCTCAAATTGTCTGACTCGATGTAGTGCTTGGGTGTCATTCTGGGATCTGATATCCTTACCAAAATATTCCGGTCGTGTACGGTAGATATCTAGAACTAGGTAACAAAGAATTGAAATATAAATTAAGATATTCTGAATGGTAGCAAAAGTTGTGGTGTAAGAGAACGCGGGAGTTCTGGAGTGCCCAGAAGTTATTGAGCCTTCGGCGAGGATATGGTCACGACCCAGCATTGCCCAGATGGATGCGGCGTCGCGTCCAAGAGGATGGGCCACTGTTGTAGCCACAGTTGCCTATGACACAAATGTAAGATATATAGCAGCGAAGTCTTCCTCGGTTGTCACTGTCAGCCAAGCTTAAATCCTCCACGCTCATCGCCATCCCTCAATCCTCTAAAGGAAGGCTCTACGCGATCATAGAAAAGGCGCTGTAAATATTGGTAATGTTGGCAGCATTTTTGAAATTAATTTAACGACTCTTCCGCGGATCGTACAAACCATTTTCTCGCTTTGCCTAGTCCGATAAAACCACCTCAAAGACCATGACGACCCCTCGCCAAGTCGAGCTGACAACTACGCTTGCCGACCTCTACTCTCAAGACGGCGGAAATAGTGACGAAATCGCTCTTGTCTACGCATTTCCCAATCCGACACAGATAGCTGCATCACTGCCTACTTCGCACAAATATGCCTACCAGGGCCCACGAACAATTAAAGTTAGTGCCGATACAATGGCACGCATTTGTTTAGGGTGTCTAGCACAATACTACGGCTTCATTGCTGGACCCATGGATCTCTACCTCTTCGACCTGGACAAGACCAAAATGGAGGTGCTACACGAAGCGATTAGCTGGACTAAACCAGAGCCGTGGCACCGTGTTGATGCGATGCGCGTCCTCCGGGACCTGCATGTGTCCCAACAGCCTAGACTACAGTTTATTCAAAACTCGAATACGATCGCAAACCTTGAGAAGAAGAAAGCAATAATTACGCCCATGGACTTCCTGGACGGCCACGGCCCGCTTGTGGATCAGGATGTACATTGGGACCTCTTGAGCAAGCGCACACTGGCTCTGTCGGACCTTCCCAGCCCACCGACCGAAGTCACCGACTCAATTCTACGCGCCGATGAAAAAGACGACAAAGTGATACTAGAGACAGAAATCAATCGAATGCTCAAACGTATCGCGTCGCGACCCTTGCCATTTGTCGTCAAGCTACCTCTTGGAATGGGCGGACATGCTGTGTTCATGGTGAACAACGAACAAAAGCGCCAGAGTTGTTTGAGAATTCTGCGGGAAGAATTGCCATCGATGTTTCAGTCGTTGACACGTGAAAATGAAGATAGGATGCCTGTCAGCCTGCTCCTCCAGGACGTTGTACCTGGGCCATCTGATGGTGTTTCGATCTTTATTACCCAAACGGGACGACCTATATATATCAGCACCTCTGAACAGATTCTCAATGAGCGCGACCAGTGGTCCGGCGGCTATATGGATTACACACGTCAGGAGGCTCTCGGCAGAAAGTATCATGACATCATCCAGAAGGTGGCCAAATACGTTTTTGAGCGCGGCTACTATGGGCCTATGGGCGTAGATGTCATGACCGACGAACACGGCCAACAGCTCATCGTCGACATGAATATTCGTCAAACAGGTAGCTACACACTGGGGCTGATGAAGAAGCATTTCTACGAACAGCGAAACCTGCCCATTGGTGGCTTAGTATGTCCATTGGCAATTTTGGGTGACCGTGACTCGTTTGAGAAGATGTTTGCAAAGCAGATACAGGATGGAACCATTGTGATTGCGGCTTGGTGTCGGGGCAAGGCGGGACCGGGTGCCATGTTCACTTGGAGCGCGTGCGGGTTGCTTCTGGGCACAGAAACCCGCGAGGAAATGGAAGCCCTTATGGATAAGCTAGATAAGATGGCGGTCAAGAAATAGAGGGATAATGCAGGCTCATGTGTGTCTTGGTGTTAGCGTTCGAAGGTTTCGTATTGCATTTTGGTGAGGATTCGTTATCGGTGGTTCACGTGTTGATAGCTATGCAGCCAATCAAATCAAATCAACCAATCAGCCAGTTTATCTCTTCTACCATTCTATATCGTTATCCGCCATGCCATGCCATTATGATTAATGTGGAATTCCGCTTTGCAGGAATATTCCTACAGGAGTTTCAGGAGGACTTCAAACCGAGGTCTCCTGTAAATCGTGGAATAGTCGTGCAAATGTGTACTACAAAGGATGTCAGCCAAGGTCAGCATCTCGGACGACATATCAGCCAATCACGTTGCCCCATGTTTTTTTATGTGCTTAAATGGAGCCATCCACAATGCCCAAAAAGTGCCGATCGCCAAGCGAAGAAATTTGCTAACTCCTCTATCTTTACATTGCAAGATGCTTCTGTCTCCTCTCACACTTATTCTAATCGCATTTGTTGCTGTCCTGTCCGCCTTCAAGAGGCTACAAACATGGCTCAACAACAGAGCATTCGTAGCTGCTCATGGATGCCAGTCTCCGCCTCGATTTTCCCGTTTTCAAAATATCTTACAACAGATAAAGGCAATAAAATCCCACTCATGGCTCGATATGTGGGTGGAACGGTATGCAACGATAGCCAAGACATTCGAAAGCGCAACAGTGAGCATCAATCCTATCATCTTTACAATCGACCCGGAAAATATCAAGGCAATCCTCGCTACGGATTTTGATAAGTTCGAGCTTGGAGACAGGCGGAGGAAGCTAATGTACCCCGTTACCGGGCCTGGCATCTTTTCCAATGATGGAACAGCTTGGAGACATTCAAGAGTGGGTAGCTAAAATAAATGTCCGGTATCGGGTTGCATAGTACTAACCATGCTGTGAAGGCGCTAATCCGGCCAAATTTCACCAAAATGCTGATATCCGATCTTTCTACATTTGAAACACATTTTCAACACTTGCTAACAGCACTCCCGCCGGCTGATCTACACTCAGGCTTCATTGAAGTCGATCTAATGCCATTATTTTTTCGCATGACGCTCGATTCTGCTTCAGAAACGCTCCTAGGTCCTACCATGGCGTTCCGGTCGCAATTAGACCCTCCCGGATCTGCGTCGCTACGCTTCATGGAGGCATTCGACTATGTTCAAAAGAAGATCCATAGGCGTAACATCCTTGACCGAGGGTATATGAAGCCCTTCGGCCTAATATATGGTCTCTGGAGAGCCACAAAGAAAGATGAATTCGAGGAGGCTTGCACAACAGTCCATTCGATATTAGACAACATGATTCTCGAATTCCTACGCAGACCTGTCAAGGTTCTGGATGAGAGTCGAAAGTACGTCTTTCTCGAGGAGATGGCAAGAAATACACGTGATCCAATTGAGTTGAAGAGCGAAGTCTTGAATGTCTTGATGGCTGGTCGTGACACGACCGCAGCTTTACTGACGAACACTTTCTTCATGCTGGCCCGTCGTCCAGATCTATGGGCACGCATCCACACGGAGACTGAAGAATCATTTGGTGGTAAGACACCGGATTATGAGACTCTGCGAAATATGAAGCAGGTTCGGAATCTGCTGAGTGAATGTGGGTGCTTCTTTCCCTTAAGAGTTCTTTGTTATATCCGCTCCCTTGAATTTTCGCCAATTAATGATGAGTTGAGTAATATACTGTTATTCAGGCTTTTCTATTTCCCAATTACAATCTAATACCTGTGTTCTCTGCTAACAGCGCCCATAGCTCTTCGTTTGTACCCACCTGTCCCCTTCAACGCCCGAACAGCCACGGAAAACATCACGTTGCCACGGGGTGGTGGTACTGACGGCCAATCACCAATATTCGTCAAGAAGGGCCAGCAAGTGAATTACCACGTTTACTGCCTGCACCGCTCGCCCGATATATTCGGCCCAGACGCTGATGTCTTCAGGCCTGATCGGTGGGATGATGCAGGGCTGAGACCGGGATGGGGTTATATTCCGTTTAACGGTGGCGCACGCATCTGCCTTGGTCAGCAATTTGCGCTAACTAAGGCATCGTATGTGCTTGTGAGGATAATGCAAGAGTTTGAGTTAATAGAGAATCGAGACGCAGAGCCCGAGTGGAAAGAGCAGATCTCTTTGGTTACTAAGTCGAGAAATGGCGCAAAAGTTGCATTAAAAAGGCGTGAGCGTAAGAATTGAAACAATTCATAATGAATTCTTGGACTAAATCAGGGTTTAAAGGAGTTTTAACCAACTAGAATCATTTCCTTCCTCGTTATTAGAATTATTCCAAAACCGCCGCTTTAATTGTTATCTAAGCTTCGTGATGAATGCTACTCTAATTTAAATATTGAATAAGTTCCCAATTATCGAATGTGAGCTATATATCAACAAAGATGAGGCGCTGAAAAGGTGAGATAGTAAATTGAAATTCAGTATACAACTGTTACAATTTGAAGAGATATCTCATGATCCTGATTTTCACATAAGCAAAATCTGCTGACAGGAACATCAAGTACGAGTACTTATTATACATTATTAATTATTTTAATGCAACCCCAAGCACATTTAGTGGTGAGACAATTTAATTCACTGTTGACTTTGATTCCAAGATATTCAGAAGGGTAAGTCAAAAATCAAATCTCTATGAACAAATACTACATAAACCCATAAGAGACCAGAATTCGGATGCGCCACTTGTATGCTACACGCTCTACAAAATATTTCAGTTGACGAAAAATATTCACTCACAAACAACTTAAATACTGGAGCTATCCTCTAAGGTGCCTCCACCTTTAACTCTCTTCGATCCGCAGTTCGATAGATTAACTTTTCACCCCTGACTTTTCCTCTCTTCAATAAATGTACACCCTCAAGCAGGCCCTCAAGACCGTCAGGTTCCACGCGGATGGGATGTGGCTTAATCTCACCGCTCTCGAAGATGGGGTTCATGTAAGGCCAAATAGCGCGCTTGAAATCGGCGCATTCAGGCTTGCCTGGAGTCCCAAATGGCTCGGGCCAGCTGATAGGCAAACCCCGTAGCCAGGTTGCTAGCACCCAGTCTGGTGTGACGGTGCGTCGGGTAGCACAGTGTTCGGGATATGGTTCTAGGCCAACGTCTGCAATGTGTTAGGAAGGTAAGGGTGGGGACAGGAAGTTATAGCGTACATTTCCCGCCACAACGACCAATTGCTTGATAGCATATCTTCATGGTACTTTCTTCAGTGATGCAATCGAGCGCATACTCTAGAGCGTTCTTCGTTAGGGCACGAATGTCCTGGCCGCAGGTTGAAGAGTGGTAGTCAAAGCACTCATCCGCCCCGTACGAACGGACAAGATTGAAGTTGCGCGGTGAGCAAGTAGTTATTACACGTGCACCCATTCGCTTTAGCAGCTGGATAGCAAAGGTACCTGTAGATGTTGCCCCCCCATACACCAAAATATCGAAGGGTTCTTCGGCTGGCTTCCTAAGAAGTTCGTATGGCAGCTTAAGCGAATGGAATATTGCCATTACCGAGGTTGCGATACGTAGAGGCATACTAGCGCCCACCTGGAAGCTCATATCCTCTGGCATCTTGAGCGCCATGATGCCGTCGACTGAAGTGTACTCAGCAAATGCACCCGATTGAGGCCGAAGCGCCTCCATGCCGTCGCATGCGCCACAGACTCGATCACCTAGCTTCACCCGTCCTTCTGCCGCAATATCTTTACCTATTGCCACCACCACTCCGGAACAATCAATCTAGAGCATGCGTTAACTTTGTAATAAATAAATTTTGTATGGTATAATGTTATTACTTACACCGTAGACTGCACCCACTCCAACAAACGATCCCACCATCTTTGTGTCAACAGGATTCAGACCCACATACTCTGTCTTGATAATCACACAATCGTCTGAAATAGGTGGTAGTGGAACATCATCCCGTATACAGAAGTCGAGCTGCTCATTTGCAACAATTGCTCGCTGGGTTTTTGGGAGATTAGAAATCGATACCGCCATGAAGAATACTGAGCAAATATGTCAACTAAGGCGTTGATTTGGAGAAGCAGCGACTACAAGAAGCAAAAATGGTTGATAGGGGACATCATGTCTCCCGATATTGTGGATAAACATTTACTTAAAGCCTTCCGTAGGAACAAAAATGCCAACAGTGACAGAATGTCTACGAGCTAGAAACGTACAGACGTAGGAAGTTTGGGGCACAGACCATGGCTTATGTGCCAATACATGTCACTTTCAGCCGGACCTAGAGTGCATGATATGGCTGACAATCAGAGTTGCACACATTTTTCTTGGTCTTGTCAGCCAGATTTCGCAAAATATATATCTATCCATTGCTTTGGCCACGTACTCAGTATCGATTCTCCCCTTCCTTACACGTTATTCAGAACTTCACATTCAGCCATGAAACTCTGACAAGCTTTACCCCTCTCCCTATCTTAGATTCTTCCCTTGCTGCTCACTGACAGAACCAGGAGCAGTATTCCAAAGCGTGTAACAACATATCCCCACGAAAGCCACTTCAGGCAACATGGTCATGACCAAATATGCCGCTGAGTTGCCTTTCACGGCATTCCAGGTCATGTCCGCTGTTATGATGAAAATAACAGAATAGAGTGCGCGAATCAACAAGAATGGAACACATACACCCGTACACATCGCTAACCAGTACTCTTCTTGCCCATATTGGTGGCGCTTGAGCCAAAATTTTAGCCATACGCCCGCCGTGTAAAGGAAGATCACAAATAGAATGGCAATTCCCGCTCGACTAAAAGTCGTTGGAAGAAGCTGGTCAGATTCCTTTTTAGACACTGTTACAAAGCCGCCGATAGAAATTCCAATATCAATCCAAGTCAAGAGTTGCGGAATCCAGAACACTCTTTTGTGTACAGTTGGTACAGACTTGTTTCTTGAGGTCGAAGCAATTAGCTATTGCTGGCCTGAAATTGCTGTGCTTGGGATTCATTAGGGACTTACATCTTCTCTAGCATTTCCAGAAGGGTAAAGATTAATAGCAGGACTCCAAGTGATTCGCACACAAAAACTCCTGCCCAAAGACTTTTCACATTACGGTTGATTGTTCCAAGCATACATCCTGCGCCTACACATCGTATGATGGAGAATCCGCCGATGGTAAACCAACAGATGCGACGCGTCCAGCGAAAATGCAATGCTGAGAAGAAAGGAAATGCGAAAAGAATGACTTGGGCGATGGCAAGACCGTCGCGGAAATGGACGGTGCCGTCGCCGTTGCCCATGATCAAATGCTAGATGCCTTAATTGTTTCAACAAAATGTGGAAATAATAACAATATCAAATCTTAGGGTCGTATTTCGTAGACTTTTTGAAAGAAAAGAAATGTCGTAGGAGTTTCTGAAATGGTCGGTGGGCGCTCAAATGGTACCGGTCGTTCCAGACTCGATAGATGCAGTTGTCCAGTTTGCGGCGGTGAATTGTGTAGTACAAGATTCCGCAACTACTTGGTGCTTGTCAGCCATGTTCTAGATTGATGACATGCCGGCGGCGGAGTATGGTTGGCTGACAAGGTTCACAATATTCCCCCCCCCCCAAGAAAAATTGCGGCTGTGGGAAGGATTCCGCTTCTACGCGTTACCAGGGGAGCGCATCCTAGAAATAGGATCAACTGAGTCGGACAGACGTAACGACTTACCATTTTGATCCTGCGGCTCCTAGAGGATTGTCGGAAGGTGATTCGCGAGTCTATTACCACTCCAAGCCGTATCGCGAAACAACCTCCATTTTGAAGATCTCCTTTGCTCATGTCGATGTTACAAGAATCTAATGCTCGTAATGACGCTTCACGGTCTTCGTAAAAATTCTTGTGCATGATGCTCAAATATTTTGCATGGATGCTGATATTGGTGCTTTACGTTGTATTCTAGCTATTCTACCAATCTATATGCAGCCCATACATTTATAAGAAGTCATAAATTATTATTAGTGATGCCATTGGCTACATCTTCCATTAATCAATAAAGCTAGAACAGCTTGCGTGACACGATCGCAATATAAGGATTGAGGACCAGCAAGCTCAGTGAACAGAGACCACAGATGCGGAGCATCGTCCGGTACTGCGGTTTCTACATGATCTGTAAACGTCGTGAGTAGCGCCATGAGTCTATTCTCTTCGATCCTATCGATTTCACCTGAGCTGGTACGTAACGCGTGGAGAGCCGACAGCGCATCCTCGTCAACCTTAACGTGTCGTGAAACTTTCTTCATTTCATTAAGTAGTATAGCTTTTGCGTTCTCGACGGAACTTGCTTGAAATCCTTTAGCCTCCCACCGGGACCACGTGCAGGAGGAGGCATGGAGGTTTTGAAGTAGTCGACCCAGTCTCCTAGAGCGGCTCGCCCGCTGCGCCATGTCTGACATGCTGCCCTTTTCGAAAGTGCATGTATAATAAGTCGAAACCATGCTGTCAAAGTCTGCAAACCCGGCTACGCGGACTGCAGAAAGTAACTTTGTGAACCGATCTGTGTTTCTTGCAGCGTCGTCTGGCCCGGTTGGATTTGGAAAAGCGGGGTGGTCTCTGGGTATAAGAGTGCTGTATTCAGTGGCTGGCATGCTAGCAGGCTCGCTGGCGGAACATAGCGATGATGGAGTTGACGTTGTTGATACACTCGTATTGCTTCTGTGGCGATGAGGCGGGCCCCGTTTGCTATTCATCATGTATGGAGTATTTGAGCCATCTAAGGAGAAAGGTGAGGGCGATCCGCCATCAAAATCAACTGTAGATAACGTTGGACTCGCGAGTTGGTTATTGGAGGGGGGCGGCGCGCTGAGAGACATTTGGAACTTAATCTCTTCCAAATGGCGAGCACAAGGCCCGGTCATAGCGCTACAAGTACATCCATCGAGGAAAGGGAAGACGAAGGGGGTAGAGTCAGAGGGATATGAGCCAGCCTCGGGAAATTGAGCCAGCGATGGATCGACTGTAAATCCCAGGTTCGAGTCGACAGGTGCCCATGCTGGCGCTGAATTCAGTGACATGTCATCCGATATCATGGTATCCGTCGGGGTCATGATATTTTCTAATGAATCCAGACCCTCGAATTGATGAGGAGGAATCGTGAATAGTTCTAAACTGTCGTACAAATCGGTACAGTCTTCTGATGAGGAGACAGATTGTTCTTTTAGTCTACGGCCTAGTTTAGATTAGTAAAGGAATATTGTTCTCTGTCCCTCAGGACTTACGATGATTCCTCTGTGCAATTCTGTTTTGGATTTTCCTCCTCTCTTTCGCCCGCGGGCTCTGCGACCTTTGATACTTCTTTTTCGGCGGGGAACTCGAACAAGTTTCCTGGTGTCTACTGTTGTGCGGCATTGGCGCTATCAGGATAACAATGGGAGCATTTGCCAATGAGAATATTAGGATCCAAAGCTACGGGGAGCAGAGTTGTTACGTCCTTCTCCCTCTTAATCTATTAGGATAGATATCGTTTGTAACGTGTCTATAGCAGTGACATATTCGAAATATCATGCCAGGTTGACAACGAAAACGATCTATGTATTCCTTCGAGTACCGTTCAGAATGACGTGAATACCGATCGACCTTGGCTGAAACGCAAGTTGGAGTCCAACATCATCATGGCTATGGTAATTAGGCATTCGCTAAGGAATTTCCCTTTTTGGCATTCATATTGTGCTTAGTGGCTATGCTTCAACCAATCCGGGGGATAGGGTGCGGACGTCTTGACCTGATGCTGCATGGCTCGGACTCGTGCACGTCTACGGGGGATTTGGAAGCGTATGCTCATTGCGGCTCTGCCTATGTCTCGGCACGAATTGCTTTCTACTGATAGTGCAGGGCCTACCATGAATTAAGTCGAAGGGATTCACTCCGCCGAAACAGAGTCCAACGTTTCGGAGGGTGGTTCCCACCGAAATCCGAATATGTAGTCAATGCCCTATACCCTCTAATTCACGGCTTATTACAATGACTTATTTTCTAGAATCTTATTGTGCACTTCACTGAGGTTGACTGTGCGAGAACGGTATCATTTAAGCACTAGGCTGCAAAGGCTGCGAAATGACCGTTTATTAGTGGCGTCGCCCCACAGTATGCAAGTCAGCTGAACATTAACAGGAAACGGGATTTTGCCTGCCCAGCCTCATCCTTTCGGGAGTTACATGTTCCTCTTAGGATGGATACTGTATAGGCATCCATTGTAAGACGGATCGTATCGGTCGAAATCCCAGTTGATCTAGCCTCGGCGGCAGGCACGGTGATTCTTCTAGAATCAATGGCAGGATACCGCGATGGATAGACTGCTGAGTTTTCTTGAGAACACTTGTCTACTTGCATTTCGTGAACAAAATCTTTTGGTATTTGGATATATGGACCGGCTTTGCTAGCTAACGTAAAGGCTGTCGTTTAGAGAAGGCCTATCTACGCGCGCACCTCTCCCAGAACTAGCGTTTACAAGTCCATTCGTTAGCTTGCGAAAGAATAATGTTAGACTCTAGTCAATTGGCTCCAGGATTTCAGTTTACGAAGTCGACCAATATGTGGCGACCACGCTATCCTGGCGCTGGTTCGATTTGCACGGGCATTTCCAAGCGTTGATTTAGGCCCCAATTGCGTGATGATAGATTTAAAACCTCCGACTCGGCGCGTTTTACTCAAGACTGCATAGCCATATATTCTCGGGCGAACCCTTGTAACTGGAACACGTAAGCTCGTTAGCTTCGGACCTCGCATCCCCTCGTTTCAGGTGCCATTCCTACTCGTATGTAAGATTTGCCGAGAGAATCTGTTACACGGTTACCGCTCCGTAAGGGCCCCGCCATCACGTGTAATAAGCATGACGCGCGATTTGCTTCAGAATACGGCGTGGAATAGACTACTCCAACATATCACGCAACCTTCCGCACGATGCACTCGGACCTTGCCGTCAACAAGGGTGGAATTCGAGTACGTCACCGATTTATGAACTATAGTTATACTTTTGGCATGGTACTTGCCTACGCCATTAATGGTCTATTGACGTATACATCTGTGGTGGCTTAATTGGGTTGAGGGTTGTGGATTGGCCCTTTGACTCTCAACATGTTGCTACATTCCAAACAAAGTTGATTTCGCAACAGCTTACAATTTCCTCAATTTAGCGGCGCCTCGTCATGTTTCTTGAACCGTAAAACCTCCACCATTCCGTATGCAGATAAAAATCTGCATCGATAAGACGTGAGCGGAATCTAATTGAGAACAAGTAGATCCGGGGTTGGGCGGAGGCCCGATTATAAGCACAGTCCTCTAGGCATGCCCCCGAGAAAAACGTCGCTTACTGAGAATGCAAAGAAGCTAGTCTTCACTGAATAAAATCTTCGGTGACAGAATTACTTCGAAAAGTTAAACTCAATTTATACTAGCCCTTTCCTTCTCAATGTCGACGTACTGGGCGCATCGTTGGTACGTTTTATTTGTAATATTAGGCATTATCGTTTCAAGCGCCCTATACAGAGAGGTTATGTAGACTAATCCTTCGTTTATATTATGGTAAATTGATAAATATAAAGAAAAAGAGTTTCCTACTTCCTAAACAAGAAAAAAAAACTTTGCGACCTTTCCACAATTGTCAATCTCTTGGATTTCCATAGTAACGGCGAACTGAAAACCTTCTTTAGTGGGGGATCTTGTCATTTAAACTACGTCAATCTATCGAAACAATACTGATATGCATAAATCATAAGCTAACAAACGCTAAAACAAATAGACGAAGGAAAAATGCATCAAGCAAAATGAACCAACTCCTCAAATGCCGGCGCTATGCTGGAAAACACGCCCTAACGCCCTACCGCCCCGCAAAATTTTTCGTCATCCTTCGTTCAATCCATCAAATACATTATTATTGCCCACCTTCCCTCCCTCCCTTCAATTTCGATTTACTCACTCACTGGGCTGCTGAGTGAGGGTCTCAATCTTCGCAGCCATAGCGCCCAATGAGCTCGCACCAAATAAATCCACCAAACTCAACTTGATACCGAACCTCTGGTTAACGAGCATTTGCAGCTTAACCAACAGCAGGGAATTCCCTCCCAATTCAAAGAAAGATGTTTGAGAGTTCAAACTCATCACTGCATCCTTCATCTCCTTCGGTACTGCTTCTTTCCACATCTCGACTAGCTCTTTCTCCATTTCTGAAAGATCGCCACTACGGCTTCCTTGACTTGTTGTTATTGTTGAAGGTGTGGGAAGGGGTAAGGACTGGACGGACTTCCGATCCGTTTTTCCGTGTGCATTTACGGGCAAGCTATTGACTGGGATAAACATGGAAGGAACCATATAAACGGGCAGTGGTAGTACAAATCGTAGTGAACGCAAGAACGCGTTCTGGCTTTGCTCGTTGTCGTATGTGTCCGCTGCGAATTGCACATGAGCAACTAGTAAGTCGCCACTGCGGACCGAGACAACAGCTTTGTGCAACGCGCCATCAGCAGCGTTGAGAATGCATGCCTCAATATCTTGAAGATCAATGCGAATGCCCCGAATTTTAACCTGAGTATCTCCTGCAATACGGCCCTGGAACATAAGATTGCCATCAGGGCGAAGATATCCTGTATCTCCAGTGCGATACACAATACCGGTATCCCAGGGATTACTGATGAATTTAATCCCAGACAGCTTCTCTTGATTGAGATAGCCGCTAGAGACGCTTGGTCCACCGATCAGAATTTCGCCGGTCACACCTTGCGGGACAAGCTCAAGGTTACGATCGACAATGTATAATGAGTAATTCGGAAGAGGCCTACCAGCGGGGATATTCGAATCCAAGTCATCGAGTTCAGCATCGTGGTCCAGTGATATTTCAGTCTTAGTGCAGGTAATACTTTCAGCAGGGCCATACGAATTGTATAGACGCAGATCGTGGAGACCGAGATTCACAATGCCTTCGCGCAATGAGAGAGGCATTACCTCTCCACCACCCCAAGCGTACTTCCAATTTGATGCTGTAGTCAGATTTTCGGCTCCATAGGCGATCCAGCTAACATATTCGGATGGAGTCGCTCGTGTGTATGTAATGCCCTCAGTTGCAATGATGTTTGATATTGCAACAGGATCACCACGGTTCTCTTTTGATACGACATAGACCGACCCGCCATTGACTAGTCCGCAAAGCATCTGATCCAGAGAGAAATCGAATGTGAATGCGCTTTGCTGGAGGACTCTCTCGTCAGCAATATTGTATTGTTTGACGAGTCCCTCGATAGCATTTTGGAAACTTGAATGACGAAGAATAACTCCTTTAGGCGTGCCAGTTGAGCCACTTGTGAACAAGATCGCAGCAGCAGTAGTTGCTTTAGCCCGAGTCTTCGTGATTGGCTGCGAATGCTCCAGGCTCGAAATATTAACAAGAGCAGCAGAAGCCTTGAGTTCAGGAACCTTTGCCTCAGTCTCATCATGGCATATGATAGCCGTAGGCTTAGCAGTCTTGGCGATGGCAGCTAGACGAGGAAGAGAGTTGCGGAGATCCATGGGAATGTAGGTAGCACCGGCATGCCAGATGCCTAGAAGAGAGCATACCCAATCAGCGCTAGGTTGCTGGAAGACAGCCACACGGGAGCTCTGTTTGACGCCCACTTTTGTTAAGGCTTCGCTGATAGCCTGGACTCGGCGCTGTAATTGCTGATAGGTATAAGCGTTTCCGCTGCCGTCCTTGACAGCCTCTCTATCTGAGTACTGCTTTGCCACATCGGCGATGCGATGGGAAAGTGTGTCTGGCCACTCAGATTGAAGAGCCGGGCCTTTTTACATCTTAGTACATTACTCAGTTTTCCAATTATGATTCTTACCTCGTCCTAGCACCTTCGCTCCCTCAATCTCCTTCTCATCCCACAACGGAACGGTGTCTACATTCAGCTCGAAATTGATAGCGAAAGCCTTAACTAGCCTTAAATAGCTGTCAAAAAGCGTGCGCGTAGCAGAGGCAGAATACAAGTATTTTTGTGTGCGGAATGATACTCGAATATCTGTACCGTTAATCTCATTAACATCAAGAGTCAAGTCGTAGCCAGTGCGTCCAACAGTCTGAGTGCCAGTCGCCTCTCCCCCGAACATGGTGGGCATGTAATCGGGCCTAAACGGTCTGTAGTCCATCCATACCTGGAAAAGAGGGCTATGAGTTGCTGAGCGTGGGATATTCAGATTCTCTAGTAGAGCATCAAACGGTAGTTTCGAATGGGCGAGAGCGTCATAGGCCGTCTTGCGCGCCCCTGTAACGATGTCCTTGAAAGTGGCAGTCTTATCATGGTCATCATTCTTAAAACGCAAAGGGAGCAGGTTGAGCATAAAACCCATGGTATTGTCCACGGACTTGTCTGTTCGATTAGCGTCTGCGATGCCAATAACAAGATCGTTAACATCGAGGTGACGAAACAAGAACGTGCGAAGGACGCCGAGGAAGAAGTGGAAAGTCGTGATTTTATGGCGGCGGCATTGCGCTTTGATCTGACGGACAGTCCTAGCGTCTAGAACAAGCTGAGACTCCTCGGATTCGTAGTTGTCTAGGCTCTTACGTGGGCTTTGTGCGAGGTTAAAGAGGGGTAGCGGCTCCGGAAAATCAGGCTGAACTTCTCCAGACGGTAACTTGATGCTATACATGTCCTCCCAGAACTGGAAATCTTTACTTAAGGTTCCATCCGTCACTTGCTGACGCTGTCGAATGGCAAAATCGGTAAATTGCATCGTTACTGGACCAAGTGGCTGATCTTCATACAATTTATTAATCTCTGAGAGCAAGACATTGAAACTAAAGCCATCCATGGCGATATGATGGAATGCAAAGAGCACGTGGTGGGTATTCTCATCGAGGGATAACATCTTTACTCGAATTGTCTCGCCTTGCTCTAGTTTGAACTCGTAGTGCAAAAGCTCGCCGACTTCAGCATCAATATCTGCCGAAGAGACTGGGCCACGTCGCTCCAGCCGCAGAGGTGACTCTTTGAGCACGCCCATGGTTGGTTCGTTCATTCGCTCGGTGTCGGCGAAGAATGCGGTGCGGAAGATCTCATGCCGTCTCCCAAGCTCGCGAATAGCACGATCGGCTTTCACATCGTCGACAGACCCGGTGCACTTGAGATGTGCAAGCAAATTGAAGGTGGTGGGATCCTGAAGGTACTGCATCAGGAACCAGAATCGAGAAGCGCCATACGACATGGTGGTCTTCTTGATATAGTCAGGTTGTTCTTCGGAATGCTCGGGCAAAGATGAAAACAGCTTGGCCACTGGCTCCAAAGTCTCGATATCAGCCCCCAAACCAGTAGCTTCCGTCCGACATTTGACTTCCTCGATATCTGCCTCCGAATCCGAGGTAATGGGAGTTTGAGTTCCCGAAATTTGGTCGGCATCTTCAGAGGAATCGTAAGCACGCGATGACGGAGAAGGGTAGCCTGACGAATTCCAGCTCTGTTGAGCGAGAGGACTCTGAGTATATGGCACGGAAGTGCTCTCCTCAGTAGATTCGGCGAATGATGGGAGGTCAAGCGGGGCAATAGTAATTGATTCTTCCTCTGGTTTTGTAGTGGGCTGGTTAAGTTCGATTGCAACATCGCTTGTCTCCTGAGATACTTCGATGGCTTTAGAAGGCTCTCCGTCCTTTGTAGATGCATATTTCTCCTCAGGTTCAGTGGACGCCTTTCCATCTCTGGCTAGGTTTGGTACTATCTCTGCAGATAGACGCTTTACAGCGTCTTCGACGAGTTCTTCAACAGTAGCACCTCCTAGAATTTTGAGAACAGGCATATCCAAATCGAGCTCTTTAGTAAACCATGCCCGCATATCAACAGCAAGGAGAGAGTCGACTCCTAGTTCAACAATAGCCGTATCGGGGGTGATTGCACGTTGAGCAGGGTCCATGTTGAGTCGGAGGCAAAGGATGTTGATGAGGCCGTCCAACACCGCGTCATGGACATCTGCCACATCGGTCAACTCCGCTAGTTTGCTCCGCACAGAAGAACTACCCGTGTCGCTACTAATGATGGTGTTGCCAGAAGCTGGAACCTTGATCAGTGTAGAGAAGCGGGAGCTCAAAAACCAATGAGGAGGGTCCTCAACTCCAGCAACATCGCTTCGCTGCAATCCTGCCGTGATTTCTGGGTTCCTTCCAGAATCGGGTCTCCCAGCCACGATAGCTTCAGAGAAGAATTGGAAGAACTCCCACTCGCTGATGTTGACATAGCCAACCTTCTTAAGGCGCCAAAGCTTCCGAGGGTCACGGTTTAGGTAGCCGAGACCTACGATGCCTGGCATATTCATGGCGCTGCCTACAAGACCGCGCATGCGACGGCCAGCAACCAAGCTGCACATGAATGCGTTGGCCGCAGCATAGGCCGTCTGGCCAATATTGCCAGAGATGGAAGCAAGTGATGAAGTGACAATGAAAAAGTCAAGATCATCTTGGCTAAATATCTCGTCAAGAAAGAGGGTGCCATCAACTTTAGGACGGAGTACCTTATCGAAGGTGGCATGGTCGTTATTCGCAAACAGGGCATCAATAAGAATCATGGCTCCGTTCATGACTCCGGCGATCGGAGGCATCTCGGCGCAAATTTGCTTGTGTATGGCCCGTACGGAAGCCCGGCTAGTCACATCCATAGCGTACAGATTAACAACAGCTCCTTGAGACTGGATATGCTCGAGCCAACCCGCATCAACTTTGGGGCTGCGGGAAGACAGGGCAATATATCTAGCCCCACGAAGAACCATCCACTTGATTGTCTGAAGGCCGAGCTCGCCGGCCATACCGACCATAAAGTAGGTTCGATCGCCTCGGAATTGGATGGACTCGTCAGCGGGGATAACGGCAACTGGGAGTGTCTTATCAGACGCCCAATCCACAATTTGCAATCCAGGTGAGAAAAGTTCATTGGAGAGCAGAGCTGACGCTGGGGTGATGTCGGGCTGATCCATTCGTCTCCTGAATGAAAGTAATGCTCGTTGCACGGCCCTATTCAAAACAACCACGTCGATAGGACTATGAAAGAAAGCCCTGGGGCTGTAGAGATCCGAAGCCTTCATAGTCGCACAGCCAATAGGGAGGAACCTCTCAAATCGAGAAGAACCCGTCTTGGAGAGGTCTGCAAAAAGAGTAGTTCCGCGGGAAATAGTGCGGGCGAGGACTCGGTCCGGACAGGAAGGATGGATAATCTTGGCACCGCGAATCACAGAAGACCTCGCGCTGATGGTCACGACTTTGCCTGTTTCATTAGCGAGACTTGTGAGACTATTTGCCAGTGTCGAAGACGGCTCATATATAAGTATTGAGCCAGAAGCGCCATCCAGGATAGTAGCTGCAAGGAGCTCGGAGGCGACCTGGAGCAGCAGGTTGGCGTCGTCTTCTACAGCGGCAATTTCAACCATATGTGATGGCTGAACAGATACAATTGACCCGTTGCTCTCCGAGAGGCCAACAACTTTCTTTCCATTCTGTGTTCTACCGAGCACAACATGGAGACAGCCAGCATTGCTGACTTGGATGGCGTTGACAAGCGACTTACTAACAGTGACTTTGATAGAGCCATCTGAAGGAGGGTGGATGCGCTCAAGGAGTCTATATGAGGATTTTAAAGTGTCTAGCTCGATAGGAACTTTGGACTGGTCAGCCTGACGGGTGATAAGCCTCCTGTCAGAGTTGAGTCGAGTGTTGATTGCATCAGCTGGCAGATATCGCGGAATAAGCAGGGTACCATTCCGAATGGTAAGTTCTCGCTCAATAGTATAAAGCGGAACACCTGGCTTCTTGCTCATGCCAGAGAGCTGATTGGTGAGACGTAGGCGGAGCAAGTGGTGTGCCAAAAGGTTAGGAGTCGGCTTGTCGCCGCCATCGAAGTTGAGGAATTGCAGACGCAGGTGCGGCATTTCTCCCTCTAAGCAACGACCAGCCGCAACCATCATGTTCATATATGGATTTTCGCCTCGACTCCCAGCAGTCACCCAAAGCATGCTCTGCAAATTGTCGCACAACTTGACAATCGCTTTAAACTTGTCTTCGGTAAATGGCTGGAAGAGGGGTTCGTCGAGCTCGGTCAAGCTAATTGTAGTTGGCTGGCCGGCAATGGTTGCATCGTCCACTTCGACAAGAGTTTCAGCATGAACGATGCTCTGAAAGAAGGGAGCAAACAACTTCTTCAAACCGCGTACAAGGCGGCATGTGCGCATGGTTTGTCCGCCGATGATGAGAAGATCGCCCTTGAACTGCTCTTGCCCCGCGAAGGCTAGCGGATCCCGAATAAATTCCATCTCTTTATTGACCGCCATGGAACATATGACCGAGAAAGGGACAATAAAAGTGCCTTCTTCGGGTGTGGCAGTGTCAATGCCAGAAAAGCCAGCATCGCGAAGCACACTGTCCCATGCCTTTTGGGATATATGGGGACTATATCTTCGATCACCCTCGATTCCGGAAAACCAGCCAGGGCGGAGACAGCCACCAAGCGAGACCGCTAGGGATTTGTTGTTGGTGGGCTCGAGAAGAGCAAGATAGCCCCCAGGGCGCAAGAGGGAGCGTGCGTGGCTCAAGGACTGCTCGAGATCGGGAGAATTGTGCAAAGAATTGCTGGCAATAACAATGTCATAATAGCCTAGAACAAAGCCCTGTTCCTTCGGATCTTGTTCCAGGTCTAAAGATTTGAACATCATCCTGTCAGCCCGTGGACCTGCGAAGCGAGAGCGCAAACCATCGAAATGCCTTCCTTCGATATCGGTACAGGTAAAAGACGTAAAATTGTCGTCGAGTACGTCAAGGACGGCCGAAGTTAAATCCCCCTTGCCAGTACCAATCTCAAGCACTCTCATGTTCCGGTGCTTAAAGCCAATCTGTTCTACCAGACCGCATAGGCGCTCGATGTACGTTTGCTGGAACGGAATGGTGTCAAACAGATCCTGAATAGTTTCGAGCTCCTTCTCAATGTCCACTTCTCCTTGCACAAAGGGTCCGAGGCGTTCCTTAATCCAAAGGCATAGGCTAACTTGGGGGTTGATCTGGGCGAGGCGCTTAGCAGGCCGCTCAAGTACTTCCCACGTATCGGCCAGCCATGCCTTGGCGCACGTGGGATGTTTGCCATATCGGACTGACTGAATAACATGTTGAGCCCACTCCAAAATCGAGCGCTGGTGCTCATTCCCGGTCCCTTCGACTTGCTCAACAGATACGGTATCGCAGAGTTCTTGCAGGACAAAGAGAGATAGCCGCTCAGCAAATTTGGCGACCTTCTCCTGGTCGTCCGAGATCACGGCAGGCGCCCAGTTGACAGTGAGATCAGGGTACGCAAGATCCCATTCCATAGCTGCAAATGTCTGCCGGTCATCAGCCGAGCTAGGTTTTGAGAGAGGGGTAACATTGAGGCCTTGAATCTGGACAATTGCATGGCTTTCTTTCTCATCATAAATATCCACATCTCCAGCAATGCCATCATCGATAGCATCCACAAGAAACGCATCGAAAGGAAGAAGACTCTCAATACCAGAAGAAAATCTGAGAGCGCTAGGGTTAACAGTGATGCTGTTGATCATAGTCGGTACATGGAGCGTCCAAAGGCGGCCATCACCTGGCGCACCCACTGCAGCAAATATCGCCTGGAAAGCGACATCAAGGGTGGCTGGGTGAATAATCCAGTTATGAGGGGTTGAGTTTTCGTCCTGAGGAATTGATAGAATACCCTTAGAACCGCCATTTGTTCGTTTCAGGTCGGTCACACCCCGGAACATCCCTGTATATCCGTAGCCCAGCGCAGCGAGCTCTTCGTAGAAGTACTCAACGTTTGTGTCGATAAAATTGTTTGGCCAATGTGGCCTCTCTGGCAACGCTTCGTAGGCAGGTTCTCCAAGGATAATGTTAATTCCGCCACTCGCCATGGATGAGAACTCTCCTGTATCTTTGTTAAGACAAGCGTTGCAAACAAAATCTGCTGTGATAGAGTCGCCTTTACTCCTAACGTTGGATAGAACGAAAATTATTTCGACATTAGAGCTCTCGTCAAGAAATGATAGGCCTTTGTGGATGCTAAAATTCTTCAACTCCATTAAGCGCATGGTCTCGAAAGGAGCAAGGTTCCGCGCGGCCTCCAAGGCCATAGTCGCGAATCCCGCAGCAGGATAGACCATTTGACCTTGGATTTGATGGCCAGTCAACCACGGCATTTCTTTTGGCTTGAGATAGTTGCGCCAGCGGAGTTCACCTTCAACCTCATCCACAAGACGGACACCTAAAAGCTCGTGCTTGGCATTGGAGCGAAGACGATGCGCCTTAGAAACACGCGCTTCATTCCAAACAGTCTTATCATGATCCCACGCATAAGCTGGGAGCATCTTGGAAATCTCGAAGGTGGCGTCCTTGACGAAGGCCCGGTGGAAGCTTTGCAAATCAATCCCGGAGGGGCCTAGTATGGTCCAGATGGAGCCAAGTGTAGCTGCCAAAGCGAGGCCGTCGTCCCGGCCTCTGGTTAGTGTTCCAAAATACGGAACGGATGAACCAAGTACATCTTCGATGTTCATGCTGGCCGGCCCTTTAAGGGCTGGATGAGGCCCAACCTCAAGAACTAATCCTGGGGTACCAGTAGCGGTAATCGCAGCCCTCAATGCTTGAGAGAAAAGCACAGGCATGATCATGTTATCACGCCAGTAGATGTCCTTCAAGGAGGATGCCGAGTCCATCGTGACCCTTGCATTGTCTTCTGTAACAGACGAATACCAGGGACAAGCATCTGCAGAAGGAGTTTGAATTCGAATACTGCACTGTTCCAAAGACTTGACATACGGTTCCGAACAAACGCTCATATGAAAACTATGATAGGCAGTATCAACTTTGAGCTTCCGGACAAACTTAGATTCGTCTTGCATAACCATTTCGACAAGATCGATGGCGTCTGAGTCTCCAGAGATTGTGATGCTTGCAGACGAGTTGCTGGCAGCGAACTGTGCCCTACCCTTCAGTTTAGGAAGGCTGCAGAGGTCAATAGCATCGTCCATATCCGTGCCAGCAGCTATCATAGAACCCCCTTTAGTGAGTTGCGTATATTTTCCACGATAATAGGCGATGCGGATAGCATCTTTCGCTGACAAGAAGCCAGAAACGTAAGCGCAGGCGATTTCGCCGGATGAATGGCCAACAACCGCAGAGAAACGGATACCAGCTTGGCGCAGAAGCTCAACGACCATGATCTGAACAGCTGTACACAAAGGCTGAGAGATAACACCCTCGGAGATGCGTGATTCCTGCTTAGATGCCACCATTTCGGCCTTAAGAGACCACTCGGGCCCATCTGGCAGCTCCGCCAATGAACTTTCTAGGTCGTCAATGATGGACTCTGCAAAATGCGAGACAAGAATTAGCTCCCGTCCCATAGTAGCCCATTGAGCACCCTGACCAGTAAAGACTCCCAGAATCTCTCGCGAAGCCTTTGGGTTGACACGAATACCCAATGGATTTTTCTTCGTCTCAGTCCTTTCAAGAGCCTCTTTGATCTGAGAGATGAGGGAACTGACAGAATTGGCCGAAAAGGTGGCACGAAAGTTGAAAGCTGTTCGACGAAAAAGAGACCAGGACAGAGATCCAACGTCAAAGTCCGGGTTATCTTTCAGGAAGCCTAGATATGACTTGAGCTGTGCCGCAAGCGACTTTTCCGATGTCGCCGAGAAGACCAAGGTATATGGTGTCGAAGCAGAGGAAGTTTCAATCGTTTTCGCTTGAGTATGGAAGCTAGGTTCGTAGTTCTCGATAATGCAATGGGCATTCGCGCCTCCGAAACCAAACGAGTTGACGGATGCTCTTCGTGGAACACCGGCAGGAAGATCAGGCCAGTCACGCAATTGAACGGGAACCTTTAAATTTCCATAGTAAGGTTCCAAATCCGGGTTCAATCTTGTGAAATGCATATTTGGTGGAATTGTTTTGTTTTGGATAGCTAGGGACGCTTTCATCAAACCGGCGATACCGGCTGTGCCCTCAGTATGTCCTATGATCGTCTTGACGGAGCCGACATACAGAATATCCTCACCCTCAAAGCCTTCATCATCCAGGGAGGCTGCAAGCTTGTCTTTCTTGTTCGCAAAGAATGCTTCGTAAATAGCACCCGCTTCTTGTGGGTCGCCAGCCGGAGTTCCAGTGCCGTGAGCTTCAAAGTATTGGCATCGCTCTCTACGTTTAGTAGGATCCAATCCAGCTCGGGCGTATGTATCCCGAATAAGGGCTGCCTGCATCGAAGAGCTAGCTATACATAGTATTAGCAACCCAGTTTTACGCACATTTTCCAATGCAAATCTTACGCATCGTGATTCCAGGCGTTTTACCGTCCTGATTGACGCCAGTCTCGCGGATGATATATTCGATGTGGTCGCCGTCCCGCAATGCTGCAGAGAGCGTTTTCATGACGATCGAACCAACACCTTCACCACGCGCGTAGCCGTTCGCGCCGGCATCCCACATTCGAGACCGTCCATCCTTCGAAAGCATGTTTAGATTGCTCTCCGCGACAAACATAGTTGGCCCAAATATAAGATTAGTACCAGCGGCAATAGCGACCGGTGACTCGCCACTCCTCAGGGCCTGCACAGCCTGGTGGACGGCGATGAGACTGCTCGAGCAAGCAGTATCAATAGTCATAGATGGACCATGCCAATTGAAAAAGTAAGAAACACGGTTAGAAAGAATGCTGCGAGCAGATCCCGTCGCCGCATACGTCGGGATGTTTTCAGAGTCGCCGTAGACTAGACTCAGGTTAGCCATTACAAACAAGCTCTATTAGATGAACAATACCGATTTGCTCGAAATCATTGCACATGACGCCTACATATACAGCAGTAGTTGAGCCGGAAAGCGTCTCCATACTGATACCAGCCGTTTCCAGCGATTCGTAAACCGTTTCCATGAGCAGCCGCTGCTGCGGATCAATGGCCTCCGCTTCGCTTAACGGGATATTAAAGAACTGTGCATCGAATAGCTTCGTATCCTCCGAGAGAAGATACGCTGCAAGAACATTGCTGGCGCCATGATAGTGACCATCTTTGTTATAGAAGTTGTCGGCCCGGAAGCGATCAATTTTTTGTTGGACGTCGCGCGGGTCCTGGAGCAAGGCCCACAGCTTTGATGGATTTGAGGATTCGCCAGGGAAGCGGCAACCGCTTCCGACGACAGCGATGGGCTCATTCGTGTATGCCATTGCTTATGTTATTCGGTTTTCAAAGAATGGAATCGGAATTTCTCGGATGCTTATGAAAAATGTATAAATATGAATTGCTGAGTGAATCGGGTGGCTGTTTCGTAGCTTTACAACGGAAAATCTACAAGATCCCCGAAAAGAGATTTTCCGTCGATGAAGCTTAGAATTGCTAAAGGGGCACAAAGACTCAGGAAGGCGGATGGGAGCTTATATCGTTTGGATCCATTGACCTGCTATCCTCCACGTAGGGATAGCGGCAGCAAAGAGGCTGCACCATCTCGAAAAGCCAGAGTGCTACTAACGACAAATGAGTTGACAGATGGCAGAGATTACAAGAACAATGGCTTGGACTCAATGCTATGGTGTTGGCTTAGGGTATATAGATCAGGATCAAAGTAAGATGGGACAGTGCCTGGAGAGCACGAGACGGATCCAGGAGGCGAACCCCATGTTTGAGACAACTGCGAAGCCCAAGCGAGCCAATGGGTGCGCCTGCCAAGCTCAGCTTCATCGTTCTGCTGCGGCCACTTGTACTTTGGTACTACAGTTTTGGGCGTCATCCTTTGATGATCTTGTCAGCCAGCAACGGATGGTCAGTCGTCATGTCAGCCATCGTATCACGGACTCTTCATGCCACGATTAATATAGCACTCGAGCAGCACACTGTTCCTCCTTGGCTCGCCCACCTACCTGGGGAATTGATTCAACACGTTTCTTCAGACATCAATGAGCCTAAGCTTCATGGAGAAGGATACTTCGACATCAATGATACACCGCAGGTCACGTGTATGGGAAGGAAGGAGAATAAGCCAGTATTCCCGACATACACCTCTCTAGAGTAGTTGGATTATGGAAGTGATCCGGTTGGAATGAGTGCTAGAGCTCGCAGCGGCCCAGGTACAGCAAAGCGTGCACCTCAATGATCCACGGGTCTTTGGTACGTTTCTTATTATATATCTGCTACCTGACTTTCTCGTGACTTGATGGGTGTTTCCGAATACGGCTAGCAATTATCAGGATCTGGTTAGATCCCAAATTGTCCCCGCCTTCACAACTCAGTTTGACGATCCGCGGTGGATTGGAGAATGGGACCTTATTCATCCTACTTTTTCCTCAAATCCAGAAGGACCTCATTCGATAGAGGTATAGCCGTATTGTCAACTGGAACACGTATAAAGGTACTAGAAACACTTTAAATAGCTTGGGAAGCTCAAATTAAATAACGAGCAATGAAGATCTTGGTATTCTACTGCGCGAAGACCCATCAATATATCTTCTTTAACACAATTTTTTCTTCCAACTCTTCCTATCAATCTTTAGGGCTTGCACAAAATCCTCCAATATGTTACGCAACGTAAAGCCAAAAGCTAAGAAGCCTGTTGTGGTCTGTCTCCATGGGTCCGGTAGTTCTGCCGCTATTCTCGGCATCCAAACCCACATCCTCTCCAAATCTCTCTCAAAGACATACGATTTAATATTCCTCGACGGGATCACTCCTAGTGCACCCGGACCAGGCGTCCTCCCCTTATTCGCCGACATGCCGGGCTACTACCGGTGGCTTGCCCCGGAACTCTCTTCATCACTGCGAATGGTCGAATTACTAGGTGTGGCTAAATATATCAATGAGCAACTTGAAGCGCAGAATGTCAAAGCTGAAGAAGTCGTCGCTTTTCTTGGTTTTAGTCAGGGAGCCATGGTGTCACTCGCCATGCTCGGTCTTCGCCTGATCGGGCATTCTTCCTTACCTAACTTACAGTTCTGCGTAGCAATTGGAGCAGGTACGACGGGCAATGTAAAGCAAATGGATGGAATTGAACGAATAATCAGCGGACTGTCCAAAGCACTTGGCCGTACGGACGGGAAATTCCCAGGATACACGGTTCAAGCATGCGGACTAAGAGATGTATGGTATAAAGATGGACGGCGCTTACAGAATATGTGTGCGAAGGATAAGACCAAGGCCATGGATTATCGGGATGGGCATGTAGTTCCGAGGCAAAGAGTCGATGTGGGAAAATTGGTGAAGTTGATTGAGGGTATTGATGAGGCCAGCAAAGCTGATCCGCCCCGACCTATAGAAGAGGTCAGTGTGATGACCCCTGGTCTGCAAATTGGTGAAGAAGATGCCGAAAGCCTGGAATTTTTGATGGAAAGAATTAAATTGCAAGCTTGATTATGAAACTATACTCCATTTTCTGTGTTATTGATGCCCAATCGTAAATACATATTTTATCCAGGACGAGTCAAATCTTAGTTTTCCACCCAAAAATATATACACCACTTTCTCCCACCACGTGATGAGTCACTTATGACCTCAATATTCCTAAAAGTAATAACGAGCATGTGACAATTTATCCTATCTACGACTACAGAAGCTTCGCTATACTAGTCCCTATTATAGTATTTGGATTCATATAAATCGTAATCCTACCGTACAATTCTTATAGTGTCAGTCAAAGGAGAATTCATATTCACCGATGATCAATCCATGCTCAAAGAGAAACGAATTAATGCTGCAATGAATTTGTGAGCTAGTGTCAGAAATCATTTTGTATGTTGGGACATGATGATATGCCCTGCTGAGCTTAAGACTATGTAATTCAGACACTGGTACCGATTGCTTCCACTCACAGTCTCAAATTATGCACAATAATCCCCACTCTCGCTTTGTACAAAAGACGAAGATCTTGATCCGGCCGTAGTATTCCCCTAAGCCTTCCATTTTCTTACGAGGATATGGGCTTCTCGTCCAGTTTGAGGCCGTTCCACGCATCGTCCATTCTCTCTTCAGAAGAGTATAATCTCTATTTGTACCTAGCAGGACTCTAACGGATATGCTCTCCGTCGAGGCTACATTTGCCATGCAATGGACTGTCACAATTTTGTGCGTTGGCGCGACAGTAATGTGTACGACAAACAGGAATCTCATGGCTATAAATTTGCTGTCCAGTGTAAGGACCCTACCCATCCTGTTGAATTCACTACAGATGGCTACTGCCTGGCATGTCTGGTGAAGATTTGCTTCCAGTTCTTAGACGTTATTCGCAAAGTATGGGATCAACTGGGAGGCCTTTGACTCAAATCTTACGAGTCTAATGAGCAACAGAGGAGATTGGTGGCTTGGCGACAAATTTGGTATATGTGCCGCTGCGAGCTCGCCAATATCATGGAGCATCTTTGGTAGACCTCTGAAGCGGAAAGGTATGACAGAAATCATGACGGTCTATATTTAGATAAGATATGCACTGCTACAACAGCTCTTAAAATAGCGACAAGGCATTTTAACTACCCCGCTCAAATATTGTCACTTCTTAATGAGGGCGAAGATCCGTTTCTCGAAGATAAATATGTCAAGCGTCGCGAGAATTGCAGTTGGGTGAAGACCGTGCGTTGCGTTCTAGGGACGAATTCCTTGCCAGGTTCTGATCAATCTAAAATCATCCGTAAAGAATTCGACTACACTCCGGGTACTCATGCTTGTCCTTCTCCTGATGGCTGGATAGATACAAGCTAGTGCCATAACAAACGCTTCGACCTACGTCAACTAAAGTCTTACGTAGTCACGTCCGAAGCTTTACGTGACCAGCATGTAGAAGGCAACGTTACTCCAGAGAAGGATAACGGTCTGATAGGGAAACATGAACTATTGCCACAGTTCAAAGATTTCATAACTGCAATTACTAGTAACTTAGAGTAAGAAAAAAAAGAAGGAAGAGGCTAGCTTGGTATGCACAACATGATCTCATTATGCTTGTTAAAGAGCATGGTAATAGGCTACAAAGGGCGACTTTTGGGCACGAATCGGACATAATTCTGGAGACTGGTGATGCCGGCTGGACATCCTACGTAAAGCATGTTGATAAATAGGGCTTCAGTGCTATTTATGGCATGAACATGTCAATGCACATTTCAAAAAAAAAAAAAAAAAAAATTCTTTTTCACTCAAAGCGTCATTATTACTTTTAGATCGCAGAGTAGTGCCTTCAATTCAGACTACCCTATTGCACTCTAATGATCCAATGAAAATATAGTACTACATATGGCCTTGAATAATCAAGTCGCTAGGACTTGTCTGCTTTCGATGGACATGCAAATTTAGGTTTGAAATCAAAATTACTCAAAGGAGTAAACTTCATGGACTCAGATAGGACACTAACACGCATAGCAGAGTGAAGACACAATGTTGGGAGGCCTTAGAGAGCGCACAACATAACACTAGTATTTCGTATTTAGCCCGATCTTGGATTAGGGGTATTTTATCCTTTCTCTCAAGAATACTAAGCTGAAAACTGCTCTATAATGACGCGTCGAAATTGGACACACCCAAAAAACCTGCTATCTAGGCCATTATTTTAGACGAAAATTTGCCATTGTACATGATGTAGAGTCACAGGAGGACCGGCTGTCGTTCCAACACAGTACATGATCTACCATTCCCCCTCCTCTCGAATATTTTAAATTTCGCGTCTGGGTTGATCCTAAGCGGGATGTAGAATGTACGTGAGTTCATCCACGCCATCCGGCTGACCGAAGCGAGAGCCATAGGTCTCTAATTTGTAGCGTGAAGCGGTACCTACTTTTTTTTTTTTTTTTTTTTAAGCAGTGCTTTCTGGGAAATGGGAAAACTACAAGAATAAGGAATTTATGCGCTTAAAGAAGTCAAAGGACTATGCCCTGGTTTCAGCTACTTGGAAGAACGCAGGAGTTTCCCATTTCATGATCTGCTTGGAGGGCTAAATCCAACCGGAGACGGAATGGGGCCGCGTCAATCCTGGCTCATATATCATATCAACAGCCCCCGCAAAGTTGACGCTTAATATTGGCGAAGGTTCTGATCGGTTGACTCCGAAATCTATCTATTGGACGCATACTCCGAGCATTTGTACTTGCCGAACACTCCACTCGATCGCGAATATATGGAAATTGCGTTAGGATTGCGTTGGGTTTGCACTAGGTACATTCAATTATTATTCTTCGAACGCTCGATCAAAAAGAGCCATGTCAATGTGGAATCAGCGTTACAAGCTAGGTACGTATTCGTGCCTATCATCAAGTAGATGGCTTGACATAAGCCGGGCGGCCAATTGGCAAAGCATTGTGATGTAATACAATACATTACACATGCCTCGCATATCGCGAGCGAAGCCGTTGATACTACTACTTATCAGGGCTCTTTGCTGAATCACAACTATGTGCAGCTGTAATATACCACCTAAATAGTTGTTTGGAGGACTGCCACAAACAGGACAAGGGAACCTTCTTTCAGTTTGTAGATGAATTGATTCAGTTTTGATCTTCAACCTCACAAAAAAAACACGTCGAAGGTATTGAGATGAAGAATACAAGGATATTTTCAGCGAGCATACAGCTCAGGCCACCTAATGATTTACCTCGGCTCACCTTTCTTGGCAGCGCCAAGCCTAGATGACTCATACCTCGCACAACCTAATTCGAATTTCAAGGTGACTTCAACTCTCTAACAATGACGTCTCTGAAGAGCCATGTAAGTGCAATAATCTCAGAATACTTTCAGAATACATTATTAACTGACTGAGATAGCCTTCCTACACGGCCTACGTCGCTCTCGGGTCCCGCCCTCTGGGCATGGACCCTTGGACTCTCAATGTCAGTGAAAGACATGAATGTATTACGAATGCATTCTGAATATATTACTAATGTATTCAGTCGGATGGACACGTTAACAGGGTTGTCAACGATATAACGATAGAAACGATACGATTATCGGTTTTTTATCGGTATTTTATCTTATTGATCGTATATTATCGTTTATCGTATCCTTTACCGCAGACGGTTAGGCTCGCTACCTGTGAACTCTCTTAATAGTTTGCATCTGTACAAACACTATAATTTTATTAGTTATTGTACGATTGTATTTTTAAATTCACTATATTATATCTAATTAATTAGTTTATAATATAAATATAGTATATATAAATATAGTACGTTTATAGGTAGCCTCAGCTGTACTATTATATCATAAGTTATCTATCTATTAAATATTTAAAACTCCCTCTATTTCTTTATACTACTAATTTATCTTTTCTATACTTACTCTTATACGATATTAATATAAGCTTTAACAATCCTTCTTTTACTAATACTACTCTTCAGCCTTATAGTAATTACTATAAAGCTGCTTATATAACTTTTATTAACTAAGTTAACTAGATTCTCTATACTAATCCAATCTAGACTATTAGATATACTATTACTAGATTTAGTAGTTTAGCTACTAGTTAAGCTAATTTCCTAAACTCTACTATATATAAAGAGATTTTAATCCTCTATCTACTTATTATAGCTTATTTAAGTAAGATCTTCTACTTTATAGTAAGAAATTAATAGTCTAAATCCTATAATATATTTAATCTAACTATTAAAAAGAGTTCTAAAATTGCTAGACTTACTAACTTTCTAATTTATACTTAAGGTCTTTCTCTATATAATTTAGCTAATACTCTTAATATAGTATAATATAACTAAATTAATACTACTATTCTCTTATTTTAGTACTAATTCTATATTAAAAGCCTTTTTATCTATTCCTATAGCGCTCTAAATATCTAGCTATATAATTATTATACTACCGCCTATAATTATATAAGAGAATTTACTATATACGCTAGATATATCTCTTTTAATAGCTAGTTTAGTAGTATATATTCTAACTATATCTATACTAACTATACTTCTTAATATACTATTTATAATAATAATAACTCTAAGCTAATATATAATAAATATACTAAGTATTATAGCTGTACTTATTTAGTATCTCTAAAAGATAATAGTAGTAAGAGTAGTAGATCTCTTAGTAGAATTCTTAGTAGTAGTTAATATTAGATTTAAAACTAGACTAAATATATTTCTTATAATTTAAATATATATAATATATTATACTTAATTTTAGATACTTCTAAGTATCTTAAGAATCTTCTACTAGAATTCTACTTTAATACTAACTTTTTATATATTCTATATATTTAATATTTAATATACTAAGCTGTATTCTCTCCTATAAAATTGTATAATAATCTCCCGAAAATACTTGTTCTAGTTTATTACTTATTACTAGAATAGATAAAATATTTACTATAAATATTAAAAGTTATAGCTAGTATTTCCTTTATATACTTCTATACTACTATTATAAAAGAGATACTTAAACTTTATA
>ML986588.1:584476-597364 GCA_010094045.1 Lojkania enalia
TAAAGCTAAGAGAGCCTTTATTTATTATTCTTATAAGTTAATAAAATAAGTATATATTATTAAGAGAAGATAATTATTTAGAGAAGTCTAGATATTAACTAAAAGATATATATCTATTAAAGCTAACTAGACCTTCTTTTATATAATATCTCTTTACAGCTGAAATAAATTATAAATTAACCTACTAACAGCTAAATAAATAGTTATAAGAGAATTTATTAATTCTAGATTTAATATCTAGTAGAATATATAGAATTCTAGCTACTTAATAATTTAAAATAGTAGGTTTCGTATAATAATAAGATTTATAAGAATCTAGTTAATAACTTAATTATTTAAAGTATTCTTTAGAACTAATAAGTTTAGCTTATTTATCTTATTATTAATTAATACTTATTTCTAAAGTTCTTAAAGTTAGCTTACTACTATTATTTTTATATAAGGGATAGGTCTATTAGATTCGATCTAGTACTTCGATTAAAGATAATATTAAATATTTATAGTTAATAATATATTATATAAATAGAGAGAGTAGTAATATAGCTTTTAATTTTAACTATCTTATATAGGCTTATCTTTTAATAGATTACGACAGTATTAATAGATATTAGACGTATTTTTCCAACTTATACTACTAGAGACTTCGAGCGATTTAAAAGAGTTAAGAGAAACTAGAGAGCTATCCTCTAAAGCTATAATAGTAAAGAAAATAGCTTTCGTATAATAAGAGATAAATTTTAGTAAGGAAAGATAGTTTATATACTAAATTATCCGATAATATCGTTTATTATTTAGTATAAAATAATCGTTAAATATAATAATTTATTTTTTATAAAACGATAATTTTATTTTTAATAACCCTATATATTAAAGTTAGGCCTAGAGAACTCTACTACCATATTAATATAGTAGTTAATAATAAAGTTCGCCTCTATAATATAATAATAATTAGAATATATTCTATTATATTAATACTATATTAACAATATATTAGAAAGTATACTTCTATACTAGTAATCTTCAAAAGTATATTAAGGGCTATAAGATATAAGTTTAAGAGGTTAGAAAAGAGACTTTATCTGCCGAAGAAACTTGTTAGGTAAAAGATAATACTCTATATTTAATATATTACCAATATATTAATAATATATTAGTATTCTATAACTAAATTATAGCTCGCTATTATATACTAGAGTTAGCTGCTGCTACCTCTACTTAAGATAAGAATATTAAAGAAGAGGAAGTACTATAAATAATTTTTACTATATTTATAATATATTATTAATATATTATTAATATATTTAGTATATTACTAACTACTCCGTCTAAGGGTCGTCTAGTTATTATTTATAAGCGCCGTCTAAAGAAGCTACTAAAGTAAGATAGTAATATATAATACTAAAATATATTAAGAATATATTACTAATATATTATAGGTAAATAAAGTAGAGGCTAAGAGGATCTCTAGCTTAAAAGATACTTATAATACCTATAAGGCTGTAAAGCTAAAGAAATACTATAAGTATTTATTAATATATTATTAATATATTACTAATATATTATAGTTTACTCTAGCTTAGTAGACTTAAATTATAAAGTCTAAAAGTACTTTATAGATAATAGTAATTTAGACTTAATTTAATATATTAGGGATGTATTAGAAATATATTATATATACTAGAGGAACTCGGACTTTATAAATAAATTTACTCTTTAAGCTTAAGCTTTTTATACTACTATATTATCTTCTAAGTACGTATATTATTTTCTTATACTAAACTATTATAGGATATAATATAGTAAAGTAAATACTAATAATATATTTAGAATATATTAATAATATATTTAGAATATATTATAAGCTGTAAAGAGGTAATCCTATAGCTTTCTTCTACTTAATAAGTACTAACTTTCTCTCTTTAATTTCTATTTATTCTATCTTAAGTCTTAATAGCCGTTCCTTATTTTCAATCTTTAGCCGCTTTACTTTCTCTTTATACTCTATAATATCTGCTTTATTACGCCTATACTTTAGCTGTATAGTATACTTACTAGTAGTATCTTTAACTTATACCTAAGGTTAACCTTATACTTATTAGAGAAGGTTTTATAAAGAATAGTAGAGAAGGCTTTATATTAAACTATAATAAAATTAATATATTACAAATATATTAAAAATAAATTTAAAATATATTATTACCTTAACTATTAAAATAAACTTAATTAAGAAGAAATAGATTTTTAAAACTATATTTAACCTCTACCTTAAGAATAATCCTATTAAATATTACCTAAAGATATTACTTTACTAGTTAATAAAGATTCTACGTAAAAAGATTCTAGAAGCTATTATCTATAGTCTATAATATATTAGTAATATATTTAAAATATATTATATAGAGAATATATTATATTTAAAATAGCTCTTTTATAGTTAAACTAATAGGCTCTTTAACTTCTATAAATACTGCGACCTGTAATTAAGATAAAGATTAAGCTGCTTATAGTCTCTTTTATTAAGTAGTTATCTACTAAAAGACTATTAGTAAAAGTAAAATAATAGATTACAAATATATTATAAATATATTATATTATTTACTACTAAATTATATAAAGAAGAGAAAGCTAGTACTTAAATAAGTTACTCTTATAGTAAATTTGCTTATAGGTATTAGTATATACTTTAATACTCTCCTATATTTCTATATCTATATTTAATAAAGATTTATTTAATTTATACTAAAATAGTCTATTCTATTTATAACGTGCCTAAGCTATAATAGAAGGAGGGTAGTATAAAGAATCTAAAATATTAGTAATATAATTATAATATATTTCTAATATATTAGATATTTACTACTAAGTTCCCTATAGAGGGTATTATAGTCCTCTAAATTTTAATAGAATAATAGCTGGAGGAGTTATAAGTATAGAGAATAATATAATTTATTAATAGTTTTATAAGTACTATAAATTACTTATTTAACACCTCTCTTAAAGTATATAATATAGTAGATAATAGTATATTTAATCTACTATTACTAACTCTAAAATAAAGGGTTAATATCTTAAAGATATAATAGTATAAGTAAAATAATAGGTCTAAATATAGTACAAATCTACTTAGAGGTATATAGGAGTATATAGGGGTTTAGGGACCTAAGAATTCTATTAACACCTATAGGCCTTATACAAAAGGATATAGAAGAACTACTAAGCTACTTATAAAGGAGTATACAACTATATATAGAAGGGAAAAGGGGTAGAACTAGGGGTAGAATAAGATAAGCGAAAAGCTTTAGGATAAGATTATATATAAAGCTTTTCGTAGAACAATTTCTTTGTATTATTATACTACCCCCCTCCTTATAGGCTAATAGTCTCTATCTATACTAGTTTAGGAGGGAATTAGGGCTATTATAGATAGGTTCTAGTATAAAGAAATTTCTTTAAAGAGGTATTTACTAGTAAAAGTTAATATACGTAGTTGTCTATAGAGATACGTTTATTAATATAATATTAAGTAAGGTTTTTCGCAGTAAGTATAATTAACCTATATATTAGCTAGTAACTACTATTATAATAGTTTATTAATATTACAATTTCGTCGCGTATAGTAACAAGCGTTTACTAGCCTTAATATATTACTAAGTTACTATTAACTAAGCTTTTTTAACTAAATAATAACTTCTATTCTATATATATTATTACGTATCTCTAGAACTATTAATTATTAAAGTATTACTAACGCTTTATAGAAAAAATTAATTAATATACTATTCTACCTACCTTCTAGAATTTCTTTAGAAGCTTTCTAGATTATCTACTTTTAGGCTATATATACGCTCACCTGTGGGTAGTATATAATATTTATCTTTTAGTCTCTAAGATTAAAAAAATACAAGTATTATATCTTATAAAATAAAAAGTATAACCCCGTACGAATCGCATCTAATACTAGTAGAATACTTACTACTAATATACTTATAGATCCCCTCCTACTATAAGGAGAAGTTTCTAGTCCTCCAGGGCCATCTTAAACTATAAGTAGTAGCCTAATATATAGGGGATAAGAAGGATAAAAAAGTAGCCTTTAAGGCTGTTTTAAAGTCTACTTATAGTCTAGTACTTATAGCTTAGGTTGTAAAGAATTAGGAAGATAGCCTTCCTATAGCTAGTATCTAGGTAGCTTTATTCTACTAGAGTATTAAGTTGCTCTATCAGGTTTTAGCTTTAAAAGCTCTAGTATCTAGTTTTTAAGCTAATATTACGGCGCTCTTAGGTAGCTAAAGATAAAGTAGGAGAGGTTTAAGGGGAGTCCGGAGGGAAAGAAGGAGAAGAAGAGTAGAGGAGAAGAGAACTAGAGAGGTATCTAATAGCCTACTATTAGACCCTCTAAATTCTATAGAGGAGTAATTTCAGGTCTATACTTTAGTTTTTAAATCTACTACTTAACTCTTATATATTATCGTCTACTAGGTAATCTATATTCTCTATACTATCCTTATATACCTTAATCTATTTAATTAGAGCTTTTAGGGGTTCTAGCTAATTTAGATACTTATTATAAAAAGCTCTTAGCTTATAAAGTAAACCTATAAAATTTAAGGCTTTATATTAGACTAGATTAGAATTATATTCTACCCATTTTATACGGTATTTAAGGGTCTTATAATACAGCTTACTAGCTAGTATTTCCTTAACCTCCTACTCTTCTACCCCTTTAATAGCGATAGCGGGTGGTTTCGGAGCTTTTTACCCTAGTAGAAAATCTTAAAAATTCTTATATAGTAGGTTTAGTATAAAGATATTATATATTCTTAATTCTAGAGGTAGCTATAGATAGTATAAGTTTCTAACCTATTCTAGTACTTTAAAAGGGCCCTTCTATTAATTAGATAGCTTTCGGCTCAATCTCTAAACCATAAAATTCTTAGTATTTAAATAGACTATATTACTAATCTACTAATTAATCGGTTATTAATAATAGTTAATAATAGATTATATACGATCCTAAGCCTTTTTAATATTAGCCTTTACGGTTTCCTAAGCTGTATATATATAAGTTACTAGAGCTAAAGCGTTCTTACAATTTAATTTGTCTATTATAGTAATAGGATTAATAGAATATTTTTAATCCTAATTCTAATAGGGTTTAAATTTATATAGAATTTAATATAGAGATATTCTAATAGTTATATAGAGTAGAGTTACTTATACTTAGTCGATTATAAGTAATAGAGAACTCTAGTTATTTTAGTAGAAGGATATAAAAGAGCGCAGTCTCTAATTAATATACTTATTTATAATCTCTATCTATCTATTAGTCTCTTTATAATAAGTAGTAGATAGTTTAATCTTTACGCCTAAAATATAGTAGAATTTAGACTAGAAACTAGATATAAACTAAGGTTTTTAATCTAAAATAATAGTTTTAGGTATATAGTTAAAGCGGTATATCTATTAAATAAATAATTCAGCTATTCCCCGTATATTAATTATATAATAGTAGGAAATAGATACTATTTATTTAGATAGGTAATTAATTACTACTATAATCTAATTATATCTAGACTTATCTATAGAGAAATTCTTAAAGTTAATATATAGATACTATATTAGTTAATTTAGTATAGGAAGTAGGTAGATAAAACCTAGGGTTTAGATTTATATTAGATAAGCTTTATAGTATAGAATATAATTCTATATATATCGTTTATAAGTAACTTCTATACTTTTCTAGTAGTACTTCTAAGATAGTAACTAATAGGTTTTAGTAGCGTTTAGGTATATAGAAGATACTTAGTTATAAGCCTCTTATATAAGTCGTATATAAAGACCTAAATCTAATAGAATATATAAGTAATTATTATAGAGGAGTAGTTTATTCTCTATCTAATACTTGTAGAGTAAAAGTATATATTCCTACGTAAAGAAGGCTCGGTTTTCCTATAGTAATATATTAATTAACTTTAGAGAGTCTAGTAATATAACCTACTTCTAGCCTTTAATAATATTTAGTATAACCGCTTAAATTATTATTTAGATAATATAGGACTAGGCTAATTTAGTATTAATTTAGGGGTGAAGTTAATACGGTCTAAATAGAACTCTTAACTAATTATTAGTTTAGGCTACTTTTAAGTTTTCTATATCTTATTTATAATAACTAAAGATATCTACTCTAGTATTATTTTTACCTAGGGTATACTTAATTTAGAACTAATATTAAGCTAATTCCTTAATCTAATAAACTTAACAAGTATTAAGTATCTTTATAGTTATAAAATATTCGAGTAAGCGATAATTAGTATATATTAGAGTCCTAGTAGCTACTAAAGTAAGTTCTACCCTCTATTACTTAAATATAGTAATAATTGCGAATAGTTTCTTATTATAGATCTCCTAGTTTAGTTCTGAACCGGATAGAATCTTACTATAGAATATTATAGGGTACTATTTTCTATTAGAATGTTTCTATAATAGTACTTTTACAACTACTCTATTAGAGGTATTAGTTTCCATTTTTATTTCTAATATAGAGTTAAAGTAGTAGAATATAAGTATACTTAACAGGGCTAACTTTAATTTCTTAAAGGTAATATTATATTCTAAAGTCTATATAAAAGGGGTTATAGAGCTTTATAGTATAATAATTAGCTTTATAATATACGAGAATTCTAGTATAAACTGTTAATAGAATCTAGTAAAACCTAAGAAAGATTTCACACCTATTATAATAGTAGGTAGCTGCTAGTTACGCAGTACTTCTACCTTCTCTAAATTAACCTTAAGACCTTTATTTAAGAAGATATAGCTAAGATATTTAGTTTAGGTAATATAGAATTCGCTTTTCTTAATATTAACTTATAACCCTACTTAATATAATCTCTTAAGAACTTTCTTAACGTAGATAGTATATATTACCTTATCTTTTAAGTAGATAAAAATATCGTCTAGATAAACAATATAGAAGTTATTTAGGTAGTTAATTAGTATATTATTTATATAGTACTAGTAAGTTACTAGGCTATTATATAATCTAAAAGATAGAACTTTATATTTATAAGTTCTATATCGAGTCTAAAAAGTAGTATATTTCTTAGAACTAGAATCTATTCTAATCTTATTAAAGGCTGTACAAATATTAAACTTAGTAAAAATTACTACCTTAGTAGGTCTAGATAGAAATTTATCTATATATAGTATTAGATATATATTTTTATAGATAAGAGCGTTAAATTTATAATAATTTATATAGATATATAGGTTACTATTAGATTTATAGATATAAAGGATTAGAAATATAAAGAAGCTCCAACTCTACTTAATATACCTATACTATAGATTATCTATAATATACTTCTTAGTTACCTCTAACTCCTTAATATTCTACTTATACAACAGGCTGTAACTATTAGGGAAGGGTTTTATAAGAACAATTTTATAATTATAAAGGTAGTATTCTAGTAATTAATAAGCTGTAGTTTTATTAAATATATTCTAATACTTATAGTATTTAGATAGTAATTAGAGATTTACTAGTACTTTGTTTTTAGCCTTATCTTCTAGCTCTAGGGCTTACTTATCTTTAATCAGCTGCTTAATTTCGTATAGAGACGTAGAGAAAAACTCGTTCTCTTTTCTCTTTATATTAAAGTAAAAAGTATTAGCTAAGATAAGAGTAATAATAGAAGAATAGACTTTCTTTAGATTAGGTTTAAACTTTATTTTATATAGGCGTATAGGAGCTCTAAACTTATTTAAACTATAAGCTATAAGAGACTAATATAGTTTTAGTAGTCTTAGTAGACTCTTAATATAATAGATAGTTAGACTATAAGACTACTAATACTAGTTCTTTTCCTATAGAGCGTTGTATTACTAGATATCTAACTCTACCTCCTTATCGCGTACTAGCTGAGTTAATTATATAAGAAGAGGAGGTAAAAAATTATAAGTAGTAAGATACTTAGAGGGCTATATAATCCGATTCTTATCTATATCTAGCTAGAGTTGAAAATAATATAACTATTTAATACTAATAATATAATCCTAAGTATTTAGATCTATAATAATAAATAGGTAGTTTTAGATAGTTCTCCTATTAATTCGCAGGTATAAGTAGATATACTAATTAACTAGGGTTTAGATTCGGTCCTAAAAATCTTTAATAGTAATTTTAAAGGGTAAATATTATATTAATATATATAGAGTTTAAGAAAGTAATCTAGCTACTATAGAATTAAGAAATAGAAAGCTTTAGGCGTCTATATTAATAAGGGCGTTTAGTTATATACTAACGCCTTTTAAATATAGAATAGTAGGAATTTAGAAGTACTTTTCTCTAAATAAATACAATAAATTAATATTTAATAAGTTATACTTACTTAAACTTAAAATAGAGAGTTTTTCTAAACGTTTCTATTTCCCACCTAAAAACTATCTAGGTGGTACTTATTTACATCTAGAAACTCTTCTTCCTTAATCTTCTCTTATTTAACCTCTATTTCTTATACTCTAAAGATTATATATTTGTTTATAAAGTATTCTAGTTTACTATAGTTAAAGTAATTTTCTAGAGTTATATACTTTTTAGGTGTAGGAGTTTTACTAGGTTATTAGGGAGCGATTGTAGTAGAATAAGGTATTAATACTAGGGTAGATTAGAGTAGTATTAAATTGTAGGTTATCTTAGATAAATTTCTAAAAGTCTTCTAGTACTAATTTAAATTTATTTTAGCTACAACTTATAAGCTAATAGTTTATTCTAGAAGATTAGGAATACTTCTCCTTTTTATATTATAGGCTGTTAAGTAGGCGACTATAATATTAAAGAAGCCTTTCTATATAAACTTAAAGCTAAAGTTTAGTATCTTTAAGCTAGGGAGAATCTTATCCTATAAGTAGAAGAACTACTTAGATTGGAGTATAGATCCTCTAATAGTTGTACTAATAAAGCGAGCTTTAAAAGTTAAGAATACTTCTCTCTTATTTATCCTTAGGACCTAAAACGCCTATCGCGCCTCTATCTCTTTATTATCTATAATAAAATATAATTGTAGAAGTAAAATTATTTCTTTAATATTCTTAAACTAATACTAGTCTAATTTAGCTAGGTATTTTAGCTCTAGATACCCTTTCGCAGTACTAGAGATATATTCTTATACTAATACTATATGTATATACTCTATCAGATAGTAATCTATATTAATCTTAAGTTAGTCTAGAATTAAAGCTTATTATTATTTAAATATAGATTTACTACTATCTATAAAGCTTTTAATCTTAGGCGTACGTTTAGTAAGGTAGACTTAAGAGGGCTTAAAAGTAGCCGAGAGGTTTCTTACTAGGGGAGTTATAAAAGTTTCTTAATATATTATTAGTTCTAATTTAGTAGTTTATAGAGGTTAATTAGGACTAATAGTTCTCTATTATATTAAGCATACGATCTCCTTTTATAAAATTGTAATTTATTTCTTAAAGGTTAATTTACTCTAATTTCCCTCTAAATTAGATAGGTTCTTTATTATAGACCCTATAGAGAAGGGTCCGCCTGTTATAGGGCCCCCTATAGGAGGTAATAGTTGTTCTATATACGTAGATAGAAGTTTACTCTTACTATAACTTATATATATATTAGTTCTAGTATAGAAATTAGAAGGTAAATTATAGTTAGATATTAGCAGTTGCCTCTAATTCTAATAGGTTATTAGTAGTCTCTAAGTTTTTACCTAGGCGTACTCTACGCAGCTTTTCTAAAGGCAATCCTAATTATAGGGGATAGAAAGTTTTAAACTTAAAAGCTTTAATTAATAAAAGATTTTTAAGATTCTATCTAAATAATTAAATAATTTAATATAATAATATATAAATATTATAACCTAAATTAAATTAGGTATATTTTAAACTTAAATATATTTAAATAAACAATTAATATAATATTATTAAAGAGGCTATTACTAGTAGTATTAAGTTCTTTTATATAATATAATAGTATAGGTAAGATAATAGGTCTAAATATAGTACAAATCTACTTAGAGGTATATAAAAGTATATAGGGGTTTAGGAACCTAGAAATTCTATTAACATCTATAGGCCTTATATAAAAGGATATAGAAGAACTACTAAACTATTTATAAGGGAGTATATAACTATATATAGAAGGGAAAAGGAGTAGAACTAGAGGTAGAATAAGATAAGTAAAAAGCTTTAGGATAAGGTTATATATAAAGCTTTTCGTAGAACGATTTCTTTATATTATTATAAAAGATATAAACTAAAACTTAATAAATATATTAGTAATATATTCTAAATATATTTAGTCTTCTATTTAAAAGTTATTTTATATTTATATCTATTATAAGTATTTTAAATCCTTCCCTATATAGATATTACTATTAAACTAGATAACTAAATTAGTCTTTAATTAAAGTAAAGACCTTTTTAAATATTTAGTAATATATTTTAGTTAACTCTTAGTTAATAAAAATATAGAGTAGGGTAAAGGCTATAATATATTAGTAATATATTTTCAATCTATAAAAGAGAAGTTTTACTTTTCCTATTTACTTTATTTAGTATTATAAATATAATCTCTTTTTCCTTCTTATTTTTAAGACGCTTAAAGGCTATATTTATAATAATGCAAAGAAATCGTTCTATAAAAAGCTTTATATACAACCTTATTCTAAAGCTTTTTACTTATCTTATCTTACCCCTAGTTCTACCCCTTTTCCCTTCCGTATATAGTTATACACTCCCTTATAAGTAGCTCAGTAGTTCTTCTATATTCTTTTATACAAGGCCTATAGGTGTTAATAGAATTCTTAGGTCTCTAATCCCCTATATACTCCTATATACCTCTAAGTAGATTTGTACCGTATTCAGACCTATTATCTTATCTATACTATTATATTATATAGAAGAACTTAATACTACTAGTAATAGCCTCTTTAATAATATTATATCGATTGTTTATTTAAATATATCTAAGTTTAAGATACGTCTAATTTAGTTTAGGTTATAATACTTATATACTATTATATTAAATTATTTAGTTATCTAGATAGGATCTTAAAGACTTTCTATTAACTAAAGCTTTTAGGTTTAAAACTTCTTATCCTCTACAATTAGGATTATCTTTAGAAAAGCTGCGTAGAGTACGCCTAGGTAGAAACTTAAAAACTACTAATAACCTATTAGAATTAGAGGTAACCGTTAATATCTAACTATAATTCACCTTCTAATTTCTATACTAGAACCGATATACGCGTAAGTTGTAGTAAGAGTAAACTTCTATTTATATATATAGAACAACTGTTACCTCCTATAAGGGGCCCTATAACAGGCGGACCCCTCTTTATAGGGCTTATAATAAAGAACCTATCTAATTTAGAGGGAAATTGGAGTAAACTAACTCTTAAGAAATAAATTATAATTTTATAAGAGAAGATCGCACGCTTAATATAATAGAAAACTATTAGTCTTAATTAACCTCTATAAACCACCAAATTAGAACCGATAATATACTAAGAAACTTTTACAACTCCCCTAGTAAGAAACCTCTCAGCTACCCCTAAGCCTTCTTAAGCCTACCTTACTAAATATATACCTAAAATTAAAAGCCTTATAGATAGTAATAAACCTATATTTAAATAATAGCAAGCCTTGATCCTAGACCGACTTAAGATTAATATAGATTACTATTAGATAGAGTATATATATATAGTATTAGTATAAAGATACACCTCTAGTACTACGAAAGAGTATCTAGAGCTAAAATATCTAGCTAAATTAGACTAGTATCGGTTTAAGAATACTAAAGAAATAATTTTACTTCTACAATCGTATTTTATTATAGGTAATAAAGAGATAGAGGTATAACAGGCGTTTTAAGTCCTAAAGATAAATAAGAGAGAAGTATTCTCAACTTTTAAAGCTCGCTTTATTAGTACAGCTATTAGAGGATTCGTACTCTAATCTAAGTAGTTCTTCTACCTATAGAATAAGATTCTCCCCAGCCTAAAGATATTAAACCTTAGCTTTAAGCTTATATAAAAAGGCTCCTTTAATACTATAGTCGCCTACTTAACAGCCTATAATATAGAAAGGAGAAGCGTTCCTAACCTTCTAGAACGAACTATTAGCCTATAGGTTACAGCTAAAATAAATTTAGATCGGTACTAGAAGGCTTCTAAGAGTTTATCTAAAATAATCTATAATCTAATACTACTCTAATCTACTCTAGTATTAATACCTTATTCTACTATAATTACTTTCTAATAACCTAGTAAGACTCCTATATCTGAAAGGTATACAACCCTAGATAATTACTATAACTATAGTAAACTAGGATACTTTATAAACGAATATATAGTCCTTAAAGTATAAGAAATAGAGGTTAAATAAGAGGAGATTAAGGAAGAAGAGTTCCTAGACGTAAATAAGTACTACCCGGATAGTTCTTAGGTAGGAAATAGAAACGCCTAGGAAAACTCTCTATTCTAGGCTTAAGTAAATACAACTTATTAAATATCGATTTGTTATATTTATTTAGAGAAAAGTACTTCTAAATCCCTACTATTCTATATTTAAAAGGTGTTGATGTACAACTAAACACCCTTATTAATACTAGCGCTTAAAGCTTCCTATTCCTTAATTCTATAATAGCTAGATTACTCTCCTAAGCTCTATATATATTAATACAGCACTTACCCTTTAAAATTACTATTAAAGGTTTTCAGGACCGAATCTAAACCCTAGTTAATTAGTATATTTACTTATACCTATAAATTAATAGGAGAACTATCTAAAACTATCTATTTATTATTATAGATCTAGGTATTTAGGATTGTATTATTAGTATTAAATAGTTATATTATTTTC